>VIBL01000142.1:0-600671 GCA_008271625.1 Lutraria rhynchaena | reverse complement strand
CGAATGACAGGGTTATTGTCTGTAAGGTGACGAATGACAGGATTCTTATCTGTAAGATGACTAATGACAGGATTCTTATCCCTAAGGTGACGAATGACAGGGTTATTGTCTGTAAGGTGACTAATGACAGGATTCTTGTCTGTAAGATGACTAATGACAGGATTCTTATCCCTAAGGTGACGAATGACAGGGTTATTGTCTGTAAGGTGACGAATGACAGGATTCTTATCCCTAAGGTGACTAATGACAGGGTTCTTATCTGTAAGGTGACTAATGACAGGGTTATTGTCTGTAAGGTGACTAATGACAGGGTTCTTATCTGTAAGGTGACGAATGACAGGATTCTTGTCCCTAAGGTGACTAATGACAGGGTTCTTATCCCTAAGGTGACTAATGACAGGGTTCTTATCCCTAAGGTGACTAATGACAGGGTTCTTGTCTGTAAGATGACTAATGACAGGGTTCTTATCCCTAAGGTGACTAATGACAGGGTTCTTGTCTGTAAGATGACTAATGACAGGGTTCTTGTCTGTAAGATGACTAATGACAGGGTTCTTATCCCTAAGGTGACTAATGACAGGGTTCTTGTCTGTAAGGTAACTAATGACAGGGTTCTTGTCTGTAAGATGACTAATGACAGGGTTCTTATCCCTAAGGTGACTAATGACAGGATTCTTGTCTGTAAGATGACTAATGACAGGGTTCTTGTCCCTAAGGTGACTAATGACAGGGTTCTTGTCTGTAAGATGACTAATGACAGGGTTCTTATTCCTAAGGTGACTAATGACAGGGTTCTTGTCCCTAAGGTGACTAATGACAGGGTTCTTATCCCTAAGGTGACTAATGACAGGGTTCTTATCCCTAAGGTGACTAATGACAGGGTTCTTATCCCTAAGGTGACTAATGACAGGGTTCTTGTCTGTAAGATGACTAATGGCAGGGTTCTTGTCTGTAAGATGACTAATGACAGGGTTCTTGTCTGTAAGATGACTAATGGCAGGGTTCTTGTCCCCAAGGTGACTAATGACAGGGTTATTGTCTGTAAGATGACTAATGACAGGGTTATTTATTGTCTGTAAGATGACTAATGACAGGGTTCTTGTCCCTAAGGTGACTAATGACAGGGTTATTGTCTGTAAGATGACTAATGACAGGGTTATTTATTGTCTGTAAGATGACTTATGACAGGGTTCTTGTCCCTAAGATGACTAATGACAGGGTTATTGTCTGTAAGATGACTAATGACAGGGTTATTGTCTGTAAGATGACTAATGACAGGGTTATTGTCTGTAAGATGACTAATGACAGGGTTCTTGTCCATAAGGTGACTAATGACAGGGTTATTGTCTGTAAGATGACTAATGACAGGGTTATTGTCTGTAAGATGACTAATGACAGGGTTATTTATTGTCTGTAAGATGACTAATGACAGGGTTCTTGTCCCTAAGGTGACTAATGACAGGGTTATTGTCTGTAAGATGACTAATGACAGGGTTATTGTCTGTAAGATGACTAATGACAGGGTTATTTATTGTCTGTAAGATGACTAATGACAGGGTTATTGTCTGTAAGATGACTAATGACAGGGTTCTTGTCCTTAAGGTGACTAATGACAGGGTTATTGTCTGTAAGATGACTAATGACAGGGTTATTGTCTGTAAGATGACTAATGACAGGGTTCTTGTCCCTAAAGTGACTAATGACAGGGTTATTGTCTGTAAGATGACTAATGACAGGGTTCTTGTCCCTAAAGTGACTAATGACAGGGTTCTTATCCCTAAGGTGACTAATGACAGGGTTCTTGTCCATAAGGTGACTAATGACAGGGTTATTGTCTGTAAGATGACTAATGACAGGGTTATTGTCTGTAAGATGACTAATGACAGGGTTATTTATTGTCTGTAAGATGACTAATGACAGGGTTCTTGTCCCTAAGGTGACTAATGACAGGGTTATTGTCTGTAAGATGACTAATGACAGGGTTATTGTCTGTAAGATGACTAATGACAGGGTTATTTATTGTCTGTAAGATGACTAATGACAGGGTTATTGTCTGTAAGATGACTAATGACAGGGTTCTTGTCCTTAAGGTGACTAATGACAGGGTTATTGTCTGTAAGATGACTAATGACAGGGTTATTGTCTGTAAGATGACTAATGACAGGGTTCTTGTCCCTAAAGTGACTAATGACAGGGTTCTTGTCTGTAAGGTGACTAATGACAGGGTTCTTATCCCTAAGGTGACTTATGACAGGGTTCTTATCTGTAAGGTGACTAATGACAGGGTTATTGTCTGTAAGATGACTAATGACAGGGTTCTTGTCCTTAAGGTGACTAATGACAGGGTTATTGTCTGTAAGATGACTAATGACAGGGTTATTGTCTGTAAGATGACTAATGACAGGGTTCTTGTCCCTAAAGTGACTAATGACAGGGTTCTTGTCTGTAAGGTGACTAATGACAGGGTTCTTATCCCTAAGGTGACTAATGACAGGGTTCTTGTCCCTAAGGTGACTAATGTCGCGGTTCTTGTCGGTAATGTGACTAATGACAGGGTTCATGTCCCTAAGGTGACTAATGACAGAGTTCTTATTCCTAAGGTGACTAATGTCGCGGTTCTTGTCGGTAATGTGACTAATTGACTAATGACAGGGTTCTTGTCCCTAAGGTGTAATGGAAGGGTTCTTGTCTCTATGATGATAAAAGAAGGGGTTCTTGTCCCCATTGTGACTTATGCTATTTCCTTGCTATGGCGTTAAGCAAATGTGTCTGTAGGTATGGACACATGACATGATTCTTATAATTATTGCATTTTTTACGAAGCGTTTTACTAAAATAGTTAATTCTTCACCGTCTTTACACAAGTTTTCTGCGGTCGCTGAGTAAAAATCAGAACTTATTCATGGAATGTCATTTTCTGGTTTAATTTCTGGAAGAGATCTGCGTGTGAATTTGTGTAAAATGAACAGAACAATCAAACACATCACCTGTTTGACAGTTGCCGCATATGAATGTCTTCTTCCGTGTCATAATCTTATTATCTCAGAACTACGTTAATATTTGTCTCTCTGATGACTAACTCAGTACTTGTAGAACTTTGAACTAAGTTACGTCTTCCTCAAACTTGAATACACATTCCTGTGAATCTTAACTGCGTACACTGACATTTTATTATAAGGTGAATGACAACATCGTACCTAACTCTTATAATTGGTGATTTTTCACTTTTGTTGTTAAAGTGTTCAACTATGAGGGAATATGGCAAGTTAATTCACAATTATTTTGAAGTTAACTTGCTATTTATTGTCCTTTAATTGTTTGTACATAATTTTATTTAATTCTGCATCTATAATTAATAAGATTATTAACAAGAGAGTACTGGTTGGAACCCATTAACTTAATCATGTAAGTCGAGTTTTATTGTCATTGTTTCTGATAAAATGTAAATCATTTGTCTCTTAAAGGTTAATTCACAATAAAACAATCAAGTTTAATCAACTTACCAGCATGGAGAATGTAACATTTGACATTAAGAAAAATAGAAGTATTTACTAAATTTACAAATGAATAAAATCTTTCATATTTACTCGTTTAAATTGGTTTAAATTGAACTATTTCTGTTGATTGTATTTTATTTTCACAAAAAATGTTAATTTCATGCTAAAACAATATCGTTAACATAACCGTCCGACCTAAGGTTTTGATAGATTATTGATAATTGATATACATGTATTGATTTTCTCTCGTGGAGCAACCTTTACTATAACTACTAAGAGTTTACTAAGTATATTCTAAGATAATTTAAGTACATCAGTATTGAGTATTTTATACCCCGGTCTTGAAGGCCTTTTTTTTCAAACGATTTGAAAAACGTCAGGTGTAATATTGGATGAACACATTAAACCAGATATATGCTAGATAAATCCTCAAATCATTCATGAATTATCTCGGACTTATCCACGTGCTTTTTAACGATGACATGAAAATATGCACGAGGATTATATGGTAAGTTTTGCTGACTGTTATATTTATGTGATGCACTTGTTATCTCCGATATTAAGAACGACAATTCATGTAATATTATATACTAAACTGGTTCCCATTTACTCTGGTTGGAACGGGGACCAGTTTGATTATATACGCAATGCATTCGGCACACCTCGGCCGATGGAGATACGAAGTTGGTTCTCGGTCACTCTTCTTGTGCTTAGATAAATTGACACTTTGGAACGGGTACCTGTTGTAGTATTAACCTATCTTTAACTTACAATTTAGCCATAAGCTTATTTCTGAATGAGGCATAATCGTTTATGTTTCTGTATCAAATCTGACTGTATGATTATGACATATGATTACTAAATTTTCAACTGTCCCTTATTGTAGAATATAATTTCAAGTATTTATTCTGCCTTATTCAATTTATGCTTATTTGTATACGAACAATGCTAGTGTCTCCGCCAATCTTCGTTACCCTGGGGTTCATAACAAAGTGTGAAGACAGTGACTGCTATTTCAGAAACATGTGTTATTAGCGCTGCATCACCACGGAATTTGCTGCATGATATGTACATTGTGTACAGCGGTATATCGACATGTAAAACATATCACGGTAACTGGTTAAATAAACCTTAATGATCTTCCATCTTCTTTGGAATATGCAATTTTCAAATTTATTTTTTTTCTCTCTTATTTGACGAAACTATTTTGAAAATATGATTGACAGTATCGTTGACTAACAATAAAGACACTGGTGATACGTGTACCTCTTTAGGAACGTACCATATCGTGCCCTTTCGTACCATACCGTATATGCGATTTACCGGTATACTGGTACAGTCGTATGTATGATAGGCATGATTTTAAAGATTTGTGCATTGGAAGCATCATGTATATGTTGCTATTTAAACATAATAAGATTCTTACTGCAGTCTTATAGAAAGTCAAAATAGACAATATTTAGAACTGCATACTACAGTCTAAAAAAACTCAGGGTGCCAGTTTTGTTTGGTAATAAAACAGACAAAGTGATTATGTGAAGTTGTATCAGATGTAACACTTCTTTATACATTTGTACTTCTAAATATGAGATATGTGTCACAGAGCAACTCTTTCTGTGGTAAAACATGTAAAGCCTAAATTATCACATTCTTATCTCGATTTATTTATAAAACTAAATCGTTCTTGAGGATTACATACACATTGTAGATTTGTTTTGCAACATAAGGACTTATGAATTTGTATCATTATGTATCAGTTAGACATAATCTTACAAAAGATTGAAAATGAATCAAGTGATTGTTTTTTTCTCAATATTATCATATGTATTCGTCTATAAATATTTTGCTACAAAGTTCATTCAAGATGTTTGATAGCTCAATCTGTTTTTAAATCATATACATTGTATCATATAAAGAAACGAACCCAACTGATACATAATTAAAAGCAAGACTTTCACAAGCAGACGACCATCAAATGTCAACCCACAAAGTACAAAATTATTTATTGAACAATTCATATACATATTTCAGATAATCGAGGTTCTATTGTATAACTAAACCTACCACCGAATTGTGATTAAATACCCCCGCAAAATTGGGACAGAAATTCGCGACCGACCGACCCACCCACCAACCAACCAACCAACCAAAGTGATTCCAGTATACCCCTGAAAACTTCGTTTGCGGAGTATAATAACTTAGAATGGGTATTTGTGAACGTGATGAAGTCCATCATTAGGTGGATTGAACCTTTAATGCTTCTGTCTGACTGACAACACATTCATAGTACATTCTAATTAAACAGAATTTAATACAATTCAGAATTAAATGCAACATGGCTATTTTCAAGTTGTCCATAGAATAAGATGATTGCACAGGGACATGGCATTGTGTTCACAATTTTACACGTGTCATCAAAATTACAAGTGTATAGATCGAATACTCCCTTACTACACTGATTACAGGCACATAACTTCATCGTTTCCAGGAGTTTCTGTGGTAATTGTTGCCAATAAGACTACATCGTGTATCTAGGTTCACTTGTTGGTAACCTTAAAGATGTTGTAATGTTAGGAGCTGCGTTCAGACAGCTTTGTCATGATGTCTACTACATATAGAAATGACTACACAGACTAAATGTATGGTTGCATAATCGTCTTGTCAATGTAGGCACAGCTTTATTTAATATAGTTTACGACGAACCTAAACCATTTGACCTGTACAATGCAAGATTTATAACCTTTTTATCAGTCAATTTTCGCACAGTACTTGCGAAATGGATTTCAACTACGCGATAATAAGTGCAGTTTTACATTAAATTATGTTTTTATCAGGAGATAACTTTTATTAGAATATTTGTAGAATAAACGTTATCATACTGATTTGTCCTACTGTTTCACAAATAAAACACTGTTTAAGATACTTAGTTTATATTACGGCTGAATCCTGGCACGCTAGCTATCTTTGTATCGTTGTAAATGACCTTATATGGCTTATTATCCAAACAAGATTGATTTCATTTCAGCAAAAAACTAAATCTTGATAACCCGACAACATGGAACGCAATGTATCTACTCCATTCAAACTATAACAGGTCACTTTGATCGGCGCATTCCATACTCGGTTTTCCCTGCTGCAATTTCAAATCAATGTTTTTGTCTCTCACTTGAATAATTGTTGAATACTTGACAATTTTGTTGGGGGAATCTTTGTAGGGGATTATTGTTTAAGCTTATAGATCAAATACATTCCCCACAATGTTGGTAAGTGTTCTGACATCGTATTCTAAGCTTGTATACTGTGTATAAAATATTCACACAAACATGTTGATTAACATCACATTACACCGCTAGATTGTCACTGTACAATATTTGTGTTTAGCTTAGGTCCTAATTTATTGTTTAACCTGCTGTTTTCAACGCTAGTTTATTTCCAATCTTTAACCTTCGCGATTTTATCAAAAGAAAGTGTGAATGTTTGGATAAAATTATCGTACTTGAAGTGAGTATATTTATACTCTGGTAGGTCTGTTGTAGAAATTTATACAACGTGTTGTCTCAGATCAACCTTATAATAAATGTGGTTCTGAGTCCCATACATAGATTTGTTGATTTTAAGTAACCAAACGTTTACACATTATTCTATATGAAATAAACAAGTCACAAACATTAAATCTGACTGTTTAGAAGAAAACACATAACAATGTTTGTTATTTATTACTTTACTATAACGGCGTCATAATTATGTTTTACATGTCAGGACGTATCTTGATACGCGTTAATTTTATTACCCAAATGACAGCATGAAACAAGCCTTCATTAAGCCTCTCACGACGTTTGCATGGCATTAATTTTGTATAGACTTGGCCGACACAAAATACTAAATACATTTAATTTGTACCACCCTTTGGACATATATAACAAACTGCTTAGTGGACAAGTATTCTGTCATCATGCTCTATCATAATATTCTAGTCTTCGAACACATACTGTCCACTTGAAAGAAACATCTCATTTATTTATTTCAACAAGTCTTGCTGGAATATGACAATGTCTTTGAACGAAATAAAGAATGCTAAAATAGTCTTTGAGCTTTAATTAGTACAAAATGTACATTAATGGAAGATCGTGATCACGTGACGGGGTTGTCAGGGGCAGTATAAATATATAAATGTAAGGAAAATGATATTATTCTATTTGCAGCATACACATTAAGACAAATGTTCATTAATTGCGGAAACCTGCAATCCTAGGATGATTATTTGCAGAAACTGCAGAACCATTAATTAAATACAACGATATATTGACTGTAAACTGATTGGTGGTGAAGTGTAATTATGGGCTGGGTCAATTTATCTTTTTTTCCTCAATATTTTACCAACTAACAGCTCCTGGTAACAATTTACGAGTAATAATTATGTTATTTACGAGCGACACTCAAATTAAATATTCAAATTTGTTTGATACAAAGCGTTAAATCATAAACTTGTTGGAACAGCGTGTCATAACTTTATGTAACAAACACGTCCCCAGGTTGATATATCTTAACACGTCGTTACTCGACTTCGCTCGTTTTTCTGAAAATATACTTTTTTGTGCAAATATGTTATATATAAACTTTTTAGATATAACCAGATGCTGTTATATCTTGTTAATTGCCATTATCGACTTTAATCATTATTTCCTATCACATGCAGGGAGTGAGTACTCCAATGACCAATTTTCGTACGGAAAAGGTTTCTAGATTTTGTGGAATCAACTGGACTGGTGTTACATTGATACAATCACCAGGTTGGATGTTATCATTATTTTCATTACCCACGGTCAATTTACGACAAACAATCATTTACCTGTTTCACATGTCCCCGTAAACACTTGAGCCCAGTACATTTGTACCGAATTGTGCTAATGAGGGGCCTCCTTTGTCGGGAGTTTGTGATCTCTGACTAGTAATCACTATCCCATCAATTGGCTCGAATCCTGACCTGAACTAGACAAATCAAGTTAGGAAACTGTCCAGATAGCTTACGGAAGGTCTGCCGAGGTGTACGCCCGGGGGGTCACCCTCCGCCGCTAAAGCTGGTAAATTAGCCAGATGACCCTGACTGTTGACGCGAGGTTAAACCTCTGTGAAAAAATACGTGCTCATGAAGTTATGAATGTACTCAATACTTAAAAATAGAACAATTTAATCTTAACCTTGCAGGAACTTAACCTGGTAAAGGTTATCTTTGTATGTTTGTATATTTTTAGAATTCAATAGAGAAAATTAGGTTCACTGCATAGAGAAGTATTAATGTTATCATTGTTTTCAAAGTTCTTCTACTTGGTGTGGATTTCATCTTTTTTTGTTTGTTACATATTTATTCCATCATGAAAGTAGTCCAAACCCTGATGACGTCATTGCTATAACAAGATTAGGATTCATTTTATAGATAAAATTCCAGTGGTTTCTATTCATGAATTCATACTGCGGAGTTTTTATGACGTATTAATAGAAAACTGTCAAATATATTATGCTATCTAACAGTAGTGTAACTGGTTATTATAAAAGTGTCTGTCACGTCTCTATGTTTACTTTTTACTGCTTATAACAGAATGATTTAACTTACAGGTGCGTAGAGATATGAATTAATCTCCAGCTGCGTGCTTATAAAATCAATTTGTCCATCTGATACACGTTAAGTTTTCACTTAAACATTATTCCATGTATTATTTTTACTCTCATGGCGCATGATCGTGAGTTTCACATATCTTTATGTCGACAGTTCTTTCATTCTATAAAAATACTTCACTATTTTTGGAACACTTTAATCTCGTGTTAAATTAACCACGCCCATGGAATTCTTCCACGTGAAGTCGTATAAACTTCATGCAGCTCGTGCACTCTGATTGCATTTGTCATTTATGAAAACAAAACAAAAAAAAACGGAGGAGTAAATATTTGAGTGAAGCAAGTTAAATCGCAAAGAACTTTAAGAAGTTACTTCAGAGATCATGTGTAAGATAGTTTTCACATGTGTGCAACACAATTAAGATATCTATGAGTGTGATTTGACGAATTCACTAATTATACAATGGTACGACAAATTTGAATTAGAAGGAAATGGCTCTAATTGTCCAACAAATGAACACATGATGTACCTGAATGTGTTTGTCAGTATTACATCACCATCACAAAGTGAAGTGTAAACAGTACGAGTAAATTACTCAACTACCTTTAAAGTTCTTTAGATGTACTTATTTCTAGAGCCATTGTCGTTGATGGATCCTCTCCTTGGGAAATATAGTATGTTAAAATTACAGGGATGGGTATTTCCTGTCTGTAACTTGTTTCATTCACCCAGAGAGGTGACGTCACATCACAAGCGGAAACATGGTAAAATTTAATATCACTATAGCTATCTATGAAGATTCAATTACTTACATGTTTTAAGAAAAAAATTCTTGTATCGTAAAGTAATTTCTCTGTTGGTCCATCAAACATTACACGACAAGACTTGATGCTGAGTCTGTTAATCATTAAATTTAGAGATATCTCCACCATAATGAAATAATTCACTCAGTTTATCAAGAACAACATAATAAATTTAACCAATACAGTAAAACATCAATCATCTTTTAAAATGATACACAAACGACGTCCGTATGAAATTCCAGTATTTAAATATACTTCATAAAAGACTTGGAATTTAATTACAATGTAAACATGAAATATTACCCGTTTTATATCTGCATGCTATCTTACTTACGACTGTAGTTCAGTGTTCGTGCTTTGTACACATCGTCTTTCTCTGTCTTGTCTCGAACAAAGTCAAGTTTTTACCGGGTATTTTGTCTGATGCTGGATTCTAGATTTTCAAAGTGACTTATGAGACTGGTACAGTGTAATTGGAATGACAATGTGACGAGAGTTGAACGTTTGCCATCAATTAACTTGTAAAATTGCGTTATAGAAATGTAATTAAACAAGCGTAGTGTCGTAAATCTGAATGAATAGGAGGAATGGAGATCAAATGTTGAATACTTAACAGTGGGACGGAGAGGAACATTCAAAATATTTCTTCTGAACAATATTTCATAATACAATACAATAACACCGCCTTCTTCTTGACGAAATAGCTGAAAGTTGATGAAAATGAAATTTTAAAGAGTTATATTCAGTTGCAAGCATTCACTACAAACGATCATTGTATGCAGATGGGAGTTTCTTATCAATCACGTGAATATGACATCCAGCAACAATAGACTGTAAAATACATCTGTAATTAAACACATTCGTCACATACTTGTCCGACAAAAGCATTTTTACTGATTATGTAAGTGTATCTCATCAAATGTAAATAATTGTTTCCGATTATAATAAATGACGATTTGACCTACTGTACATTATGTATGATTGTTGAGTGGTTTACTGGGTAATAATGTTAATATGCACTCATTAAGGATGTATTTTGTCCTACTGGTAAAGTTCGTGGTTAATATTTGATAGCATTACATGCACGTAGTCACAAATAACGTATCCAGGTAGGTAATAAATATAAAAAATATCACACAATAAATGATATTTAAATATTCGGATTTTATAAATCAGATTGTGTTCACAATTAATTCATTTATCTCATAGAAAACCTGAAAAAAAGTTTTAATAACCTGAAGACGGAAGTGAAATGTTTACAATGTGTCTATGCATTTGAACATATTTGATTACAACTAATGATATATGATGATGGATGGTTATAATATAGTTGTATAATTATCACAGTCCTGTTATATGTACAGTTCCATATCATACTTAAAACCCTTTGCCACATAAGCATACTTTGGACTCTTCCAAATTAAAAGCAAATGTACAAAACATCAATTTATTTAAGAAAATTGGGTTACTTTTCTCTGACACAGTGGAAAACATTGTGGCAAAAGAAGCCATTGCTCATTACAAGCAATGGCTTCTTTTGCCGCAATACTTTCAAAATTCGTCAGCTTCAGACACGGGGAAATGTGGTAATATGAGGCAAAGGGTTAACTCATTTTATGCACAGTCCTCAAGATAAGCATCTACCATTCCTAAATAACTGAAGAACGATACAATTAAACACCATGCTATTACCATAGTCTCAATGTAGATAATTTTGACACTACGCATGTCTTCACTAATAATGTTCCATCCTATCTATTTTGTTGTTTTTAATACCGGAGATCTTGTTCTCGGACAAATGTTATTGTCTTACAACAAATGATGTTGTTTTAGTCACCAGCCTATTGTCATTAGGTAAATTGTTGTTGTTCTAGACACTGTGTTATTGTCTTATTCTTGATTCCAAGACTCGATAAAACAGATATAATACGTGAACGAGATTTGTTACCGAGTCTTGAGATTAATTCAACACGAGAAGAGATTTTAGGTTTGAAATCAGAATCACGGTGATTGTAAAACACTTACACTAAAGAAGGCAGCTAAACGGCCAGAAAGTACAAATATTTAAAAGTTAATTAGTAAAAGTTTCCAGAGTGATGTCATAGTAAAAACTTGGCTTAAACAAAGAGTCTTTGGTAGCTTGAGCCACGTGCTTATAACATGTAGTGCGTGATTAATTTACACGCACAGTCGGCCAGTAACACGAATATATTGCTATGTAAAATAAGAGTTTTTTTTCATAATACGTATTATACTATTTGCTGAGAGATTTTTTGGTAATTTCAGAATTAAGATTGATAACAAAGACGATATCAGGACGGATAGAAACGGACCAATATTAACTCTGACATTCACATTGTCGTTGTGTTCTAAGTTCATATATTGTGATGAACTTTTGTCTATTTGTATTTATTATACTTATCATTTGATATTTTTAATTTGTTTTAATTGAGAAAGAGAACAGTTTATTACGATCCTTATGGTATTAATACTTTTGATTTACCGGCAATCAACACAAAAATATCTGCAAGGAAAAAATAAGCCTATATGTTGTAATGATAAATATGCTTTGACATTATAATTAAACATATAATTAAAATGTACTGCACTGCCAACAGTAGCATTAATTTGTTAATTACTGAATGCATTATAGGACCAGCACGGAACTGTTAATAATTAATACGGAGGAGGATGACGCCCAAATATCTTTATAACAAAACAAGTTTTAATTTTAAATCTTAGTCAGTTTTTTTTATATAAATTAAAACATGCCAGAATTTTATCTTTATTTATTTGTCATTTTTTGTGAGTATTTTACCAGGACAATATAATCAGGGTGTAATTACTTTAAGATTATTGTTCACACTGCGCCACCGAGTATTCATATTTCCAAATATTTTAATACAAATCAAAATGATTAAACTTTTTATGACAGAAACCTTGCTGTGTCAGACACAGTGGTGGTCGATCCTGTGTTTTACGATAATTTGTTTACTTCAATTCCTTTATAAGTAGATCGTGATTTCTAAAATAAACTGATTTATGAACAGTTGTTGCGAATTTAAATTTCATATTTCATTCACCAAATTTGTAAAACTAAACTACGACAAATACACAAATACTGAAACTTGTTTTTTGAATTTGGCAAAGAAAACTTGGAGCCTTTGAATGATGGCGAAACCACATAAAGAGGGAAGAATTAAACATCAGTGGAAAGTGATAGGTTTGATTAATTTTTTATCCAGGTTTTTTATCCAATGTGTCAAGCGATAATTGTAACTATACGTTGACAGTTATTATTTAAAAACGAGCTTTGTGTAAAACCAACGTGATTTCAGTGAGATTTGCTTACAAAAGCATCAAATTTTATCATAAAAACATATCAAATATCGTCAGAATATGATAAGTTTGCAAGATTTAATAATTTACTCGGTATTATAAGCCCTGAGCAGACTTTAACTTCAGATTATATGTCAGCATTTTACATGCTATCAAAAATTATGACAAGGCATTTTTTACAGAATACCAGGTGATAATATGAAATCAAAAAGTTTAAATCTGTCATACTTATATATTGATAGTGTCGTATTTTGATGTTTATAACGTGTTTGAAGCCTACTTCGTGGAGCATCAAATTCTGATACGGTATTAACGTGATGTATTTTAGGATAATAATGTGAATATTAATTTTGTCATATTTACTTTGAAGTAATGATTAAAGCGATTTTTCTGTAAAATTGTTAGCAGTACTTATCAGCCGTGTTTTACTCTGACATATGATTATAACGCCTCGCAGAACATTATTTTTAAGATTTAATATTTCTTCAACTTGGCAATAAATCAACTTATACCAGGGTGACATTTTCTATGTATCATTTTGCACGGTCGGGGATTTAACAGGTCACCATGACCGCTGTAAATAGTTCCGCTGTTTGCTGACAGAATGATTTAAGGAATCTCTTTTCCAGGCGGTCAAGGAAATCGAAGCTAATTCAGTTTAATGTTTTTTTAAGTTACATAATTTACGACTAATATATTTGAAATATGTACTTCCAGTCAACTTTATGTAGAGACAATTTATGTTCCTAGAGGTTTCATTCCGACTGAGTATAAATATAATCAGTTACTATTGTCCTCAAGTAAAATAAAAAAAACGTAATGAGATATGCGCCCTATTTATATCCTATAGGTAAACTAGTGTCAGATCAATGTTTTATCATGTAGGTAAACTAATAGTGTCAGATCAATGTTTTATCATGTATGTAAACTAATAGTGTCAGATCAGTGTTTTATCATGTATGTAAATTAATAGTGTCAGATCAGTGTTTTATCATGTATGTAAACTAATAGTGTCAGATCAGTGTTTTATCATGTATGTAAACTAATAGTGTCAGATCAGTGTTTTATCATGTATGTAAACTAATAGTGTCAGATCAGTGTTTTATCATGTATGTAAACTGATAGTGTCAGATCAGTGTTTTTATCCTGTATGTAAACTAATAGTGTCAGATCAGTGTTTTATCATGTATGTAAACTAATAGTGTCAGATCAGTGTTTTTATCCAGTAGGTAAACTAATAGTGTCAGATCAGTGTTTTATCATGTATGTAAACTAATAGTGTCAGATCAGTGTTTTATACTGCAGGTAAACTAATAGTGCCAGATCGGAGTTTTATACTGTAGGTAAACTAATCGTGTCAGATCAGTGTTTTATACTGTAGGTAAACTAATAGTGTCAGATCAGTGTTTTATCATGTATGTAAACTAATAGTGTCAGATCAGTGTTTTTATCCAGTAGGTGAACTAATAGTGTCAGATCAGTGTTTTATCATGTATGTAAACTAATAGTGCCAGATCAGTGTTTTTATCATGTATGTAAACTAATAGTGCCAGATCAGTGTTTTTATCATGTATGTAAACTAATAGTGTCAGATCAGTGTTTTATCATGTATGTAAACTAATAGTGTCAGATCAGTGTTTTATCATGTATGTAAACTAATAGTGTCAGATCAGTGTTTTATCATGTATGTAAACTAATAGTGTCAGATCAGTGTTTTATCATGTATGTAAACTGATAGTGTCAGATCAGTGTTTTTATCCTGTATGTAAACTAATAGTGTCAGATCAGTGTTTTATCATGTATGTAAACTAATAGTGTCAGATCAGTGTTTTATCATGTATGTAAACTAATAGTGTCAGATCAGTGTTTTATCATGTATGTAAACTAATAGTGTCAGATCAGTGTTTTATACTGTAGGTAAACTAATAGTGCCAGATCGGAGTTTTATACTGTAGGTAAACTAATCGTGTCAGATCAGTGTTTTATACTGTAGGTAAACTAATAGTGTCAGATCAGTGTTTTATCATGTATGTAAACTAATAGTGTCAGATCAGTGTTTTTATCCAGTAGGTGAACTAATAGTGTCAGATCAGTGTTTTATCATGTATGTAAACTAATAGTGCCAGATCAGTGTTTTTATCCTGTATGTAAACTAATAGTGCCAGATCAGTGTTTTTATCATGTATGTAAACTAATAGTGTCAGATCAGTGTTTTATCATGTAGGTAAACTAATAGTGTCAGATCAGTGTTTTATCATGTATGTAAACTAATAGTGTCAGATCAGTGTTTTATCATGTATGTAAACTAATAGTGTCAGATCAGTGTTTTATCATGTAGGTAAACTAATAGTGTCAGATTAGTGTTTTATACTGTAGGTAAACTAATAGTGTCAAGTCAGCGTTTTTATCCTGTTGGTAAACTTATAGTGTCTGGTCAGTGTTTTTATCATGTAAGTAAACTTATAGTACCAGTCAGTGTTTTATCTTGTAGGTATATTAATAGTGTCTGGTCAGTGTTTTTATCATGTAAGTAAACTTATAGTACCATGTCAGTGTTTTATCTTATAGGTACATTAATAGAGTCTGATCGATAAGTTATCCTGCTGGCTAAACTGTACTGATTGTATTAAATTGCTTAGAATCTTTGTTTTACATTTAGAAATGTGTACTTACAATGTCCCACATAAAACAATTAATGTATGTAATATAAGTTCAGGTATCATTGAAAACAAGGCTTTGTTAGATGGCTTCTGTCATAATGCTGATACAATTATAATCTAAACCTTGACTTTATTTAAATCTTGAATTAAGCTGCAATTTATTACACTTGTTCTCCGTGTAAATCTTTCATCGTTGATAGGACAAGTTGAACACCGGAACAGCTTCTGACGTCACACAGACAGATGGACATATTTATAGTTTGAAAATTTCTTTGATGAAAGGTGAAAATGGTCTTTTCTTTCGATATCTGGATGAAACTCAAATGTTGATTACTTGTGTATGAAGTTGTAGAACACATAAGTCTATCAAATGACTGGATGAGAGGTAATAAAAACACCCCTGTGCGCTCATATACCATTCAAATCTCAACTTATCTAACTACACATATACTGAATGACTGTACGAACAACGATCTCTCTTTAGCATATATTTGAATGTTATCATTGTAACAATATTTACATGATGTTTTTGGTAAATATTTCATATCAAAGTTATACATGATATTGTAGGAACAATTTAATCATCTCACACTTCACTCACAGTCACTTCTACATACAGTGAGACTTCAGCTTACAGACCAGACATAAGTGTTTCTAACACCAGACCAACTTCACTTAAGATTAATGAACTAATACATGTAGTTGATAGTTCAAGCCATCGGGAACATTTTTTCCACTAGGTTTATAGCCGTTTTTAAACAATTCTTGTCAGATATATTCGGCGACCGGTTCACCTTTAAAACCGGTTTTGCTGGACTGTATACTAACCAATACTAACTTACCATTCTACATGGAGCCGGCAACATCTCCACATATGGAGGAAAATCGACACATTCTTGTCACATTTTCACGGAAGGATATGACCCGCCACGATCGGGATTTGACCCCGGATCGTCGGGAACAACATATAAAAAACAGGAATATATATTTTGAAAACTGAGGTTGGTAATTTAGCCAGCAGCAATATGCGTGACCGAAGTTTCACGTGTTGTATTTTATAATTTGTAGTAGCACTCATATATGTGTCGTATATGACCGCTTGTATACTTTTTGTCATGTAAATGATGTCCTGACTTCATCAACCTCAGGCTTAACCTACTCTACCAGTGAATTCTTATTACGTCAGAAAAACAAGGCATTTATTTTATGTTTCTTCATGAAATATGAATAACTTCATTACGTGTACTTATTTATCACTTTGATGCAGTAATTAGTGTCCTAAATACGACTTTCATTAATGATATCTCACAACTATATGCATTACCGTATGCATCATTTTGTTCAGACATTCAAATTTGATTTCGCCAGTGAGTGTATGTTAAATAACGTATAAACGTGTGATATTGTTGTAAAGTTTTGATGAGGTCTGAGTGTACTTTATATATTATGCTTGGTAATATTTGTCAATTAAAGTGTACTCATCAAATGAACAATAATTTGTGCAACATAATCGTTGTTTTAAAGAAGTCTTACATTAGTAATGTTATAAGGTTGTATTGTACTATAGCTCAGACATTTACGTGACGTTGTATCGTATTGTTACACAGATTTCTACCTAACGTTGGTTTGTTACACAGACATTTACGTGATGTTGTATTGTTACACAGACATTTACGTGACGTTGTATCGTATTGTTACACAGATTTCTACCTAACGTTGGTTTGTTACACAGACATTTACGTGATGTTGTATTGTTACACAGATTTCTACCTAACGTTGGTTTGTTACACAGACATTTACGTGACGTTATATTGTTACACAGACATTTACGTGACGTTATATTGTTACACAGACATTTACATGACGTTATATTGTTACACAGACATTTACGTGACGTTGTATTGTACTATAGCTCAGACATTTACGTGACGTTATATTGTTACACAAACATTTACGTGATGTTGTATTGTTACACAGATTTCTACCTAACGTTGGTTTGTTACACAGACATTTACGTGACGTTGTTTTGTTACACAGACATTTACGTGACGTTGTTTTGTTACACAGACATTTACATAATTTTGTTTTGTATATTTGAGATATATACAGTAATTATTTTATTACCGTTACAATTTACAAAGTTCTGAATAACATCATCGTATAAGGAAAGTTTTACACGATTTCTGTTCACAAAACAGTCTCCTAATCCACTGAAAATGTTTAAATGTTTTTGTCTTATTTTATGATGAATGTTGTATCATTTTTTTGTTTTTATGAATGCATGTCTTCATATTGATACAATTTTTTTCTCTACATGAAATTTGCTAATATTGGAAAGTTGTCTGTGTGGTTATATTTTATAGACCCGAATTTCTCCTGAGGTAATGCTGTATTTCATTTTGAACTTTACTGTCGATAACAAGAATATTGAAGAGAGGATTAAATAGGCTTCATTCCCCTATAGTTAGAAACATTCCCCTATAGTTAGAAACATTCCCCTTTAGTTAGAAACATTCCCCTTTTTGTTGAATTTATTGTCATATTTCCTGACTTGTATTTACTATGTAATGCATATGTACGTTATTAAATGTTGACAGAAATTCAAAACACATTTAAATGTTAATTAAATGTGTTAATTTCGTCGTAAAAGTTCTAATCACGTTTAGGAATGTGATTTATATTCATGTTTTGGTTAAAACAAAGTGCATCTCGGTGTGTTGATAAGTTATGTTGTTGATTTGAAAATAAAGCATTTTAGTCCTCGTTTACTTGTTTCCCAATCAGCGAATCTGTCTTAAACAACCACTTAAAACAGCGAATCAATTATAACTGTACTTACATTACAACAATTATCTTGTTAACACATCGACAGATAGTATGACGACGTCTGAGGAGACTATCCTGAGGGCACGTGACTAAAGTGAATGTTTTTATAGTTATCACTCAATGTGTGCAGTTAGGGGTTCACTAAACTATAACACGAATTACGCAGTCATTTATAGTCAGGGCGAAAATATGAAGAAAAAGGCTCATAATAATCGCCAGTTCTAATTGCCATTACCCACTGTTTTACTTCTTCGTTTAAAAATGATACACTTGTAATTGTTTCTATAACACTGACTGTAGTTTGGGGGTTACTTTACACTAGACCCCTAATAATCTCTTCTCCCTCTCATTCTTCCTATCTCAGCCTCTCTCTTAGTTCCACTTGTCTGACAATGATTTAACACTCAAACTCGCAATTGCCACAAATGTACTATACATTAGTATTCTGTCAGTTTGTTATTAAAATTTACAGTAAATGTACAAAGTGATACAGAAAGCGGAAAGTAAATGTTAATATATTGATGAAAAGTGCCATAAAACAAACTCATTTTTTATTTTTCTGTCATTTAGTGTGTCAATGATTAACGTTTGTCGACCATTTATGTTACAATACCCGTCATAGCGCATCCATCATCAGACATAATATGTTTACTGTGTTTGTCTATCGTTACAATACATCCTGACTTCATTTTCTAGCATACTGCAGTGCTTTCTGAATGTTTAATTGTTTTAACTGATAAAATTTCTTAGATTAATTGTGGAATATTACGTTTTTTTATTTCTGGTCAAAACTAAGGATATTTTTTCATGATTTGACGAGCGAGATGTACACATAGATAAGATATGTAGATCGTCTGTCTGAGGTAAGGTACAAAACATTTATACTTCTATAACCCCGAATTATTAAATATCTAAGCATTATTAATTATCTGTAAAGTTAAAAATGAACCATTTATAGGAAGAAACATTGTTATTGTTTTCATGAGCGGCTCAAGAACAAACTGTGCTTTGTGTTTAAGGTACAAACATCGACCTCGGTGCAAAGTTGAAACTTGTTTATTACGAAAAAAATGAAGTACAGAAGCTAAATATTCCAAAAACTAAAATTGTTATCGCGGGGGGTTCATAAAACCAGACTTGACATTCGTGATTTATGTTAAATAGTTCTTTTTCATGAAATCAATTAGCCTTAAACTTTAAATGTTCGTCTTTTGCATTGAAACCATTGGATTTCTATCACAAAAATGCCATACCTTTACTTAATTGTGTAAGGATTTGTTAAAAAATCTCATTATCTATTGATTGGACGTACCATCAGGTTTAAATAACTATATTACATACTTAACATTTTATGTTTGCATGTTTTGATCAATCAACATAATTGTCCGTATATTGGTGTATAATAGTAAAATGATCTAGGGACCTTCTGTATGTAGACAGTCTTCTTATGTCACCGTGCAACAGTTTGTATCACTCTTCTTATATTTGTTTACATATCTGTAACGAAGTATCGACTTTCAGTAAACAATTTAAATGCATTATTGGAATTCGAGAAATTATTTATAAGTAAAATATATCAAAATAGATTACAATTTGATCTTTTGTTCCGAAAATTACACTATTTACGACATGAAAATACTGCCAAAAAATCATACAAATTGTCTACTTTATTGACAACTTGATATTTATTATGTGGAATTTTAAAATCCCGAAGATTGAAAATAGTCCCGTTTTCAAACTTATACTTTCATATTTTTGTATAAAATATACAATTACTCAAATTTTGTTCTGAGTTAAACGAGGTGGAAAATGTAATTATAAAAATGAGATACGAGTGTTGTCTTCATTTCTTATCAGGTTACATTGACTTGATACAAAAAACGTTATAAATATTAAACAAAGCCTCACATTAAACATTGTACTCGTGATGCTTAATTCCCCTAACCAGAAGCAAGATATATAATAATGTAAAAATAACGTCATATGATACTTATGGAGTATGATAATCATTATTGTATAGATTACATGATGACTTAATTGCTCATATCGCTGTGAGTATTGACATTATACCATTCCTGGAGTTTGCAAATATTTCACACTGACCTCTGTGTAATACAGACATTAATTATTCATCATTATACCACACACATACATTGAACAATCTAACGAATATATTTTTCATCTTTCGTCATTATAAAATTCAGCCAGCATCTAACGAAGTATCCTGTTACCGTTCGGGTACAATTTCCTAATACGTGATGCAGTTGTAGGAATAACTTAATACATGTATCAACAAGTATTTGGATGTATGGGTGCCTATATCGATATCCCTAAGAATTCGTAAGTTAACAACCGAGCTCAGGAATTTTGTTCATATCTGAACATATAGGGAGGCAATTTTATCATGAATTATGTTCATATCTGAACATATAGGGAGATAATTTTGTCAGCGAAGTATCGTGAACACCGCCATGACGTGTATTTTGTAACACAAGGGTAGTTGTTGTCATCTCACAATTTCTTCATGCATTTTTGTTTTAAAACGTACATTATAAAGGAAGAAAGGCACTATGTCTATTATTCTACAGTGTAATAATATGTAAACTGATAAACTTTGAGGAATCTGCCACTGGTGAAATGTTACATAACTGTAATTTCAGTTTTATTCTTTAAGATTTGTGCAGCTTTTGATTGCTATTCTGTTTTGAATCAAACCATAAAATATAAATGGGCCGTGACTGTGGTCCTGGGGCTAGTGCGCTGGACTTGTAACCCGGCGATTCCGCCGTATATAATTGAAATATTCTTGAAAAAAAGGGCTTGAATACCCAGTGACAATGTCACATAAAAACAAAACAATATCGTTATAAATATATATAGCAAAAAAGGGTGGATTTGTAAACTTTGATAAACAACAAGTGTTCGTCTACTGAAAACATGTGAAACTTTCCATGAATTATCAAACTTGTTGCGCAGATGAATGAAGTACATTTATCTTACTCACGCACAAAACGCATATTTTGTCTAAACTTACAGTAAAAACACGGGTTTTTATCTGTTCTAGCTTTAAAGTTGGTCAAGCTTGGCTGAACATATACTCACTTGACCGAAATATCAGCTGACTGATAAAAACTTTAGATGATTAACTTCATATTGATAATAATCTAAATGATATTCATTTTTATTCCTTAGACTGTGCATGCGGAGGATTTTAATCGAAATATCTTGTTACCACCACTGTGGAGTGTGACCATGACATGTTAAACTACAGACAGACACAAACTTGACCTACTTTCGATGCAATCAATATAAATTATATAAACAGATATTTTATACTTATATATTGATAGGAATTAATTTCCTACAACATTAATCAGCAATACTTATATATTGATAGGAATTAATTTCCTACAACATTTATCAGCAATACTTATATATTGATAGGAATTAATTTCCTACAACATTAATCAGCAATACTTATATATTGATAGGAATTAATTTCCTACAACATTAATCAGCAATACTTATATATTGATAGGAATTAATTTCCTACAACATTAATCAGCAATACTTATATATTGATAGGAATTAATTTCCTACAACATTAATCAGCAATACTTATATATTGATAGGAATTAATTTCCTACAACATTAATCAGCAATACTTATATATTGATAGGAATTAATTTCCTACAACATTAATCAGCAATACTTATATTTTGATAGGAATTAATTTCCTACAACATTTATCAGCAATACTTATATATTGATAGGAATTAATTTCCTACAACATTTATCAGCATTACTTATTCTCTATTAATACAAGAATGCGTATCAAATGTTGTATTTGGTACCCATGTGCTTAAAAAAATAAACAAAATTTGGATTACAAATTATGTCCTCCGAACGATCCGGAGAATAACAGCCACTAGCACAAGAATTATTAGGAACAAAATTTATCTGTATCAACCAACGTTTTGTTTATTGAATTTTAAGCGTTATGTTGTTATGATAATGATTTACGCTAATTTAGTCACGTGACCGGAAATATATTCTCCAAATTTCATTACTGTAGTCTGACATCACAGTTATCGGACTTGATAATGTATCAAGTTCTCAATCTTATCTAGAAGAGTTCTTGTCTCATTTCTCAAATATTTTTGTCTAATTTACTGACATAAAAAATCAAGCCTACCACAGAATGTATTATATTCTTTCTTTAAGAAAACCAGGACATGTTGCATATAGGTGGATGGAAATGAGATATTCATAAGTGATACCTATAGTAACCATGGTAACAATATCCTACTTATAATAAAACATTTGAGACAATTGTCACAAATTCCTTTGCCGAGTTAACTTGGTTCTAAATTGTGAAAAACTCCCCTAAACTAAGGCTATAAAGTAGATTTTATGATTTCTGGTATAATGACGCAGCAAGACTGGTTTAGTGTAATTTATGCAGAATAATAAGCGGGTTTTCCGTCGTGTGTGTTTATCAAACTATCAGTGAGGAGATCACAGAATTTTATAAACGCGATCTTCTGAACAGACGAGTATTTAACATGTTTTTCTTATAGCATTTTGCAATAAAAAGTTATGCGTTATTAAACTGACAAACAAGAAATTGTTCAAATGTATTTTCGTGCTCTGTCGACGCTTTACAGAATTTGTTATAAACGTTTATTACCAAACATTTAAATATAAAGTGTGTAAAAAATGAAATTCTGAAGTAGATCGGCTATAAATTCGTTTTTATTAAAGACGAACTAAAATTTAATTGTTTCAATTTATGTTGTGTTTGAATTTATTCTGCGAGTTAAATGTTAGTGACCTGAAAACTTTCATCTCATCAGTTACGCTTCTGTAAGGAATATGTTACAGTGACGTTCAAAATTTAAAATAAATACATGTAGTAGTTTCCTGACGTTATTTCTTGAAATCCGAAAAAGTAAAACTGACTGCTGGAATTTGGGAAATATGATGTCATAATTATGATATACGCTAATATTTCAATGATCAGTTCACGCTACTGCTCAATGTATTATTGCGAATCAGATCTGACCTCAGTGTTTTAATTGACACTGTTAGTTAAATAGACAATCACTGCTTATATAATAATTTCACTGTTTCCATCTTTCAATCGTGAAACTTCGGGTATTTACGGACCCTCCGTACATCTGTTACCTTGCATAAAGACCGAGGTGACTAGAATGACTGTCTACGTACGCCAAACGCTGACTTGTCGCCTGTATGACGTGACAAAACTCGTGACTGACTATCACGAAGCTGAAACCAAAGGACTTACGCATAATCCCATATATTACAAACGAGAGATGGCCTCTAATAGTTTGGTATAAAACATCCCATAATTTCATTTAAATGTGACGCCAGTATTACCATTAAACTCAATTTAGATTTATCTCAATTTACCCAAAAGTGTTTAATTTGGGATTAAAAAGCGATTATATTCAGCTCTAAATACCAACTTATTAAAACGCTTATATCTGATGGTTGTAAAATTTCACTTATTGTTGTGAACTCAAGTAAAAACTATTTCTATTTCCGACACAATTAGCAGAGTAACCCAAACTTATAATTACATGTTTAAATACTTCACTTATTTTATGTTTCATTTTTCCATTATACAGATCATTGCGATCACCACCGTCTGTGTTGTAGGTCACTGGGACATGATATCTATGACCACAGGCCTAGTTTTTTAAAGAAGAATCATGAGATCAGTTCTCAAACTTATGGTTGAAATTTTGAATTGTGACACGTGTATGCATTAGGGCATCCATGCTGGAGCCGTGTCCGAACATTTCAGCAAATTCCTCAAATTGGTCATGTTTTACGTTTTAAAGTAATTTTATTAGCAATAATTAGATGATGAATATAAGAGGTCGTCATACACCATACGTTCACTTGTAAATTGTGCCTCAACAAGGTACAGATAATGTAACATGACGGTGAATTTGAAGTATTGAGGTTGTACAAAATACACGGCCCAATATATATCAGTTTCTGTTTACTTAGTATCAGCATTAGGGGACACCTGATCGACACCCTGCCGTATTTCTGTCCCCATCTAAAAATTGTATACCCCCCGCCTGTATTACATACTGTATGTCAACATAGCTGAAGAAATTAACCAGGTATAGACATTTTAACAACTGTTTGGTGCCTAAATCGTTCGAAAATAAAGAAAATGTTAAAATCGTGAGAAAATCTTAGTTCGGATTTTTTTCTGGAAAATATTACTTATCTGCAAACGTTCGTCGAGTTGTTTTTGCTCAGTGTCAATTACTTTCACATAAATATCGTATACTTAGCATTAAATTTTGCGGCACACGCATGTGACTGTTAATGAATCACGTGGTTCGTGTTATTGTGACTGTTGCTGTTCATTATTGTATACAAACATGCCGCGGCGCCGCATGATTTGAAAACTGCTAACTATCTTGTCAGTATTTTTAATTGAGGAAAGCGGTGTTCACTAATAATAATACGATTTTTTGTTGTTAAAGTAATATCTTAGTCTTATTCATGATGTACGTGCTCAGTTGGCATCGAGGATTGAAGTAAATTCCGTGTGATGTCGAGATACAGTTCTAAGATATCTCCACAAACATGCAGCCTTATGTCGAAATATCAGGGCATTAACTAAACCGACTAATGCCTTTCTATATCAATGCAACCTGTCCAAAGCAACACCCTTTCGGAGGAGCAAAATTATGTTGTTGTCGAGAGGTTGTTGTTCTAGAGAGGTAAAATTAATGGTTAAATCGTACAGTGGGAAAGATCATGCTGTTGTTGAAGGGGCAATGTTGCTCAAGAGAAGGCCGCTCTGGAGAGGTTGCACTGTGTGTCTTTTGTGGAAACCGGTTTCTGTACAATTAAATAAAAAACATTATTGATATTTTTCATGTCGTATCTTAAGTTCACCTACACTAACAAGTATCGTATTAAGATACGAGTCTGTCAAATGTAGGTTATATGTCAGGGTCGGATCGTGCACCGGGTTCACAAAATTACGTATGAAACACAGTAACTTAAACGTGTTGTTTATCAACAAAGGTTCTTGTAAAATGTTAACATTACAAACATGGCGATAGTTTAATTCATTCTTACTTTAGTTTAATTCCTGTTGTATCACAATATGACAGATAGTGGCTGTTTAAGTGCACGGAGTACAATGTTTGTTTTGAACATCTTTTTGCAATAAAACAAACCCTTTCTTGTCAATTTTATCAACCTGAACACGCAGTAACAACCACAAGAATGCATTAAAATGATGTTTTTAGTGAAATATTTACAAATTTTATGTTATGATAAAATGTTTGCCATACTTCATCGACACACCGTAACCTCTGACAGTAAATTAACAAAATATCGATGTATTATCGTATTTCTATCTATTTACATAAATGTTGAAGCAAACGTTCAATTGTGCGGATAATATGTGCGTTATGTGAAAATGTGATGTAAATGAGTCTCCTGGTTTAATATTATCATTTATTAATTCTAAAGAAAACTGTATGTAATACAGACACAAGTCGTTATTCACTGTAACACGTGGTAGTGTCACATTCCATTTATTGTAGGTTAGAATCTTCACGTGACATAAAATATAACTCAATATTTCACAGAGAATTAAGCGTACTTTTGTCTGTGGCGAAATCAATGTTTCAAACTTTACCTGCATTTATTCGTTGAAACGTTTAAATACCGAAATTCCTCACTGGCAAGTTAATATATGATTTATAATACATGTCATTTTTAAAAGTAATATAAAGAAAAAACTATATTTTACTAACCATCAGTTTTGTATTATGTGTAATTATAGACATGTAGTTGTTGTAGGTGACCTGTAAGAATGGTTTTAGATTAACGTATATCTCTTTTAATATTATGATTGATGGATTGATGGTTTTAAATGTATTTTTCTTTTTCTCGCTGGGTCTTAATGTTGAACAAATAACTCGAGTCACTTGGTCATTTTCCAACGTCTACGGTGGAAGAAGGCACCAGGCTTACACTCGGGTAGAACTACCGACCTTCCGTAAGCTAGCAGAACATCTTCATCACATGTCTGATAGGCTTTGAACTCACAGTGACCAAGAACTAGTGATTACTATCAGAGACCATAACCACTCGACCACGTATGCCCCTGTCTCATTGTATTCTGCACACATAGAGTTAGTTGTATTGTATGAGTATAGTATGTACTTCATTGCTTGATAATATCGCATTTATAATAACTTAGAATTCTACTCAATAGATTAATTAAAGCTGTAAATATATGAAATTAATGTTTTGTAGACGCGACCGTGGTTCAGAAAATAGTGCACGGGACTTGTAACCCGGCGATCCGGGTTCAATCCAAATCGCGGCAGGTCATACCTTTCTATGAAAATTTGACATTTGTCGATTTTCCTCCATATGTGGAGAAGTTGCCGGCTACTTGTGGAAGGGTAAGTTAGTACTGGTTAAAATACAGTCCAGGAAAATTGGTAAGGTGGGCCGTCTGGCGTGTATAACTGTAAAAAGAAATGTTGATAAGCGGCGTTAAACCCAGTAAAAAAATGTTTTGTACCATGTTTTGGTCTAGCATACTCCGGATATCCGCTATGTTACTCTCCTGTTGAAGAATTTCGCTGCTTGTTATGTACCCTTGTTGTGTGCGCTAACTCAGTGCTGTTGATATATTTTATGTGCGGTTATTGGAGTATTTTATAAAAATGTAAAATATGTTTTCATTTTGATAAGATAGTTGTTTGATATCAACATGGCCATATGTTATCTGTGTACCCATAAACATGTGAAAACTGATCATTCAGCATGGTTTCAATTATTTATGCGGAGTACGATCTATATATTCCTTAAACATTCTAAAAAAGTATTAACATTTTTAGAATAGTTGAAATTTCACCACTGGCAGTATGTTCGTGATTAGGAATGTTAAATCTTACCATGAATGCATCTGTAAAGTACTTACCTCTCTCAGTAAATAGTTAGGGTCGTGAAGCTGGAGAGATTTGTATTTGTTAAATAATCCGTAAGTGTCAAACTCAGCAGTGTAGTATTGTTGTTAAATCTCTTGTTGATACAGTCTTCATACTGATGATAATAATGATTGCATGCTTTATTAGGTACACTGTCGTAAAATTACTGTATAAATGGAATTTTTGAAGAGTACAATTAAAAACGATGATATACAATATTCTAACACTGCTGTTAACTATGAACGACCGGTATACACTTGGTCTTAGAACAGCCGTTGTTTTTTCGTCCACTCAAACACCCAAATAATTATACAGCTGGTCACTGTTCTGACTGTATTTAAAAACAATATACCAAATCAATATACTTCGTGTATACTCTTTGGTCAAATTCTCTTGGTACACACTTTATCAAAATCGCTTTGTACACACTTTTATCAAAATGTCTTTGTACCAACTTTATCAAAATCGCTTTGTACACACTTTTATCAAAATCTCTTTGTTCATACTTTTGTCAAAATATCTTTGTACACACTTTTGACAATATTTCTTTGTACATACTTTTGCCAAAATCTCTTTGTACACACTTTGGTCAAAATTTCTTAGTACACACTTTTGTCAAAATCTCTTTGCACACACTTTTGACAAAATCTATTTGTACACACTTTTGTCAAAATTTCTTTGTACACACTTTTGTCAAAATCTATTTGTACACACTTTGTTCAAAATCTATTTGTACATACTATTGTCAAAATCCATTTGTACACACTTTTGTCCAAATCT
Organism: Lutraria rhynchaena; assembly: GCA_008271625.1. Taxonomy (NCBI): domain Eukaryota; kingdom Metazoa; phylum Mollusca; class Bivalvia; order Venerida; family Mactridae; genus Lutraria; species Lutraria rhynchaena. The sequence goes on along the minus strand of VIBL01000142.1, from coordinate 572,144 downwards.
ATTTGTACACACTTCTGCTACAATTTCATCATGAAAACTCGTGTGTGGAGACCTCGCCACGTGAATATTCCACAGGGTCTGTGTGTGGAGGCCTCGCCACGTGAATATTCTACAAGGTCTGTGTGTGGAGACCTCGCCACGTGAATATTCCACAAGGTCTGTGTGTGGAGACCTCGCCACGTGAATATTCCGCAGGGGTTATGGGTGGAGACCTTGCCGCGTGAATATTCCACAGGGGCTGTGTGTGGAAACATCGCCGCGTGAATATTTCACAGGGGTTCCACCTCGCCGCGTGAGACCACGTCATGAGAATATGACATTTTTATGCTACTTGTCTCACATTCTATAAAAATGTTGAATGCATAAATTATATGATGTTAAATCCACTTAATTCTAAAAAAAACTAGATAAAACCTTCGCGTGATGAGACAGATTTCCTGATGTAACATTGTCTGAAATATGATGATATTTTAATAGATTTTAGTGAAATTAGCATCATCACTGTTGTCTAACTTTGTTACGTGACACAATGAGTTTCAATTAAATTTAGATCACACAATATTTTGAGACTCTTGATTAATACACCTTACAAGCCATTCTTTATTATGTCTTATCACAACTACATTCTTTTTTACAAATTTCAAGTATGAGGAATTCTTTCTCTATTGAAGAATTCTTAAATTGTGACAAAGATTCATCGATTTAAACCAGAACTGATGTAACACGATAACCCTGTGTCTGAAAATTTTTACATTCTTATAAACGAATATAAAGAAAGTAAACTTTGGTACAAAACCCTTGTTTAATTTGTGATTTACTGCAATCTCATTCCGCGTATCCCGGGGGGTTGATACTCGAGTGTGTGACCACGCCCTCAATGTAACAGATACAATACTTATATCCGGTACAATGATTTCACATATGACGTGTTAATGTAAATTATTTTCATTTAATGTTGTCGTATCATACTTGTATACATATAGATATATATACATTGTATATATATAATTATATACTTTATATTCACACAAACGATAATAATAAGATGTGTACATGTTGAACATACGTTAATTGTTTTGTAAACAGTTAAATATTACCTCGTTAGTAAATATCTTGTCACAGAAATGATGAATTTTGTAACTCATCTTTTCACGACGTCAAGGCATAATGTTCGTAACTGATAAAATAGTTTTTGGTATTTATGCATTCTGTCAGGTTATCAAAAACGATTTTTTATGAAATTTAATATATATATTGATTGTTCGCTGATACAGCATTTTTTGCATGGAGCTATGGTACATATAGTGTTAAATTTGAATACAACACATGCTGTCTATTTATAACAATTGATTGAATAAATAAAACATCAGTTATTGATGAGAATCCTGGAATGTAATAAAGATTAAACTCACGAAATTCGTGTTATATAAACTATCGTTCCTTGTACTTATAATCTACAGCCTATACTTTCAGCACATCGTATGTAAGTCCCGGTGTGATAACGCCATCATATGTTGGCTGACAGAACAAACATAATTGCGATAATCGTGTCTACCGTAAAACCCAGTAGCCCAGAATGAGTCGACAAAATAAGCTTCAAATTATGAAAGGAATTTAATCGGTGTGAATATCTTGTTTAGACCTTGGTCAGCCCCTGGTCAGATGAATCAACTAGAGTTGTTTATGCGGTCAAACAATTTGACAATTTATAAACAGACTCTGTTTAGTTCGTTCATTCATATTGAGTATATATTACATTATACCCAACAAAGTATAAATGTTACAAAATTAATACACGTCTCGTGTGACGTCAAAACGGAAGCTCTTTATCAGGACCTTTTTTTCACGTGAAAATATTCTTTAAGCCAGACGTTCCTTGATCCTTGTATTTTTATTTGAATGTTCAAGGTATCAAGGTTTAATTGTTGATCCGATAAAACAGAAAGTAATAATAGTTCGTATTTCATATTTACCTCCCGGATTGTAGTAACGATGTGTAATGACTTCATTTCAACCATATTCTGTCTGCTGAAGATCAGTGAACACTTTTTTGAAAATTTGAAATGGTTTGAGGTGCAGCTTCAGATAGTTTTGATCTGATGTTCATCATTTTCAACATAATTACTTGTATAATGCGAGGGCTGTAACTTTCTCGTTTAAAATGTATTATGGACAATTATCATTTAGTTTCAATAACGAAATGAAGTGAACATAACGCATTTGGCATCGTTCTAATTAATGTCGTATGTGCAATAATTAGTTTACGTTGGTGAAAGATATTTAACTTAAGAACATCGTGAGTTCGTTATATCAACGTCGACACGTACAGTGCAACCTCTCCAGAGAGGTCCTCTCTTGAGCAATAACTTTCTTTCAACAACAGCATGGTTTTTTCCCTACTGTACGATCTAACTATTAATTCAACCACTCTAGAGCAACAACCTCTCAGCAACAACATATTTTCGTCTCACTGAGGATGTTGCTTTGGAGAAATTACACTGTAATCGGCAATGCGCGTTCTAAAGAATAAACTTGCTTATATTACGTGCACTCTACAACGAAATCAGTGCATCTATTCAATTAAATTTGTATTCCAGTTGTAACTTAATATTTGAATATGTAGATTGTTAAATTGTGCAATTAACATTATATATATAATTAATGTCATTGTACAAGATTTAGTCATAGCATGTTGACACTGATAGAATGCAGATATGTTACATCATGTACACGAGAATTATCGTTTTCACAGTTTAATTACTTGATGAATATTTATAATTCCAGGAGTCAAGGTTAAAATAAAATATTTTCTGAAACATCGAAAACGAAGCACAGTATCATTCGTTTCTCTATGAGTCATATCGTAACGAGTAAAATGATAAATGTTGCACAAAGAGCAGGGCCACATCGTAAACTTGTCCAGAACTTGGCACGTGCATGCTTTGCCAGAAATTACTGAAACGACCTCAGATGAACCGCTTGACAGTTTTAATAAACAATATTTGTAACAATAACATTCCTTGGTAAACTTAGTGCGAGGATGTAAATTAAGATAATTATTCATTAAGTATTAACGTAAATAAAGATTTTAGCACACCGGTATTAAAATAATCTATCAATAATGCTGTTATATTTTTAGCCAACACCTGTTTTACCTTATACAAACAATGTTTTTGTTTTGAGGCTTGCTCGTGTCAGTCTAGAATTTTGGTGCGAAACTTTCTGGCTCGGAAATAAAAGATGCTAATAGAATATCGATGAAAGTTCTTCCTTTTTATCACATGTGACATCAGCATTGAATATTGTAAGACTGAGCATTCTGTGACGTCATTTACCAAACTGATTGCGGGGTTAATGTGGAAATATCTCGTGAAGCATGGTTTTTTGTATCAATAATGTGAATGATTACTGAAATCCATATGGAGATTTTGTCAGTTAACAAACACTAGAATACAATTTCCTTAATTGATTAATTGACCGTATACAGTTACTGTATAATTTCCTCGTAAATTTACATATGAATTAATGCCATTAACAGAAGAGCTATTTTCAGAACTCTCCAATTTAGCACCTGGTAATTAAATAAACTCTGTTTTGTAAACAACAATTTGTCTTTATATCACAAACTATTAATTACAACTGAACGTGCAAACAAGGGATTGCCCATTGTCCATTTTGCACGTTTAGTTAAAAACTATTTGCTAAATCTCTCACACCAGTATGTTTTAGTTCCTGTGTCGAGGACATTAGGAGAACATCATGCCACTTATGTGAAATAAATGATTTAAAAATGATTAAGTGGCGCCCATAATACACAATGAATAAAGTAAAAAAAATGAACATTTCCACCATTAACTGTTCCTGAATGGATTGTGAACTACTAGGAGTGTTAGCTGCTTGTTATAGTCAAGATTCCGATAAAATATGGACGTCAGTTTCTGAATAATAACTGTAGCCATCGATGTCAGTGAAATCAGCCTAACAAACCCCACCACCACATACACCACTAGTCGTCTCTTCTATGTACCTGCAGTATGTAGAATGCCTTACTTTTCTGTCCACAATCCACTTGAACATATTTATACAATACAATATATCTTGTAATTGTTTATATTTCTTATCTGGGCATATTTATGCACATGCGAATATGTATTATTGAAATGAATATTAACGCGTCTACTATTAAAAGCTATCTCTTTTATGATAAACGGATCCCCAGTTAAACTAAAGTCCCACATGTAGGTTGTTCCCTAATTCATTGTTTCTATATACGGTCTCCCGCGTTCAGTATGTGGGTTTTACATCGGAAGCTTTCTCTGTTTTGTGGCTAGGTGACTTACGTTTTAATATACAATATAACAATTATAGATACTTTTAGTTCACGATAGAGCCGTTCCTTGTAGATACTTAAACCAAGAAAGCTCTGTGAACAATTTGTTTGGTGTACATTTAAGTAATTTACATCTGTCGCAACAACGAAACGAAGTCTGATATTTTTTATGCAAGGGATAGCATGATTTGCGGGTTTGAAAATGCATTGTGTTAAAGAAAGTGTATGAGACACTCACGGTTCGCCCGTAATTTCTTTCAAATTATCATTTTGTTGTTGCCTGACATTTAGATCCAGTTTTGACGAAGCGATTTTTACAAAAATATCTTCACTCTGCAGTCGTGTTTAGTCACTTAACAGTCGTGTTTAAACTGTTACATCTTCAAAATAGTCAAGGCTTATTGTGTCTGAAATAATACAACTTTCTACAATGTGAATTAAAATAAGTATATCTTTGAGCTTAACCGAAGAAGAAAGATACTAAAAACTAATTTAATACATGTATGGTTTGTCTACATAGAATTCTAGCCCTAGTAATGACAAGACTGTATCAGTCAGTTAGACATTGTCAACCGGTAGTCGTTGTTTTAATCACAATATGAGATTTCAACATGATTACTTTATGCTCAATATGAAAACTATCAAACCTACCAATCTCTCCTCACTGTAAAAAAATCTGCTTTCAATAAAATACGATAATAAATAATGATTTTTAAATAGTTTTCAAATATGTGGATGTTTTATGGGGGACGTAAACAGGACCACCTTGACTAAATTCTATATTATCTGATCAATCTAGTGAAATAAATGTTTATGTTGTACGCGTATTTATGGTACAGTTGCAATGAGAATGGTGTAAGGGCGTCATCAGACCGGAATGTAATTACTAATATAATAATTGACTTTGCTTCTAGATTTATTCAAACGTAACATTTTGGTGCATAATTGTCCGAACACATGCTACAGGGTTCCACATGCAGATTTTCAAAAAAAATCGTTTTAGCTTTTCTATCGAAGCGATGGTTGAAGGTATTTGGTTAATGACCTATGCAATCCCACCTGTTTAATTTCCTTAAGGTGATTTTGTAGCAAAAAATAAAACGTCATTTAGAAAGATGTTTTTGACTATTTAGAATTTAACTCCGATTGTGTTGCCGGTGTCTTGTTGTATAATTATATGTTTGTAAGAGTTGAATTTATCCATTTTTTGTTAGTTTGAATCAATATCAAATAGAATGTAGTTTTATAACATCCGTCAGCTAGACATTAAATAAGTCATGTCGTGAATCATTTTATTTCAATATTTTGTTCTGGTATAAAAGTATAATTTTCACATAGAATATAATAAGTACCTTTAACATACTCATCTCCAAGTAGCTGTTTGATTGAAAATTCCTCCGGGGATTGCATACCTAAGATGATGTTTGTTCTGTGAAAGAAAACAAGAGCTCAGTTTGACTGTCACATATAACAGTGAGGGAGAACAGTCAGAGTTTACGATCAAAGCGTTGGAAATATTTTACTTATTTCATGTTAGCGTTACACTAGATTAGACATACATTGGATCTACATAAATTGAAAAATCATTTTGAACGAAGCAGTAATCGCTATTCATATTGATATTCATAGGAACTCGGGGGTTTTAAACAACCTGTCTCAAATATAATAGTAGTTTCAATCTTCCGATGATAGAATCTGAGGTATTTAACAAAGCTAGTTGACTTGGATAAACCTTCTCTCGGTGAATTAGATTGAACGATTAAATATCGTCATTACGGCGGTATACAAAAACAGATAATTTCCTTTTTTTGTGGTTTTCCTTGCTTGACAGGTGTTAACGTCCAACTTTGCATAAATATTTATCATTATCCATAAGCGTTCTTTATATTATGAGGTTTTTAGAATAAAAAAAGAAACTGTTTACTGATTTAAATTTTGTTAATTCTTGAAAACATGAATACTTTTACTTGTGTCATTTGGGTGCAGGAGTACTTTAACAATCTGCAATATACGGATGTTTGAATTACGTGTATATGTATTTATTTATATGACAGATATTTTGTACTACTAATTTATATATATAGTGACCTTTATTCGTTGATGACCCTGAGTGACCTTGAACTCAAGTTGTAGATCAAAAATACGGAACTGGTATTTAAATACGTTAAAAAATCGAACTGATTACTGGTGTAAGTTAACAGAAAAGTTTGTGAATGATTCCTCTTCTGGTAGTTTTATTCTGTAAGTATGTCACTGTATGCAGTGTGATTTATTCAATAAAGGCTGCTGTTTCTACCAGCTTCCACGATTTTAACGTTAATTCCTCCTTACATTGCACAGATCCTCGCTAGCAAAATCTAATCTTAATGTGTTATTTTATACCCTTATTCTATACAGTTCAAGGGTCGTAAGGGGATTTTCATTATCCTTTTTATCATGATTCACATAAAGATCGGATTTAATACATATTTTCCCCTTTCTGTCCCTTTAATTAACATCCTTGTTGGTCAATAACAGATAATTTGGGTTGGCGAAGTTAAATTAAATGTACATGTGTCATTTTATTGTTTGGACATAAACAAGGGGGGTCGGCACATCATCAGACAGACAATTCTCTTATAGCAGCATATCCACGTCTATGGTAATAAATTTGATCCTATAAAACTGATTTTCATGTTTCTTATTGATTTATTCGTTTATGGAAACTGCATGCCAGGGCTATTTTTGTAAGATTTATATAATAATCCATGTAATATAGTGACTGAACAAAACATTTCCAATAATAGTTAAATGATGGATTAAAAGATACTGTTTGAGCAACAGACAACAATATCAGTCAATATTTACAGACAACAGTGAATACAGTTTCAGTGAATATTTAGAGTCTCAACATATCTTCAACTTGTTGGGTCAGTTTTAAAGTTTTCCATCGGCCAAACTTTGGATTTCTTCTGTCAACTGAATCCCATATTTAATTCTCCGAATCTTATATCCATATTTAAACTTCCGTCCGCCTCCAGTCTTTAAGGTCAATACTTCTACTTCCTGTTCTCTAGTCCTTATTTGCATCTCCTCTGACGACTACTGCCCGTATTTGGACTTCCTACTCTCTAGTTCCTGCACCATGTACTTTATTCAGACTTCCGGTTTCCAATGTTCGTATGTTCACTTCCGGATTCTAAGGATTTTTAAGTATCAACAAATTCAATTTTTTCATGAATTTATATCTATCCTTCATTTTAGTGTTTGACGAAAATGTCGATTTTCCTCCATATATGGAGAGGTTGCCGTCTCCTTGTGGAAGGGTAAGCTAATACTGGTTAGAATACCGTCCTGGAAAACTGATTAGGTGAATACGTTGCTTATAGTTGTACCTAAATAAATGTTGAAAAGCGGCGATAAACCAGTGAAAAAAAATCATTTTAATGCGTGTGTCCAGTTTTACTTTATGGTACAAGTATTTACTTAAATAATGAATCTACAACATTCCAGGATGAGAAACCAACAAATAATTCAAATCCAGTTTTTGTAATTTAAATATTGAATGGTTTATCATTCTTACACAAGTATGTTAAGATGTCATTTCCGTGCATTGATTGGAGTACGCCATGACATCCTGGTCCATATTTAGGCCGGGAATGTTTAATGAATATATTTATTCATTCTTTGAACTCACTTAATCCATGTCAACGCATCGAAATCGCATCATTTACACCTGAATTAAACAAAACCTTACCACACACTTTTCTTTAATCATTCCACTTTGGCCGTATCTAATGTGGAAATATTCAATACATTTAGCACAAACAAGAGTGAACTAGATGACATTTTGTTTTATAAGAAATGTTTATACTTTATAAAAGATAGAGTGAGTTGTTTGTTGAATTCTCAGATTAAAGAGAGTGTAACAACATGTTTATGATACAAAATAAGATGATATTATACATGTGTATATAAGAGAATCAGTTTTTTTCATTAGGGTTTAACGTCGCACCAAAAGCCAGGGTTATTTCGCGACTTTTATGGTGGATGGTGGATGAAGACTCCAGGCTTACACCTGGGTAGAACCACCGACCTTCCGTTAGTTAGCTGGCCAGCTTCCTCACATGTGAAATTTGGTCTCGGGTGGGATTCGAATTCACGGCGGCGAAGGATTAGCGATTCCTTGTCAAAGAAAATAACCACTTGACCACGGAGGCCCCTTTTAAGCGAATCGGTATAAAAGAAATCAGCTCAGATGTAAATATTTTATCTTCGCGCACATATTCGTATATAGTAATTCTGTTGACAGTTTTCTGTCGCATCATAGAAAGTTCAACGTCTTCAATAAGGAAATTCGTCCTATTTATAACTGTTAGTTATTATACAATGTTTATCTTTGGTAATATCTCACGCCTTGAATTAATATTTCAGTTCATACAATAGTTTACTATCGTTATTTTCGTCCTGCACTCAACAAATCTCTTCCACTTGCTCCGAATTTTTAAAATACCACACAATTCAGCTGACACTCACTGACTGAGATAAAACAATAAGTTCCTACATATAAAATCAAGACAAAAATAGCTCACGGTGACTTTAAAAAGAATAACTCAAAAATGCGGGAGCTCTCAACGTCAGCAAATAATCATTAAATAAATAAATACTTGAATCTATCTTTGATCTGAGAAATGCTTTCAACAAAATGTGCACATAGTAATCATACCAGACATTTGTGGTTTAATTCTTCTGTTGTGTAAATACTTTGAAATTACTTAACTGATGTTGTTATATCATCTGGTGAACTAAAAATAGTAACAACCCTCAACACTTATCGTGTGATCACGTGATCCCGATATCATTATCATAAAACAAGTCTGTTGTTCATTACCGTTTTATTACTGCATTATAAATGTATTTTTTTCATAAAACAGGTGTATAAGAGGTGATTTAACAGCGATACACGTTGCATCAACGTGTTGGTCACCCTCACAATGCTAGTTCAGCGTTATATCTCAGCCCCTGGGGAGATTTCTCCAGACCTGTAATGACTCTTAAATCATGTCTCCCATGAAGTATTGTGTCTGAATTAAGAGACACTCAAAGTTGATGGTCTAACTTAAATATGAAGTAAAAACCTAATATAATCTCATAAATTAGATTTAATAAACATTTCCAGTCAGTGCAGTCAGGGTTTCTACCACAAGCACGGAGTATATTTTACGACATCGCAAGTTTTACTAATAAATTGAAAGTTTTAATTTCGCCATAAAACGCATGCGGTGTAGTTAGTGCCTGATCTGAAAGATTTAAAACCATAAATTCAATTTTCACACACCTTACGGTAAACCTCAACTGTTTCTTGTCACTCTCTGAATGTCACAAAGGCGACTAGGCGACAACAGTTTCACTTGTCGCATATTATCACAGATTAATGTCATGAAACAGCATTTATATAGAAAACGTCCGTGGTGGCCTCTTTTGTCCGACATGTTCACATTATTTCAGGTTGATGATTATGTTCAAGGTCTGCTGATATAAATATTTATGTGGCTGTTTAAAATCTTCTAATTATTTCATTTGAATCCCTCTTGGCTCGGACACAGCATCTCTCCGCCCACTCTTGTTTCCATGTGGCCTGGCAAGTATTTCAAACCGATTAAACATCATTATGAACTAAATGCACTTTTAAAATGATAATAAATGGCGTATGAATATTTAATGCGTGTTTTGAATACATAAATTACATTAATTAAATAAAAAGATAATAATAAAACCTGAATAGTCAGGCAGTCTTATTTTACATACAATAGCAGAGCGTGCTGCATGAGGAACAGGAATTTTTTATACATTGCTTACACATAACTTTACATAGCGCATGGCGGCATATCAAGAATTTAGTTCTGTATTGTATCTTTACTACTAATTTATTTTAGCTCGATTGTGAAACAAGCAATTTTGCTTATGTTAATCACGCCCGAGTCCGCTTCCTGGACACTACACCGGTACTGTTTCAAACAAATGGGATTGAAACTCATGAATGAAACCCGTCGGAGCCAGGATTCGAACTCAGGACATTCGGATGTTCTGCTTCTAAACAACGACGCCTCCTTACTGTATATTTAGTATTGTTTATCGAGGAGAAAAGTTGTGTTCAGAAGGTACATCGTGTGATACACTCGGTGTGATGAAATAAATTCCTTGTGAAATTAAAGAAGTCCCTGTGTGTAGGATTGTGATTTGATGAATCTAATGGTTGTACAATGTTGATATATGCGCTGTGAACACACAAATGATTAACAATATCACAATATGGGCTTTCATGCACACCGTTAAAATCAAATTTCTCACTTCAAAGCGCTTTTGATATTTTTTAACCTTAAATGATTAAATCTATTCATTATACTCAGAACATTTCTACTATTGCACGTGCAATCTATAAATAGATTCTAACAAAGCAACATTGAATTTAAAATTTCTAAATGTATTTTTTACCACTTAAGAAGCATCTAGTTTAAATAATCGAACAAATACGGACCTTTTATGTACAGAATAGAAATATGTTAGGAATGCATTTACAAATATTGGACAATCTATGATTAAAACTTTTCGACTTGTGACGTAAAGTTTAGAGTAAATATTTGACGGTATCTAAGAAAACGCGTACATCATGCTACCTAAGTTTTCAGTAAAACGGAACATTACACAATAGTACAAGTATACCTCCCGTAATGATTACAATGAGAACTGGGCGTCTGTACAGATATAACTGGGTGTAGAGATGCAAACCTGATGTCATGTGATGAATAATAAAATACACGAAACGATGTGTACTGGGGGCGGGATGAACAAACAGTAAGATATTCAATAGTTCTATTTTACCCCCTGACTCAGTTGCCGTTCACTTAATACAATTATAAATAGAAATGACTGGGACGTATAATTTTCAATGTTATTTTAAGGAAATTAATAAAATCACCTTTTTGTTCATATTTGCAGAAATACGTTCCGTTCTTCATTTATGTGAAGTTCACAAAGTCCCTATACGAACTTCTCGGTGTCAGTCAATATTATGCTGTATGTTAGTTGACAGACAGCTCTGTGTAGTACAATGTATTTTGAGGAAACTATAATTTAGTTTTATACGTTTTGTATGATACTGTATAATGTAGGTATCTTGTACCAAGTGTTAATTGTTTGTTTAATTATAGATACCACCTAAAGATGTGTCGATCAGTTCATGCCGTCATATAATGAATTTTCACGTCTCTTTTTCTCTATTCATTTTGTAGAGAACAAATATTAAAAAACACGCAATTTTTATCACCAGGTAAATCTAAAACTCGACAAAGAGTTCTTATTTCATTTTTGTCATGTCTCTGTCCCTTAATCATCTTTGTTCTGTTGTTTTACCCCAATTTTAAGACCATGTTTAAGTCTTCTTTAATCTGTTGAACATTGTTACAATTCTGTGTTGTTCGAATCTACATATTTCATTCCATGACAACACCTCTATATTATATCTACATATTTCAGTCCATGACAACACCTGTATGTTGTATCTGCGTGTTTCATTCCATGACAACACCTCTATATTGTATCTGCGTGTTTCATTCCATGACAACACCTCTATGTTGTATCTGCGTGTTTCATTCCATGACAACACCTGTATGTTGTATCTGCGTGTTTCATTCCATGAAAACAGCTGTATGTTGTATCTGCGTGTTTCATTCCATGAAAACAGCTCTATTTTTTGTATGATTTTATAATATGACCGTGCTTTGTGCATTCCGTTCACTGACCGATGTTTAATAGACAACAGTTATGGTCCAAACACGAAAAAATGTGAATATTTTGTTCAACTATGTGTTATAACGACACAATACATTAGTTTTATATTTACGACAGAAACTAAAGAGCGTGAACGAAGCTAGAGGCTAACCTATATAACTAGCTACAATGAAAATATTATGTTTGTAAAATAATCATGGAGAAGTCATTTGTATCTGTGTTCATATAGTTTCATGACAAACAAATATCAAATAAGATATAATTCACATTTTGTTAACATAACCAGGTGACTATCAATCACGTGACTCTATCAATCACGTGACTCTATCATCAATTTTGTCTATTTAGGAACGTTAAATACATGTAAAACATGAAGCATACAATTTGATGACCAGGAATTTGGAACGTTTTAGTTCCGTCTCATACAAACAGTTCTGTTAATTTGACATAATGAAACGATTAATAGATTATTAAGAAAGAAACTTCATTCACATTTTGTATTTTTCCATTATACGTTAATACTCTTTACTTTCTTACATAATGTTGAGTTGTTCTGTAAATTTTATGCATTTTGTGGGAGGCATTTTCTCGCTTTTACAACAAAAATAAACAAACAGCTGAACGGTTATGTAAAATGCAAAAAGGAAATGAAACTTAATTAACTATATCGTTTGATCTAACACCTATCTCTTATTTACAAAGACTTGCTGTCAACAAAGATCACAAAACAAGTGTTTCATAATCAGCACAACTTGATCTCGCGGCAGAAAAAAATACACTGAAGCATTCGCGGTTTCTTGTGAATAATCTTGACAGATATGTGAAAAACCCAACTTCATTCATTCTGAGAGTTTCTAACGGAAGTTTCACTTTCTTAGAATATTATTACTGAAGTGTGTTGATACTAAAATACACCAACGTAAAACACTTGAGTGAAGTGCCATTAATTGCCGTACGTCATTTAACACTAAAACAGTTTGATACAAAACAGCCAAACAATCCTAACTGTATAACATTTAATTCTAAAAGTATAAATGTGGAAGTAATTGTAATATTATGGATGTTCAAGGAAGGAATCCGAATGTGATGCATGTTGTATTTAGAAAAATGATCTTGAATGTAACTTCTCGCCTCTGACTTTGACGATCAACTCCACATGAGGTAAGTAACTGGCAGATATTTTGTTATAACTTATGTTACATGGTATACTATGATGGTTTTTAAAACGAGATATACCGGTGTGGTACAGAATTCATGCGCAGATCATTTACCAAAATAAAATTACATTTTTGCGTGCTGAGATATGATTGAGAGTTTTAACCGCCGCGAAATTCTTAAATTTCAATGAATGACAAACAGATGTAGTGATTTAGTAAAATCTCATCATAAGTTACATAATTATAACTCGAGTATCTGTTATAATAATTTATAACATCGACAACGTGGTATGATAACGTTATATAAACGGACTTCTGTGTTAAATTATCACTTTCACACAGTTAGGAATTTAAACAATCCCAATAGCATTTCAAGAATCTATTTTTTTGCAATTAAATCCTTATTTTTTTCAAGCACCATTCACGTTTTCTAAGTCACGTGATTTTGGTTCATTTAGGCTTCAGTTTATTGGAATTTTATCTAAATTTTACAGAGGATTAAAATGTCCAAAAATTAATAAACCGTGGATAATTTTAGATACAAAATATTTGACGTTATCCGACGGAAAGTATACTGGTATTTTAAATGACAGATTACAGTCATATTTCAAACCGACCACTAGTTACACCAACGTGATGATTGATATACGGGGAGCAATCGACAGATCGATGGCTTTCCCTAAAATTCTCTCTTTTGGATAATTTACGTATTATATACAAGTAGGAAGCCGATAGTAATTTAACAGACAACAATTAAAGTACTCAGTTATCTAGCACATTTGTAATTCGTTTGAAATCGTTAATTAGATAACTTGACAAAGTATGCAATGATATTTTGTAAGCTGATACATCTAAGGTTGTGATTACTTTGTAATAAGTGACGCAGCACAACACCAGGAGGACAAAACGTTAAATCTTGTTAGTTTGAAAACGATTCAGGAGAGATCTCTTTTGAAATTGATCTATTTTAAATATTTCTGCATTATGTATGTTCTACTACATCGTTTTCTCCTGTAATTTATTTCCTTTCAGTGATGTTTTGTATCTTTAAATAAATGACTATTTAAAGTTAAAGTATTGTGTTTGACCCCGAGGGTATACCGCACTATGATGTAGCAATTTTTTCTCTGTTTAATCTTATTTTGCGGTCAAGAAGGTCGAGTCATGAACATGGTGGCTTCAAGATAATTTGAGTAGTTTTGGCTTTCGAGAAGGCAATTTGTCGACAGGTTTTGAGTCCGCTTAACTGAATGAAGTGTTTCAGTGTGTAATGGTAGAGTATTTCAGCTACAAGTATAACCGAATTATAGATATTTAAAAGGGTTTTACCAAATTATAAGGGCTTGAACACGTACTAGAGTGGCAGATTTCCTACATAAATGTTATAGCAATATGTCTGACAAACTATTTGAACATTTCTCTCGGAGGAGTACATGAATCTATTTGATTGCGTGTTGTTGGAGCTTGTTACACGGACTTGAGATTCACAAATACAGTCAAACCTGTGAACAAAGGAAGACAATATGTGGCCTTTATTGATAGATGGCCTTTATTTAGAGGTCAGTTTGTTCTAAATAATCAGTGACGGTGTTTCAAAGAATGACTTTTATTTACGTGTTTGTCTTTAGGAGGTGGCCGCAATCAAAGGTTTGACTGTAATTGATTAAGCTTTAACTGTACGTAAATTTCTCATTTCGTGAAAAACAGTTCTACGACGTTATTAGGATTCTTTTTTTTTTCACTGGGTTTAACGCCGTTTAAAAAAAGTCAGTTATATACGGCGGCCGTTTCACCTAACCAGTTTTCCTGGACTGTATACTAACCAGTACTAACTTGTTTTTAGAATTCACTGAAGAATTTTCGTAAAAATGGCAAAGGGAATGTCTGGGGTCATAGTTTTATATCAGTACTGCTCCATCAGTTATACCTATTTTTAAGGCCTGCCATTGATTTTGACTGCCAGTTTCTTCGCTGTTCGTGCTTAAACATTTTACTGAATGCAAGCCCTGTAGAGGACTTCGTATGATCAACGTGATTGATAAACAAATAGTTTCCCATCATTTAAGATGTACTCGTAAATTTCCATGAAACTTTTTGAAAATGTTTTTCATTCCAAGAAGTTTTAATGACGAAATTTTTTATTTCCTGAATAAAATACGGATATCCAAGTATACATTCCCCGATGATATAATCAGACAGAGATGTTATCAGAATCCACACAGAATTCGTGCTGACATCAAGTATTGATAAAATGTTGTATATGACCGAACATATAATACAAAAATAATGTTCGTTCCATTATCTGTTTATATATCTGATTATAATTTTATATTTATATAAAATTTATACGAGTAAAAACTGAGTTGTAACTGTGGTCCAGTGATTAGTGCGCTGTATTCGTAAACCGGCGATCAGAGTTCAAATCCTGGTCGCGGCAGGTCATACCCTTCCAGGAAAATTTGACAAAAATGTCGATTTTCCTCCATATGTGGAGAAGTTGTCGGCTTCTTGTGGAAGGGTAATTTAGTACTGGTTAGCATACAGTCCAGGAAAACTGGTTAAGTAAACCGACCTCCGAATATAACTGAAATTTTTTGAAAAACGGCGTCAAACGCAGTGAAAAAATAAAATCTGACGATCAGTACAATTATGTGTTTCACATTTAAATGATTTCGTTGCATATTACCAGACTTAAGGACAGGATATTTTCTCGTTTGACATTACACAAGTGTTCATGTTTTTGATAATCATATAAACAGTATCCGGGTTAAACGGAACTTCTCTGGCCACATTAAATGCACGTGCGCACTGTAGATGAATTCAAAGTCACGCACATCATGAAATTTTCCAAGAATTTGCAATTTTAAAAAATGTCAATACAAATAAATACCTTGTGTAGCATATGAATGTCTCTTTTTGTTATAAATGCCCCAGGTTAAATTTTATATCTTGTATTGTGTGATCATTTTCTTGTGGGAAAACTATGACTTTATAACTGGCTATTATTATTGTATATAAGGTAACTAAAGTTTCAATGTGGAAATATTATAGTAGCGTTAGAATGTGAACTATTTGTTAAAATTCACCCTCGACATCAGTCGAGACGATGCTGGAATAACGCGGGAACCCCATCACAATTCTTTTTTCCGTTTTAAATATCATTAAGGTTGTACATTCACATAACCTGTACATATCGTATTAATTATGATTACTACATAATGCTAATACATTAAGTCGGAAAATTACTTGGGGAAATATTAAGATATTGTTTAGTGATGTGATGTCACACACAGAAAACGGAGAAATTAGACATGAAACTTGATAATATTTCGTGTTTCACTTTAATGTTACTTCCGTATAATTTACAATTTAATCACCGTTAAACTTACAAGTTGGAATTACCGACAGATGTTAGTTTTGAACATGGTTAAGGATTGAATTTGTTTCAACGGAACAAAAAGCTATGACAGACATCCCAGCATGTTTCATATATCAGTACAGCAGGGGGTATCTTCTAAAGTCGCGTGTGGGGATAAAAAATGATACAATTTCATTAATAACCATGCATGTATCTACAAGAAAAAAGAAAGGAGCATTTTTCAAGTTTACGCACGGGAAAAATGTCTCGAGTGACAATATAAAATGTAAGTACGGAGTAATTAACTTATATCTTTGTGTGAAACGTGTTTTGTTGATTTCAAACCAACAAGACATTATTTCCATCATTACCAAGTGGGAAGATGTGAAAGTTCAGCTCCTATTTGATCATATTACGAAAACACTTCAAATAAACTAATGACGTAATCCACATCTTTCGTTCACGATTCTGTCAGGTCCACCTCCTCTAATTCCCTAAACTTTCTGATAAATTATGACGGTTATTAACTGCATGTTTAGTTGTTGTATTCATTACGCCTTCAACCTGTCATACAGCTTATTACATTTCACACAATTAACATAAATACACGACAAAACGTGTGTTTTGTTTATACTTAATTAGTTCAGATTTTCTCCCTCGTAAACTGTTCAAGTGTATTATTCTACGTATCCTCTACATAATACATCATGATAAATTAACGCCGTGTCATTATCAGATTCGATTAGTATACAATACTATTTCTGTCTAATAGTCATCAAGGGGTTTGGTGAGGAACATGTGTATATCTGCGTGTGTAGGCGGCTTTCCTAATTCCCTGTCTTAGCCCATCAACAATCAGACCACTGACATGGGATATGACAGTTTAAAACAAATGTTTAAGTGGGCGGCATTTTCCAATTTATTTGTAGTATTTGCGGGGCTGGGTCCAGCCACACCTTATGACATAACCCTTCTAGATTTCAAAGTGATAGCGATCCATAAACTAGTACCACAGATTACAATGTGAGTTATTTCACATTCTCTAGACAACGTCGATGGCAACTATTGTTTAATTTTGACCAATCAGTGAACTTCTATACATCATGTGTGAACGGATCATTGAATGGTTGCGGTTTTCAGGTTGCGATGCAATCTACTTATATGAAGACACCAAGTCCATGCAATATTCATTATATCTATTTTTGTTCACCGAAATCCTGCTTCAAAAAGAAAACTTCCCTTTGGCCCGACGACAATCCCGGTTAATGAACACATATTTATCATTTAAATGAGTGATAACGTAACACAGGTAGAACCTCCAGCGATATCGAGTGAATTTTAAAATACTTTGAACACTTTTCTTCAATGCGTCATTATTTTTGAGGAAATCACGTAGATCAGTGTAGAGTTTAATGGATTAATTTTCACGCCATGCTCCTGTTCTTGAAGTTCTGTGTTTCCTTATTGTGTTGATTCTCGTACATAAAAGCACCTTTATTCGCGTGAAGGCACGCCATTACAAATAGGAGCAGCACGCGAACATTTTGCATACTGTAAGTAATTTACTTATATATTGTTCAGTATTTTGTAACCTCAAATACAATGAGAACTTATTGTCCGCCTGCAGGTTAGACTGAAACACTCAGTGCCTAAATGGTAATATGAATCCATGGATTTAATGAATTGAAGTTTTTAAGTCAGTAATATCAAGGTCAATGCCACATAACAGGGTCATCCTACATTTAGGGCATTCAAAAATTACTGGTTATATCTTGCTTAAACTTCAATTGGAATCTAATTCTCGATTTATGTACAGTTAAAAAACTCATGAAATGTCACTGGTCGCCAAACACCACTCGAGCCATTAAGGGATTTAACTTCATTTATTTACCAACTAGATCCCTAAACAAACTTCTCCGGTCGAGATCTAATACCTGGTGATATAGTATCAGACGATTTGTAACAAAATCTGTGAAAAAAAATCATCCGACGTGTTAAATAAATACATCGTGGTCAATCCTTTCAGGTCAATGAACCAATCTTGTCTTATAGATGCAAGTAATATTTAAACATACATCAAACATTAAATGCTAAGGTCTTAAGTGTTTAGTCTCATTCATAGCATGAATTATTATAGTGACTGTATCAACGGCTGATCGTATGTGCTTACCAAACAGTTAATAACAAGGTGATAATAATATAGGTTATGTTGGTTTAACCGACAAATCCACGCCGTTTCTAATCACACTGACGGAAGTTAAAACTTAGTCATCTCTTCTTCAACTGTTTCTTATTGACCAAACTTTGTTTTGACTTTTCACATCTTTTGTTGATTCATCACATCTTTGTGAAATCATACTAACACTAAGTGATCTTGTTCAAACATATATTTATTGTTAATGGTTGACATTAGTATAATTTATCAACATTTATGATGGTATTTACATGGTTCACTTGTGTCAATGTGCCTTAAAGTGTGAAAGTCCAGCTAAGGTGAATGCCTCAAGCCTACAAGCACATATAGGTTTGTTTAATATGATAACACCATTCTATACTAACAAAATATTATATCTAGTTTTACATAAGCAATTAGAAGGACATTGCGACATCAATACAATGTTTTACATGCTCGTCAGAATGCTGAACTAAATTTAACTGAAAGTCTGAAGAATTTTTTCATCATCAAACCATTGTCCTACTGATAATGTCATTGCAGAACGTGTACGCCATTAAAATATTCCGAGAATCACGTGACATTCCTTCTGAATTATCTCGTAGGTTTCAAACTACCACTCGAATGGTACGAAAAGGTTTTAAGCATTATTTTGTAAACTTGTCACTTTTTAATCACTATTTTAATGTTCACAGTTTAAGGATCTGTTTAACATTGGTTAACATATTTAGCAGTGTCTGTTTTTCTAATCTTAAAACAATGTTTATTCCCCTACAAGTACTTGGTATATCAAAGTTAGACAACGTTTTGTCAGCGCATGGACTGAGGAATTTTTCTGATGGGAACGTTTTCTTCACTTAACATAATAGTTTAGGTAACCATTGATGGCAATGCTGTGTTGTTGTGGTAAATTCTCATTCGGTATCACTGTTTTATCTTGAATTGTGTTTCTTTTATCATTTTGCTTGTAAATCAAGATTGTTTCATTCTCTTGACTACAAAAAGTTGTTGAAGTTTCTCCACGTAGATTCACTGATGGGAAGTTGCGAAACTACGCCCCCTGTTGATAGTTATATATGTATTAAGCTGTTAATTATACTACATTTATGTCAATAATGATTAAGACGAAATAAGATAATGTGGTGTTTAAAGTCGTGAAGATGACAATCGGTGTCAATCAGAAATATACCTAGATTTGTACTTATCTGTTGAGTTGCACGTATTGAGTAATTGTCAGATAACTTTTCTTTCGTCACAATTACACTGATGTTGACGGCAGAATCGAAAGTTATGCTCCTTACTTGGGATTTCACCTAACTTCATTTGTGATTTATCTCTGCCGATAGAAATGGCGGCAAACTGCAGACGTCAAAATACTTGATGTTGATACATCGTGTTACTGGAGGAAGCCTTTGACCAAGTCGACAATTAAATAACAAAAGACACATTTTACTGTGAAAAGTAATCGTAACTTTACCCACAATTATCACTTTATCATTTTTTGTATCATTAATAACATCAACTTTGATCACGTGTCAGATGTGACGTATGATATGGTACAATTCTATACTGACTGTCTGCAGACAGTGATATTATGTCGTTGTCATCGTATTACTGTAATCCATCCAGATTCTTGCTATACAATAAAATATTGCTCACAAAAATCCTTCTTTATTCTCCGTGTGGTGTCGTTTGCACTTGTTGTCGAATAAATCATTTTAAGCTAGTGTAACACAACACTGTACGACAACGTATCACTGGGCAATCAGACTCTATAAATCAAAGCTGTGTAGTAAGTCCCGGTATACAGTCACCGATTATTTAAAACATTCTAACCTCCGAATAAAGACCACCTGTCAATAAAGGCCACATTTGGTCTTTCCCAAGGGTGGCATGTGTTCGCAGGTTTTATTGTATTTACTGCAAGCACCATGCTCCAGTCATTGTTTGGAGAGGTTCGTTCGCACGATTTGTTTTGTGTCGCTAAACAAAGTTGTGTTTAATATGATCTTTAACTCAAAATTGTTGTTTTGGCTAACCTGCAACCAATACTAAATCTGCGTCAATGCTTATTTTCTTGAACAAAGCTTTTCATGGACATATATCAAATGATCGAAATGTTTTTTTATGCAGCGCATGCGCGATGAAAAAGTAACATTTTTGAGCCAAAAACAAACGATATATTGTCAAGCATATGAACACAATTACTGTGATAAATGAATACACAACTTTATAGGACCATAATGGTACCGACTTACACATTCTTCGTTCAAAATGCTTGCGGAATTTACGCTTGCCTGAATTTATTGCTTACGAAATAATTAACGATGCATTTTATCATCATTTCACTCGAATGTCTTCAGGATAAACGCAACTTTTGGTGGGTGACATAAATTATATTGGTCGTTTTACGCGTCGATACAGTTCTATTTATTTGTTACACCTCCATCTTATATTACAAATAACAAATCCAGATTTGGGGGTAACTGTACCCGTCACACTTGTGCTCAACCATCCAATGTTTTATTCTAGATCGGGCCTCTATTTATTCCATCATAGTAAACAACTATTTTATTCTATCTATGCCATCTTTGTATACAAATGTTTTATTCTAGTTCGGGCCTCTTTGTCATCTTCGTCGCATTCAGTGTGCTGATCACGTGCTCATTCATAAAGACAATTTACTTGATTGGAAAATAAATAACAGTTATACTATTTACGAACATGTTTCATCTGATATTTGAACTGAATACACTTTATTTGTGTTGCTGTCTCTTAGTTACACTGTCATATGTCTCCATAAAGAAGTTAACTTGAGGTAAAGATTTGTCACTTAATTGTTAAACCTATGGACACCCAGTTGAAAGTGACAGGAAGTCACTATTTGACAATATTAAACAAACTGTTTGGTCCTCAACAAACACCTCCCCGCGTTATGATAGTACTGAATACTAATTCAGAATCTTTAATGTAGCATGTACACACATATTTCTATAAATGAATTTTCATAGTTAAAATACAAATTAGGCCGTTGTACTTTTCATTCTAATGCTCGCATACAAGAGAAACAAATGAACGATAGAGTACAAGTGTTTTGTTATACGTAAAATATACAGGAAATTGGATCATTGCTTAAAATAGACTTTTTACTTACTTTTTGACTTTTATGTTTGCTTTCTAAATTAACATCAAAAAATCGAAAGTCATCATCAAGGATTGAAATGCGGTTTTTGAGATGTTACTATGTAATTATATAAATACACAAGCTTGTGTTATGACGAAAACAAAAAAGACATTTCTTGTTAATTTCTTAATATATGAAAATGTCATTGCTTAAATACAAAAGGTAAAACACGTATACATTGAAAGGTTGTCTGACAAGGTATATCCTAATATTTTTTGCTGGATTAGAAAGATGCATTAGATTCATAAATCAATCAATTAACATTGTATGACAATTCATCAATAATGGCTCGATTTCCCATGGCCTTTGTTTTCATACAGTCTGAAATATTTACTGTTACTTGTTCCGTTTCAATTCTGTTTCTAACGTTGTCATAGTAAAAAAATGTGGAGAAATTAATTTAATTTTTATCTATTAATGTGGATATTACATTTATTAATACCTGAAATGTAATCACAATGCTGGCTTTCAGATTTAGTTAAAATTGTCCGGATCATCAAATACTTCAACAGTCTTCAAAAATTAATAACAAAAAATAATAAAAGATAATAACATTGACTTGATAGAAATGATTTCACATAACGATCAGGATGTTTGCTTTTTTCACGACAATTTTATTTTGTAAAATGTTCATATATTCAACACGCAGCTATTAACGTTTGATTGAGATGTTGAAATTCTGTACAAGTTAGTTTGATCAGCGTTGGGTGTCACACCTCTGTGCATCTTGTTTGATTAAATCATTAATTCAGAAATGGTACACCATGCATGTAATTTACTTAAAAATAATCATAGACATTACAGACATACTTGTGTATATTTGATGTAAGTTCAATTAATATATATATATATCTTCACGACATCTTCATACCGAACATTACTACCACAGATAACTTTCAACTTATTTTATGCTTTAATGTTATTTTATTTGCTTTGAAAACACATTTCACATACATTAAGGCTGTATTTTGAATTACAGGAATATTATTTTCGTGTTATATGCACAGTGTCGTAAACTATTATATATACCGTGAGTTACATTCCATCACACCCCCCTAATACTGACTGTTTTCAGTGGTGAATATTTTACAAAATAGATTTCACTAAACGACACTCAACATGCAGGACACGTTTACTATGACAAAAACGTTTTTAAGACCTGGAATTCAAAATGGGCGCATGTTTGCTCTGAGTGATTTTATCTTCATCACGTGATCACACTGTACAATCTTCAACGAACGAATAGTTTTCTTTTTATAAGAGTTGATGGAACGAGTTGCTTTTTAAAGTATGCTAAACTTTTATTCTACACTGAACAGCTGACATATTTAAAGTCTAATTCCCCTCAAATAAGTATACATAAGGAATATATAATACAGTCCTTAACAGATGTGAAGTTATCGCTCATCTTTGCAAAATACTTTCTCGGTGTATCTCAATTTTAGTTTTGTTAGATTTTATAAACAAGATATTTTATTGGTACTTAATATGATAAAGAGAAAATTATTATTCAAAAGTGAATAGAAAAAATGTATATTGAACCCAACCACGTGGTAAAAAAGTAATTACGAACTATGCAGCTACGATAAAATTGTCACATAATATAATCTTCAAAAATCTGTCCTAAATTAGTTCGCCATACTTGGGACATAAGCCACTGAAAGTTGATGCTCGCATTTCAAGCCAAATCTAATTAATATTGATGATTTTTTATGAAGAAAAGATCAGACAATTGCGCTTCATTTTTCTTATGCAATGCAAAAGGTAAATAAATATAATTTTTCGTATTTTACGTCCATTATGAAATCATGAATGCACAAATTCAAGAAAGCTGCATAACTGATGTAAGTCTGCACATATATTATGCATGTATACATATGTTATATACGTATATGCTTGTTTAAAACATCTAAATAATTTTGCACAAGTGCAGCGAAGTTCATCCATTAAAGTATTTTTAATTACAGTATGTCCATCAGTACGTTCGTCTATAGCATGGAGAAACTATGATTTTACCTCCCAATTTTAGTCTTAAACCTTACCGAACTTTAAACCGCAGTCATCTAGATCAGTCACGTGACCCGGACCTCTCTAGAGCGTTACCTTATTCACTAATAGACACCACCCATTCCATCAGACGTACGTAAGTTTAATTTTGAAATATTTGAAATAGCATTTGGATTTAAGATTTAAGTTAACGTTTTGGGCGCTCGAGTGTTGATCTGATTTGAATAGTACGTACACCAACGTGTTCGCGAAGCGTATCTACAATGTGAACGCTATTTGAGAGAACTAGATGGTTAATGTTTAATTTAGTTATAAGGCGAGAGACGAGGGTAAACTTGAGATAAAACACGGCTAGATTCACCAGGATAGCTCCATTCGTTCTGGATATTACGAGAAAAAAATCAGTTAAATCTATACGGAATATCACAAACAGTGTTTAAAATTCTGTATGTTACTCATATGGAACTATTATAAGAACTGTTTAAGAGTAATAGAGTGATTGATTTATTGTTAATCATTTATAGTTTACAATTCAAGTATAGAAATACAAATAGATGCATAAATCATCGTGATTAAATGATCTTTGAGTGTTATACAATAAGAAATCTTGGATTATTATGTAGGTTTCACTTTATCGGATATTTTATATGTTGGTTTCCTAAAGTGGATTTTAACAAGATTTATCAATTTGGAATTTTATAATATTTATGATATTATCTGGTAAGCATAATTAATTATTATCTCTGAGATAACATTTAAGAAAAGTTGAATCAGTTGTATTTTTTATTATAATTATTAATCTTTAAGATGTCAATATTATATTTTATCCTGAGAAGATAATTAACGAATGAAATAGAAGGTTTATACGTGGATATGTTGTAATGGTTGGAAATTAGATTCTGTTCGAGTTTCTGGTGATTTTTTTTATCTCAACGGATATATTGCCAATATTATCTTAAATCGATTACTGTTGTTGTTGCTGTTGTTGACGCGTTGTTATTGTTGTTTTTCTGGTTTTTTTCTCTCTGCTTATTGAACGTTTGTTGGATTTCCGATTCTAGTGTTGCGTTGTTTAGTAAAGGTTGGTATGTGGACATAGATTTCTGTAATAATATGTTATGTTTGTCATACGTCCTTCATTTAGGAATCTAGATATTAGTTCTTATTTCTCTTGATCTAGAAATAAATGATGTTTGGAAGAGAGTTTTTCTTTACAGAAAATTATCCGCAAGTCTTTTGTTGTCTTTTTAAGATTTAGCATTCATGAAACAGTCTGAGAATGTAACATTTTTATCTATCAAAACTTACTTACACTGAAAACGTATACAATTTTATTAATTCCTGAAGTAAGTTTTATTTTTCTGTTTTCTTTATCTAAATATTTTTTTTCAAATTGCGTGTGTTTTATTAACAGACATCTGTCCGTTGTGACATTTCAGAAGTTTTCGAATTCAGCAATATCTGAGTTAGTTGTCTTATACACGCATTTGTTTGTAACACGTAAATAATGTGAGAGTCTTGATTTACAAATGCATGTCCACAATGTAATGGTTTTCATGTAATACAATATGTCTACGCTGTAATGTCACATGACGACTTAAAAATCCACATTTTAATTCACCGTATAGGAAGGTATAACGCGACATTTGTGCAACACGTGTTGTAAGGGTTCCTTACAAATTCAAAATGTGTTTGTTAAACTCGACAGTTGAACTATCGTCTTGTTATAGAACTTCATGTATGTGTACTTTGTTTATCAAATGCATTGGTTTACAAAAAGCGCTACATCTGTCAAAAGTATGCAATGCTTAAAGAATGTATAAAGTGTAATATCTAAACTATTTACATAACAGGCAATTAAAATAGTAGGCTGAATTATAATGTTGATTCAATCATGTTAAATATTTAAAGGACCCAAAATGAATGTGTCGTAATTAAATACAATCGATGGTCCATTAATTTTATCATTTGGTTAAGTATGCTGGACAAACTTTAGCACGTAAAAATTGTTTAAGTATGAAATATAAAAAGTTGATTTGGAGACTAACACCCACGCCCATGTTCCTTTATGCTGTTTGTACTTTGTCTAAATTAGCTAGAAACATTAAGTCAATATTTAAGCAGAGTTGTGTTACATTCTATTCGACCTCTATTCTTGATAGACTGTCAATTATATCTGCATAGAAACCAATGTTTCTCAGAGTTTGTGGAGTGCGTAAATAGCTTTATAGAGAATATCTTCCTTTAATTGAATTTTAATTTAACATGACAGTAGAAAACATCCAAACTATGTACACTATAACACCTCCCACGTGTCCTTCATTTCGCCGTCCTTTAAACATGAAATGGATCTCTTGAATTATTATATATCACTCTGAAACTCGGGTATACAAAATTAGCTCAATAAACACAGTTTTATATCATCAACATAATTTAATATCTCGAGATGACTTTCACTTTTTCAGGCAGCTATGAAAATAAAGCTGATAATAATAAATCCGTCCAAAAGTCGAATCCAAAGACTAATCGTTCTGCATCCATGCTTTTGGAAAATTCAAATTACCACCAAATCACCATAAATCGGCACATTAAAGTTTAAAATTCGCATCGTCATTTCTTGCTTAATTGATTTTTAAAGCGACAACACTCGTGCTCTATCATTTCCCCAGGCGACTGTATGTAATTGACCATATTTGTTATCATTCAAGTAATACATCAATTGATTATTTCACTGTTTTATAAGACTGAACAAAAAGCTGCACATTTATCAATTTCTATTTTCTGCTTCACGTTCTTTCCTTTAAAATAAATGCATGTCAATATATCAAAACTTGATCGTATGACACGGTTCTCGTCAGCATGACATTATTCTCTTCAGTATGACATTGTTCTCTTCAGTATGACACTGTTCTCCTCAGCATGACATTGTTCTCTTCAGAATGACATTGTTCTCTTCAGAATGACATTGTTCTCTTCAGTATGACATTGTTCTCTTTAGAATGACATTGTTCTCTTCAGTATAACATTGTTTACGTCAGTATGACACTGATCTCAACAGTATGGCACAGTTCCAGTCAGTATGACAGTGTTCCCACTAGTATGACATTGTTTCAACAGTACGACATTGTTTTTATCAGTATGACATTGTTCTCGTCAGTATGACATTGTAACCATCAGTATGACATTGTTCACATCAGTATGACATTTTTCCAGCATTATGACATTGTTCTCGTCAATATGACATGGTAACCATCTGTATGGCATTGTCCACATCAGTATGTCATTGTTCATCAGAACGGCATTGTTTCCATCAATATGACATTGTTCTCGTCATTATGACATTGTTTCCACCAGTTTGAAATCGTTTACATCAGTATGGCATTGTTTCCTTAAGTTCTTATCAGTGCGACATGATTCTAGTTTTTTGACATTGTTCTTGTCAGAATGGTTGTATTTTTGTACGACCTACTAACAAATGTAACATTGTTCATCAGCGTAATATTACAGCATGTAAAATTGAACCCGGATTAACCCTATCCCTAATGAAATATCGCAATGCATATTTACTTAATATGGTAAAATATGTGTCACATTTTCGGAACAAAATATTAAGAAACTGTCAGTCCACTTAATCAAACTTAATACAATATTCGGCTTTGCTGCACCAATATATCATACCACACATTGATAACAAGTACGACCACAAGCTGAGTATAATGGCTACTTTACCAATAATGCCTCTAAACATAATTCATAAATTTGCAGAAAAAATCGTGTTCCAAGTTGTCGCCGAGAATGTAGAAAAACCCATCGGTGCACCGAATGTTATGATAACAGTATGACAGACATGTTAAGTTAAGCTGTGTCAGACGATACTCTAATCGTCTGCTACTTCACTTTAAAGAAAACTTATGTACATATGGATTATATAAGTAATCCCTACTCAATTTATCCCCTTCAAGGGTAATAAGGTAATCAAAGAAAGAAATCCTTGTACATAAATCTATCCATTTAAATCCTTACTCGACCAGATATTTCTTCATTTATAAATAGATTAAACATTACATAATGCACGTTTATGCAGAACTTTTCAATGATGAAGATTTCTATTAATTGCTTGTTCGAAAAGTAAGCCTGTTGCATCGTTTTGTGCGAGTCACCTTTGACCTCCAATGTTTTAACATTTGTTTGTTTGATAGACTTTTATTCTGGCAAAAATTATTTGCACTTAAAGTTCATTAAAAACGAACTGATGTTTTAATATCTATTTATAACTTGGTTAATGAATTAATTATTTATGAAACTGTCCAAATGTTAGGTAAAATACTTCGTGTGATATTTGCATCTAATTAATATTCACGTGATAAAGGATGTCAACATTTCTAGCTTAAAATTGACTCCTTCATTTTAATACTCATTAGAATTAAACAATCAACATTGTTTGTGTCCAAATCCCGACATATGGGCAGGAAGAGGTAGTTAGTTGTTAAACTGTAAACATTTTGACACCACATATACATGCAACATTTTCTCTTCAAGAAGTCATTAAGATAGACTAGATTAATAAGCAGTTTTATCAAATAGCAGTTTTATCAAATAAGTAAGTTGTGAATAGAAAGTATGTAAAATATATTACTGATGTATTTAGTCCCTGACGGATGGAATTTTAAAACACTTTTAAATGACATTGCTCTACATATTGTGTGATACGAATCTATACAACGTTGATAAATTATTATATTGGTTATTTATTGTGCCATAAAATCAACCATAGTCTAGTTTCATATGTACCGAAATGTAGAGTTTTTTGGTCTTTCGCCTTAACCCAGAAATCTTACAGTTTCAACATTCAAAGTTTAGGATAAAATAAACTGTTTTGCCTTTTAAGGATGTGACTGTGTATATAAACAAGTCAGTGTTTGGTAAAGTTGTAATTATCTGCTAAACACTTCATTTAAACCGAAAATGTTGTAATTGTTGTGTAAATGGATTTTATAACATTCTATAAAATAACAGGTGTTTATTATGCGGCTAGTTTTATATTACATGCGGGGAAACAAGGGGGAGGGCAGTAACAAACATCTCACTTTCGCGAGTTTACTCAATGATCATTTTGTAACTGATAAAATTCATCTAGCATCGTACAACTAACATAATACATATGATATCCAGCATAACGGCGGTCAACGTTATATTTTGTGACGAAACATTACCTTACCAGGGAAGACATTTATTTCTATAAACGCGTCCAGACTGATGAGAGCACGATAGATAATTATGTATCCACCTCTACAACATTCCGGACATTTATCTGTGTCTTAATATCGTTCCATCCCCGTGAATTCATTATACCGTATTTATAAAACATTCTAAAGTACATGATTTTGTTTGCATGTCGTAGTTTTTTGGACGAATGCAATACGATCTGGCGACCTTGGATGAATGCTTGACAAACTTTGCTATTTTGTACCATAAATTCTGCACATGCCGCATATCTTAAAGAATTATAACGCAATTCATCTTTAATGAAAATTGCACCTACGTAACAATTTTACATTTTTATTGTATTAACTTTTCGTGAAAAAAATCATAATTTTAAGTAGAGTTAATCATCGTATTGAATCAAGTTGATATCAAGAGTAATTTTGAATTACAAACAAATTTTGATTAAGAAAATGATGAAGTTTTGAAAGCAATATCTAGGGTCACACTCTCATTAATTATACGAAACTGCATCGCATTATATAGGACAAGTTACGTGAAATATTTGTCTAAATTTATAATTTATTACTCACTGGTTCAAATTCAGCTTCTTAGTAAAGTAATATCTTTTTATTTTTTTTTTAATTGTTTAAAATTCAAGTCTGTTTTTGTTTATGATATTGTTGTATTTTCAATAAAGCGGCGCATTCTTTCAAAAAAATATTTTTAAATTTTAAGTTTAATTTTATGAATATTTAAAAAGCCAAAGGTCAATGATCGCAGTACTGTTGAAATTTTAATTGCTTCTTATGTAAAGTAAAAAATAATTTGAATAAATATGTCAACCAGATAAAAAAACGTCATGTTCATCTAGACGCTTTATTCGAGGTGATCAAGACGTTTAGGTTTTTGCAGAATATGATCAGTGTAAGATTGATCGTAAAAGATGAAATGTGTGCTCCTCTCTATCATTAACGTATCACACGATAATTTAGCGTAGAAATAAAAACCTACCGTTTTATTATCATTTGTTGATCGGCGTATATTGGTCCTGTGTTTATATAGTTTTGTTTTGTACTGATTTGAATTGACAAAATATGCATAACTTGGGAGAAAATAAAGATGTAGAAATGTACTTGTTTAAATACGGTATTTTACTCCAGTGTATGAGTACATATTTACTCTTTGTTGTACACATTATGAGCACATATTCTTTTTTGTATGAACTTGAAGTACCATCTTCTACCGGCAAACACGTAACACTCGATAAAAATGTCTTAAGTAAATATCAACTCATTAAATACTTGGTGAAGTATTTTAATATTCATGTTTAAGAAGAGACAAACCCGCGGGAAACTAGAAATATTTTGGAATCTATGTAAATAAAAGCGAATTTTCCACGAGTCATCAACTGTCGTTAAGAGCGAATAAAATATTATCTCTTTATTTCCTAATTATAACAACGTGTCAAGCTGACCTCTTAATTAAATGAAACAGCGCAATTAGCAATGAACTCTCTCACCGATGAAAATCTATATCTATAAATGCATTTCTATGTGAGCCATTTTAGGATGCTAATTAAATATAGAAAACCACATATTTACATAGTCAGTGTTAGTTTTCAACTATTAGGCTTATTTATAGAAATTCCCCTGTTATTACAAGTGGTTTCAGACACCGCCCTCGTTTTTTATTCGTCGCGTTTTTGTCCTATTAAAATCAATATCTCTGCGAAAAAATAAACTTTTCTAATTTCTAAAAATAGAAAAATGATGCATAAACAGACAATTTGACGTATTGACTACTATTTTATTAAATAATTCATGCTTTAATTAACAATCTTAGTTCCTTACACGCCAGAAAACTCTCTGCTACATGTACATATTTTTGTAGAATATATTTTATTTCTGTGGAAAAACATATAGGATTGTTGACGTACATCTTCGAACGTGATTTCAATGAGGGATCATACAAATAAAGGGTAAATTATGAATTTCAATATTACGACACTTGTTCAAATTCTCAATTAAATTAACGACTCTTGAGTTGTGTATTGAACACCTCTGGGTTATAAAACATCACAATACGTTATAAATATCTCAACTTTACAAGTAGCCGGGTACCTTATTACTTGTTGATTCTTCTGAACATTATAAATCTTGTTTTATTGGTTTATTTCGCGGGTAGATCTTTGTCGGAAACTATTCCCTGATTTTGTTATTCTTTTTCAATGCTATCAAACATTTGAAACTTCACTTTGCTATAAAATGCAGATCAATCTCATTTTACCGTAGAAAACTAAAATTGAATGTGGTTTTTTGATGTTTTCTATTTAGGGTAATGGTAAAAATATATTTAAAAACATTTACAGAGTGATAATTACCGATAGAAATTTAACAACTGTAGTTAGTTTTTTAACATTGTCCAAAATACCACCATTAATAAAAATAATTCTAAATGCCGGGTTTAAACGAATTTTCTTCACAAGTATTTGATCGCTAACGACTAGAGCTTAACTATGTATCTAAAATATTCAGTGTGAAAATAATGTTTACATAAGATGTTGGCGGTGCCAAAATTTCTAATTATTTTTTGAGCTGGAATGCTATTTATATCCAACAATTAGGTTAAATTAGCTCTGAGGAATGTTTCTTATTGTCGATATACAGTTTTCATTAAGTGAAGTTATCAGTATGTGGTAAATAAAGACACCCAACATCGTGGTCTGGTGATTGTAACTTCTATAACAACACGTTCACATCCTGTGTTTTACAATTCCAGGATATCAACTTGTGTAATCTCGCAGTTCCATGGTTGTCGTGAACATTTCAGCGTAAATTCATTGACAATGTCACCTCTGGGACTGTTTTTTTTTACTTTAAATGTACCTCAGAATCCCTGACACGCCTCCTACGCGTACATTTTATCTTTTTAATGATAATTTTTGAGTGAATAGAATAATGTGAAATTCAACTCTATAATAGTTTTATCAAAGGGAAGCAACTCAGATTAGCTTCTGGTTACGAACGATGACAGATAAAGTAACATTGTGCGCACTTTATCTTTTGTTTCATGTGAAAATGTTCCATTATTAGTTTCTTCACTGTTCAGTAAAATCATTTTAAATGAACCATTCATGTGTTACAAATTGTTTGTATCAGACGTTACAACTTAACGTGTAGATGTTTATTATCGCGACATGTGCAGAGTTTGTGACAAAGTGCATATGCTACATGAACTTTAGCGTATTTAACTTGTTTGTTTTAGTTCTTTTAAATGAATGAAATTCAATACACCATTTTATCTTAATCCATTCAAATGTGATGATCTGAAACCTGCTTGATCAGCTGATCTCAAAATTATCTTAAAACGCTCGTTAACAAGAAAACAATACAAACAGTAACTAACTAGATGTAGAAATGTATAAAATTCTAGTACGATATATGAAGACAAAAATGTAATCATAAGATACCCAAAGTCTCATTTATAACTTTTATATCTCTGTTGTCAGTGAATTGTTCCCCGGCTCGCATTATTACCCGATACTTAAACTCGTCAAAAATATCGCTGTGCAATTTCGGGCGTGACCGACCTCGGAGATTTTAATACAAAGTATGGTGGCTGAGCTCGGATTACTGTATAATAAGTTTTTTTTGTGGTTTATCTGGGATAAATTGCATTGTCATGTATCACTTTGTGAGGTCAAATTCTGTTCGTTTGACACGACTTTCCTTCTTGATTAGAGTATGGTATACGAAATCATGTGAAGACGTTATTTTATAACATATTTTTACCAACGACTTGGTGATTAAATACGTCACTGAAGAAAATAAAAGTACAAAAATTATGTCAGTGCTGAATATGAAAAAAATGCCATATTGTGCGTTGTATAAACATGTATGTATGAGGAAATTTGCTGTATGTTTACATCAGATGCAACTTTTCACGTCATAATAAAATACGAATACCTATATACCTGCTTTATGTATTGAATTGGTGATATTGAATTTATTTTGAGTTGTAAAAGTAAATCATAATTCTTTATTCTTATTCAATTAAGTATTTCGCGAGAAATTAAGACAAATATTCACTCAGTACAGAGTAAACTCTGGGTTAATATAGGTAGTACTTTTTCTTACTGAACCTGTTTTTAGACATGTCAACATTAGTTAGACTACATTCATATAATCTGACACACCATATTGTCACGATTTAATTAGTTTTAATATTAATTCAATTTTTAGATATGTTTAGTTATTCCGGCGTAAATACATATCATCTATATAAAATGCTTTATCATAATTTGTGGAATGGTGGCCAAAAGATTGTTAAATGATTGTGTCAACTGTGATATAATTTATGCAAGTCAGTATTGTACTGTTAAATTGTTATTGTGTGGAAGGAAGTGTGTCTATTATGTAAGACTGTCTATGAGGTTTTAAGCTACACTGTGTGCGTATTAATGTTGGTTATATAGAACCACTGTACAAGATGGCCGGGATGTCTAAATCAGAGGCGTGTTCCTTGCTCGTTTCACACTTGTTATCAATGTAATAATAAAACATTGATTCTGTAATACTTTAACACTCGTGAGAACAGCCAGGTTTATCATAACAATTAGCTTGGATAATTTACGACAGGATATCAAGTGAGAATTTTGTCGTTTGGGCGTGAAACTTGTTTTCAGTAGATGTGTTTTAAAGTTCATTGAAGCATTTTCGAATCGTTGTTGTTCATGAATATTGTTGCAATTGCTGTTGATTGTGTCGATGGTGGTGGCGGTGGTGTAGTCTGCGATGATGATAATGATGACGGAATCGATGATGAAGTCATAACAATAATGTTTGTGATATTTAAAGAATGTCAATATTATGACTGTAATTGAGTTATTCCGCTAGCTGTCTATATATAAATTATTTAAAGTGTTGCAAATAAATTATATAGTTATTCTGTTAGCGTCATGTTCACACCGATGTGCGCTATGAGTTTTACATACCCCCCTAACGTGAGTCACGTCCAATATCTATAAACGTCCAGGACATCATGCCACTCGATGTGAATAAAATGATTCACAACAAAACACGAAGTAATCACTTCTTTATTCCTGATGATTCAATAGAACCATTCTAGTCCGTACTTCAACAGAATTCACAGAGCACAAAGCTAGCAGCATTGTCAGATATTTTCACTGGAATTATTGATAATCATGATGTTGAGTTTTTTTACCCCCTGACGTAAACTTGTAGATTTGTAACACAACAGTAAATGGCTTTGTTTCATGATTGATTTTTACTTATTTTATTATTGATGAAAATTTATTTAAGTTATTCTTCGTCTTTGAATTGAAAAGAATGAAAACGTTCG
Organism: Lutraria rhynchaena; assembly: GCA_008271625.1. Classification (NCBI taxonomy): domain Eukaryota; kingdom Metazoa; phylum Mollusca; class Bivalvia; order Venerida; family Mactridae; genus Lutraria; species Lutraria rhynchaena. The sequence continues at coordinate 537,599 of VIBL01000142.1, read as the reverse complement.
GTAACTTTATGCAAAAAAGATCGTGTTTAATAACTCTTGTTTAATAACTCTTGTTTAATAACTTGTCGTCGTCTGTTTCAGTGAGACGCTTTCCAAGCTTTCTATGATTATTTGATCTACTTGCATGAAAGTGCGTGGGAGATTTCGATCAGCCAATCAGATGTTGTGGTAGAAGTTTGCAGCATCAATGCTACAGCATCTATCCAATACGTAGACTTCATTCATAGAGAAACATTATAAATAGTTACTGCTGTTACATTCAGTGTTAGAATATTCCAGCTTGGCCGGGCTGTGATCACTCACTCGTTCACCAACCAACAATAATTGGTTTTCTTTGCAATAATATTAGAATTTTACTTCTACGAATTTCGTGAAAGTTTTGATTCAAATTACTGAGATATATCCAGATTTGATTATAAAGTTGAAGGAGTTTATAAAGTTGTATCAAGATTAACTCGGTGGTTTGACAATATTTTACAACCACAGACCAGCATATAACGCCAAAACGGAACACACGGACCTAAAGTGTCAACAATGCTTAGTGGCGACCCGGACACAGCCAGTTATGAAGCCAACAGAGTGCGTACCTCCGCTGATCCAGCAACTCAAACCTGAGTGGGCTAGCTACCTCAGGGGAGAACTTTACCAACACGATACGCATGCCATGCTACCTAATTGTTCGTTACGAAAGGTATGTATTCTTCAATAAACTCCTATTTTGTATAAAAATAAATACTAAAATGTTTAGCATTAACTTTAAGAACTTTTAGACCAACTTCAGCAGGTACAAAACTTTGGTCATTTGCTGCAATTGATGAAGTTTTAAATCTCAGCTGTAACTACAAAATTATTGTTAGCTTTTATCAATACAAAATCACCATGAGGATATTTTTCCCGCAAAATATTTGAGTTGCCTCATGCAACGATTTTTATTGTTTTTTTGCGCTTTTTTATTCATACGTTTGTATTTCTGGCAAAATTGTTAAATTAATTTGGATGTCTTTTATCTTTTCATGAATTTGATGTAAAATTTTAATTTCCAAAATATTTATTTGTATTATACACTCAAATATTTTCTAACAATTTAAAGACGAAATTTCATATTTCATGGAAATATATCAAGTTTTTGATATAAAAACACGGTAACATAAGTATTTAACACAGATTGGTGGAGAAAATGCTGGGTAGATATCTCCACAGTTTGTGACCACGCTCTGCTTGTTCCTTTCAAATTGTCATAAAAACCATCTCCGATATTTAGTTCATAAACACGTTGAAACTATCTGAAGGTTACGTACATCAAATTCCTTTTAATACATAAAGGGCTGAGCTTGTGAGATGTTTATAGTTGATGATTCGAATCATCCAGTTCTATCAATCATTGGTCGAATAATGACTGCATTTTTTTCTCTGTAAAGATAGTTATAACCATACTGTTGGTAAATTTAACTGCACACCAAGACATGTGAGTTCTATCCAAACTTAAGATTTTTTTACAAACATAGCGATATAAAACAATCCTGTTTTTTTGGACGCCCTGTGAACATAAAATGTTTTGTTGGCATAAAAATGAATGAACGAGTTGTAGTATAAAATAATGACCTTGTTTGAGCGACTTAATGCTTGTAAATAAATGAAAACGGTGTTCGGGCTAAGAATGTAATTTAGTTTAATGTCAAACTCGTTAATGATTTCAACCCAAAATAGATTTTATGATGAATAAAATGTATTGAAATTCATTATACCCCGACTGCTCATGGGATGTTAACGATGTTTGTCGAATTCACAAAACTATTTAATTAGGATTTAAGTAATAACGTTATTTTTCACAGAATTAATTGACGACTGTATTACAATAGTGGGCGAAATCACTTCAAATTCTTAACTAGAACAAAATTGTCCATTCATGAATTGCTAAGTGTGCAATTAAAATACCAACATGATGAAATTTCTCAAAGCATTTTAAAAAACGAACACACCATCGATATTGAAAAGCGCAGTAATAATGCGGGTATGAGTCTAGGTACTTTGTTTGAATTTTTTTAGTAGATAAATTAAAGTTTAGCTCTACTCAGCATATTTTATTTTTATATTTTCAGATTCGAGGAATTCACAAGTTGATATTGACAGTTTTCTATATTCTTCTGTTATCCAGTCCTACAGTGGGTTACCCCAGAGACAAACGAGACAAACCGAGGACTACAGTGATCTTATCTAAAGACAAAGTGACGTACCGTACGTCAGGCTGCAAAACCATGTCACCACAAGAGTTACGGGCCTTGATGGGCACGGCGTTTGATGATAAAAAGATGGCAATTGACGATGATGATTATAACACAAAACGTTCATCAACAAAGTCTGTGATACGTGATGATGATTCTAAGGAAAATTACTTTAGTGATGAAACTGACATTGATGAGATTGCCGATGACGATGACGATGATAGTACCATAAGTGTTCAAAATAGAAAATTTATGAGACGAAAACGTAGCTCTGCACGTGATAATACTAATCTACCTTCAAACAATGAATTTCTTTATCAGAACATGGCGTTTGATTTTATTATGAAAAGAAAATCATCGCGACAAAAGCGAAGTTATAAATCAAAATTTCATCCGGCGTGGGAATGCGAAGTTAGTCAGATATGGAGGAAGACGCTGGACGGCTATTTTCCAACAAGAATTTTAGACGGAAGCTGTGTAAAGAAAAAGTGTTTCTTTGGAATTTATCATTGTAACCCAGTAAAGTATGCAATCAAAGTATTAAAGCGAGACCCAGAAACTGCATGCAGACCTGTACCATTGATTGCTCAAAATACTACTTATGAAGAAACATGGACGTTTGTAAGTGATCACGTGACAGTAGCGTGTGAATGTGGATTAAAGAAAGGTAGACGAAAGTCAAAGAAGAAAAACTGGGGTATTTATAAAAAAGACAATTAATGGAATGAGTAAAAACGGGTTATATATACGGTGATGTAAGAAAAACAATTCCAGTTTATTGACATTCCTAACAGAGTTGGTGTTCAAATTATTGATGAACCTAAATAACGTAAATGATTTTATCATTTTAACGAAGGAACCGTTTTGACGAGAAAATTAGCAATATATGAATAACTTACGAGAAATATACTGGAAAATGAGGCATTAGTGAAACAATAACGACATTCTTATCCAGAACGAAGAAATCCAGTGATTATCTCCCCAGTTGTGACCTCTCTTATCGGCTCTTCAGCTGATAATTGATACAAACTATGACATTTTTAAGCTCATGTGATATAACTTATAGCGAGGCATTCCCGATGCATTCCAAAGTTCTTATTTATTCGGTCGTGATCATTCGGCTATTTCCGCCAGTTTTCAGTTTTCGGAAAAAGAATATATTGATTTTTTGAATAGCCGACCTGATCAGAGGTTGACTGAAACAATTCAAGGCAGTTATATAAGTCTTTAAATACGACTGAATGTCTTTTAAAGAAACAAATGGCCAGTATAAACTAGTATGTTGTTAGTAGAGATTATATGATAACGGGACGATAAACGTCGACATAAAGGTTTTAATACTTTCACATTATCTTCCATATCAAACTGTTAAGTTGCATGCATATTTAAATTATTGTCATATAACAATGTCTATAATTAAAACTATAAAATCTGAGAATAAATTAGAAACAAGATATATCTATTGTTTTTTTATGTGTTATTGTTCTGGAATACAGTATACTAAAATATTCCAACCAAATGACAATTGAAAACAAGCAGAATACCAAGTACCCGCTCCTTTACGAATAATTTTTGCCCGATAGCCGAATTACAACTCTGATAAACACATTATTTTACACATTCTGTATTATTGTACTAACTTTTATTAAATACAAAATTAATGTTACTACGTTATAATGAAAATTTCAATTATTTCGTTTTGGTATGTTTTGAAAGACGCATAATATTCATTGTAACGCATGTGACATTGACTTGATAAAATACACAACATATCAGTAACATACCTTATAACAGCTGCAAGTCACAAACATGATTCCTTTAAGCGTTTTGATAAAATAGTCTATTAAATACTACATAATACAGACAAATCTGTCAAGGACCATCCTTGGGAAAGACAAAGTGTGGCCTTTATTGATTGGTGGCCTTTATTCTGAGGTGGTCGCAAACACGAGTTAGATTGTATTTATCATTTATTGTTACTTCGTACAGTTCTTCCCACGCATTCAATATACAGTCGAACCTCTCTAATCCAGAATCCTCTCTAAGCCGAACACACCAGCTGAACCCAATTTTTTTATTATGTATTTGATGCTAAAACTTTTGGAATCCGGAACCTTTGTATTCTGACAACCTCTCTAATCCGAGCATTTTTGTCTGTCCGAACAAGTTCGGATTAGAAAGGTTCTACTGTAGTGCGATAATATTTATAGGCAATATAACTTTGTTACAACCAACTATATTGAATACAAAACAACTAATTAAAGCCATTATTCACATTCCTGATGACGCAATGAACATTTTAACTTTATGCCAGTGCGCTGTTAAATAGGCCATCAGGTGAGAAGTCATATGACTTGCCTACACTTCAGCATCCAGACATGAGTTCACTGATTCTGATAATGAATAATGAATAACACCGTCACTCAATACTAGCTTGGCATACAAGCCATGAATCACACCATAACTATTACCTGACATATTGAAGAATTAATAAATTACGTTTGTAGAATACAACACGCGAGTCAGAATTCAAAACACAAAACGACTTTTTAGCATTAACCACACAACTAAACAACTGCACATTATTTTACTGAATTCTAATCTTTTCAGCCAATCACAACAAGTTATGAAGAGTGTCTTGTGTCGTCTGTTGTCACAGATTCGAGCATAAAAAAATCTCGAACACAGACATACAACCAATGCAGCAGCAAAAAAAATACACAGACAAACAATACATGTACATAGACAAACAATACAGATACGCGGACAAACAATACAGAAACATAGACAAATAATACAGAAACATAGACAAACAATACAGATACACAGACAAACAATACGAATACACAGACAAACAATACAGAGACACAGGCAAGCAATTCATATTCACAGACAAACAATACAGATACATAGACAAACAATACAGACACACAGACAAACAATACAATATATTATATACACTGACAAACAATACAGATACACAGACAAACAATATATTATATATACTGACAAACAATACAGATACACAGACAAACAATATATTATATCATATACACTGACAAACAATACAGATACACAGACATACAATATATTATATATACTGACAAACAATACAGATACACAGACAAACAATATATTATATACACAGACAAACAATACAGATACGCAGACATACAATATATTATATACACAGACAAACAATACAGATACGCAGACGCTCAATATATTATTTATACTGACAAACAATACAGATACGCACACATATAATATATATACGCAGACATACAACATATATATACGCAGACATACAATACATATGCACTGACAAACAATACAGACACCCTGACAAACCACACAGATGTACATTGGGGAACTGAAAACCACATATATAGACATCCTGAACAGACACCCATGTCTCACACACGCACGCGCGCACACTTTGATAAAAGAACGAATGGATGAAGTGAGGTAATAACGGACGATTATGCGCATGGAATTGTAATGGGAATATTATCTGTCATTATCATACATTCATTTGTAAATTAAACATTCTTCCCAACTTCACACGTGCGCCAATGTAAATATTTTGGTTTTCAGCGCATGCAATACTTTCAGCGTGCTGCATGTATAACATGTAACAAATTGCCTCTGAACGCACATGTTATCCGTCATTTAATGTTAAATGTATTTGTTTTTTCACTTCTCATGGTTTCAAGCTGTCTGTAGATTTCTATCATTACAATAAAAAAGAGGTATACCTATGAGAACAGACATTTAGATATTCGGTATCTCGTTGGTAATTAGTTCATTATTCATGTTGTATTCTAATGTTGATATATATGGCATGCAATGAGTTACTTCATCACAAATGGATTCAGTTGTAGCAAGCATGTACGTTCAAAATAAATCTGTTCAAGGCTAATAAAAACTTAAAATATTTCGCAATAAGCGCAAACATTCAGCGTCATTATGATGTAACAATTTAATGATTTATTGCTATTTACAAACACACAACATCATTTATATTTTGTTTTAGTTTAAACTGTTTAATCACAATGTTTGACGTTTACAGTAAGAACATCGCCGAACTCTGCTGTCTTCTTCAAAATGTTATCGAACTCCGTCGTCTAAAGTCTGTCGTTCCATCGCAAATCTTCCATTTACCTTTTGCCGTCTTTTCAGGGTTAAACTGAACTAAAAGTTGATCATCAATGCTTACAGTCTGAGATCTGTACATTTCACAGATGTTAATTATAAATTGTAGATATTACAACCACAGAAATTACGCACGTGCTACTAATCTCGTGTTTTCATTGACAGCTTGTTCGGTTATAATTTCACGGTATTTTTAATTTCATGTAATCAAAAATCATGAATTTCGAGCACTATAAAATTTTCAAATTTGTGCAAAGTTATAAAATTCATGATTGCAGGCTTTTCACTTAGTAACTAAATAAACTTCACATTTTACGGCGTGCCTGCTCAATGTTCTATATGAGGTACATTATAAAATATGTTTACACAATATCAGCAGATGATTTGTTAAAATAAGTTAAAACGATAGTCCCGAAGCAAAACTATATAATGTTTACTGAAGTACATTTTTTTATTGTCTCGTTTTACCATTTTATAAACTATTTTATCTATGTATACATGTGTAGTATCAGGTCAATCAGGCGTCATTCAACGGCTCTGTGATGTTCATAAAGTGATGTAGGTGGATATACCACATTGTTTTAGTAGTTAGTCACTCTTACTTCACTCTGTATAAATATTGAAGTTGAAACTAACAATACCTGCCCATTTTGAAAGCTTAAAATATTGATGACTTATTCACCATCTATGAGTTACGTGTATTCTTATTTTTAGTAAGAAAAAAATAAAATATCAAAAAAATGTTAAATGGTTATATAACCTTCTCATTTTGTTTTGCTTTTTGCGACATTATTTCAGAAATATTTCGTTCACACACAGTTATACTGTAAGCGACAATGATAGCCAATGAATAAGAGATGAGAGAATAGAAGAAAATTGTGATAAAAGTGATTTTACTACAATTATTACATTTATTTTACCAAATAATGTTACTTGTGTCAACCAACCAATCACGTCAGTATGGTTGAACATCGTTCATAGGTTGCTTGTAATGACATCATAAATTGATACTCAACACATCAATCCGAATTTTTGGAATTCTTTGAAATCATATAAAATTTTAATTTTAATATTTATATTAAGTTAACATATGACAAGACACTTTATATGGCAATTTCTTTGTGTAATTAGGCGTTACGAAGAAAAACTGATTTGCGAATACTGAAGAGTTTTGCGCAAAAGACATAAAATTTGTCATTTAACAACTGAACGAATCGTACGTGGTCGTTGATGTGAGTCTATTGTTGTTTGTTGAAACGATGTTCCGTCTTTTGAACTCTTTAAAAATGAAAGTGAGGTATTATTACATTTCTGATAAACTATTGTGTTGCTAATTTCTCTCTTACCAGCGGTCAATAATCACTGATGAACCCTTCATTATCTTGCGTACATGTACGGACTCGATCAAATCAATCGACAGAAATGTTACTTTTTGCCAATAGATTTATATTGTACTTAAAAGTTTATTAACAAAAACATTTAAAACAAAACTTGTACCACCTATTTAAAAATGTACTATTTGACAGCCTCTGTCGAACTATTCTGTGTAACAAAAATGTACCACGTGTGTAATATCGTGATGTAACAGAGCAGGTGTTTTAATATATGTTTAACATTTCATGTTGAACGAAGTATACCACTGTATACATTATTTCGTTCAGTAAATCAAAAATAAAATTTCAATTTTTAATATGGTGATGTATGGTTTATATAACGCTTCATTTGTTGTTGAACATAATCATTCTGTTAACAATTACCTTGTCTGGAAGAACCATAATATATATACAGTAACTTATTTATACATCAACTTATTGTTGTTTTTACAGCAAACGGTAACATATTCTTAAATCTGCATCGAGTAGACATGTGCAGTCCATGTATTCATTAGAGGATTGTACACGATGAGAACAATTCTTAATCCATGACAACAATACCTCGTTTATTTAACAGCACTTTGAATTATTCTAGATTTTTGTGGTGTTATAATTGGAGCACTATATAATTATGTGTTGTTTAAATTCAGATCTATCATCTCAATTGTAATTGGCACCAACACTAATTAAGACATTCTACATACCCAACAAACTTTGTGTGAACAACCACGACACTCGACACATACTTGTGTATTAAATTCACAAATCCATGTTCTGTAACTTCACATTACTGTACTTACCAGATAAGGATGAGTGAGTGATGTTTTCATGTATTTCTGTGGTCCTGTTACTTCATGCCAGATCCGAAGTCTTACGAAACACTATAAAACAATCGGTGTACGTTGCTTAACTTACAGCATTTTTGTAAGAAGACAAAATCATATTATATTGCATCACGTGATTATAGTATTAACTTTTTATATCCGAAACCAAATTATCGCCATCCCAATTTTACTTGACAGAATAATGAGGTTACCTGGGGTCAGATGTAATGCTGTCATTATAACGTACAGACTGTAAGAATTACTTTCACCATGTATGTATGGTATTTTGTTATTGAAGTTACATCGACACATGATAGGATGTAGGTTAACGAATGAAGATGGTAATAAAACGAAATATGTAAGGAAGAAATGGTACTGGTAACTGGAGACTTAACTTTAACTTACAACAGTTTGACATGTGATGATGATCAAATAACATTCATATCACAAATATACAACATTTACACGTTTTATTTCATTCCTAACAACTTGTTTATAAATTAAGAATAAAATACGGACTGATATTAATCTAAACATCGACGGAGTCGTTAAATTTAGATACAGTATTATACTGTGTGTATTTATTAAGGATGCAACACATACATTAATTCTAGTATTCTCATTCAAAGCATATTTTACATAGCAATCAGAATACAAACTGACATATTTTACATACACAACAAAACAGGCCGTGCTCATACATTCACATCAGCTATACATGTCAGCTATAATTTCGATGCAGTATTAATTAAAAATTTATGTACATTCTATTTCAGTCGCAGAAGACATGAAAACATTATCATCAATGGTTAGATATCTAGTCTACATCTAAAAAATAGATGTACATACCACGCTATCTCCACACTGATCAGTTGTCTCGTCGACACATGCTGATAGGTTAAAACTTAAAACAGACAGAAGTGACAGAAGTTTCAGAGGGACTTCATGAGTACTTCAATCACATAGTGTGTACAGAGGGACTTCATTAGTACTTTAATCACATAGTGTGTACAGAGAGACTTCATCAGCACTTTAATCACACAGTGTGTACAGAGGGACTTCATCAGTACTTCAATCACACAGTGTGTACAGAGGGACTTCATTAGCACTTTAATCACACAGTGTGTACAGAGGGACTTCATCAGTACTTCAAACACACAGTGTGTACAGAGGGACTTCATCAGTACTTCAATCACATAGTGTGTACAGAGGGACCTCATGCTACATATTGTCACATATCAGTACTTTTCCCACACAGTGTGTACAGAGGGACTTTCATACTATATGTGGTAACACATCAGTACTTAACTCACAGAGTGACTAGTGTGCACATTGAGCTGCCTTACTTTTGAAGACATGCAGAAATGTATGAGAAACTTTCCATGAAACCACTCACAAAACCAGTATTCAAGGTTATAAAACTTGAGATCGCTCTTCGGGCTCAAATCTCATATTTTGTCTTTCAATGTTTCTAAGTTAATTATGATCATACAATTGTGATATTATTGATACATTAATGTGACAGTATAATTGACCTGAATATGTATTTGAACATTAATTAACTGTATCTTTTGAATATAATACTTTGAAAATGGAATTGAGATTTGAGTTCGGAGACTGTTCTCAAGTTTTATAACCTCGGGGCCAGATCTTTAGTTGAAAAGTTCTCCGAAGAAATACGAGCCACTATTCGATATAAAAATAAATTATCTTTTTTCTTCTTGAGAACGCATGCCGTGTGTGATGTATAAAAATGAAATTCATTTTTTGGAAGTTTAGGATTAAGATAAAGAATCAGCAGGAATGGTTCTGCAGACAGCCTTTGATGATTCTATATGACAGGATTAAAAGCAAAACAAAGTACAAAAAGTACTACAGTTCACTATTGTTCACATTCTGAAGGTGTTGTGAAAGTTTATTTGATGTAAATATTTATTAGATTGTATAGATGGAAAGGTCACCTTCAAGTGTAAAGAAAGTAAAAACGAATCACAAGCTAACACCACATTAAAAGATTCCATCTTACAGCACTTAACAAACAAAAACACACAGAACTACAAGAAACACAAAAACACACAAAACATAAAAACCTGCCTGCACGACTTTCACCAACTCTCATACAAACCTGCCTGCACGACTTTCACCAACTCTCATACAAACCTGCCTGCACGACTTTCACCAACTCTCATACAAACCTGCCTACACGACTTTCACCAACTCTCATACAAACCTGCCTGCACGACTTTCACCAACTCTCATACAAACCTGCCTACACGACTTTCACCAACTCTCATACAAACCTGCCTGCACGACTTTCACCAACTCTCATACAAACCTGCCTACACGACTTTCACCAACTCTCATACAAACCTGCCTGCACGACTTTCACCAACTCTCATACATACCTGCCTATACGACTTTCACCAACTCTCATACAAACCTGCCTGCACGACTTTCACCAACTCTCATACAAACCTGCCTACACGACTTTCACCAACTCTCATACAAACCTGCCTGCACGACTTTCACCAACTCTCATACATACCTGCCTATACGACTTTCACCAACTCTCATACATACCTGCCTATACGACTTTCACCAACTCTCATACAAACCTGCCTGCACGACTTTCACCAACTCTCATACATACCTGCCTATACGACTTTCACCAACTCTCATACAAACCTGCCTGCACGACTTTCACCAACTCTTCTGGAAGCCACAAAACTTAAACATACAACACACAATCTACAAAGCAATGGTGACGAAGTCCACAAAACAACATAATTAAAACAACATACAGAATGAACATATGATCATACTGAACATATCAACACAGTGAATATAAACAACATCCCGACTTTTGATCGAATTGTGGCCAAAATCTGACGAAGATTTTTTTTTACTCAACGGTCTCAGCCACAGAGATTTGTGTATAATGTACACGTTATGAAAGTAGTTACATTACGTGCCAATTATATACAGTAAAACTCCTGAAAATCGGACTTCCTGACAACCGGAATTCTCGGAAAATCGGACGATTTCTCAAGTTCGATGTTTTTTATATTGTACAATCAATAGTTCTCTGAAAACTGGAATTCTTGGGAAACCGAACTTTTGGACCAGTTCGGAAGTAGTCCGTTTTCATGGGTTATGCTGTATTTACCAGAAACCTTATATTTGAACCTTGTAATAGGCCCATGCTACATCGAGGACTTGTTTAATACGAAATAAGCCTTAAATAAAACTCCCTTGTGTATAAAAGTAAGGGTATGATATTTTTTTTTATAAATTTGTTGTTGAATGATCGAGTTTGTATTCATTTCTCACATAAAATATGTTTACCTTGTCAAAGTCAGAAGATGAAACGTTACAAATTTATATTTGTTCCTGGTTTTATGTTTCATGTTCTCTGATTTACGGAATAATTCATTTAGGAAGTAAAACATTTCAAACTTCTGTTACCCATAATTTATGTCGTTTGGTCAAGATTGGCGTTTCTTATTGGTTTCATATCGTATTACGGCCGTGTCTGTTTGAGTGGATTTGCATGTTATTGTAAAATTGAATTCTGTAGTAATATGAAAAATGAATACAAGATTTAATATTAACCATTTGAATAATAGATTGTTGTCTTAAAACAAACAATCTTGGTGTTATAATTTACCACTGGCTCTGTGAATAAACCACGCAAGTTATACAACGGACTCGTATACAAAGCCATGATTGTATGGAACTTTTACAATACAAAATAAATTCATCTCATACATGAATGCCTTACCTTTATGTTGCATTATCAAAATATTTCTAATTTAGAATTAATTAACATTTGCAATCTGTAATCAGTCTTTTGTCCGCTGAGCTGCCTGAAATTTACATTTCTCGTGCAATCCTGTCTGTTACGACACCTATCGGAAACAATCTTGTACAACATAAAAGAGAAAATAACTATTTTCTTTCGTCGAGCTTTAAAAGAAACGAACATTATTTCATCCTCCTTAAATGGACTGCTCGTGAATAATAAATAAAGTTCCAACCAAGAACTTAATCAGTGACATTGTATGTAAATAAAATTACGCTTACGCTAATTTGAACTAGTACGCGTAAATGCGTATAGTAAAACGAGTGTCATTCATATAATTCCCAAACTGGACTGATATCTAGGAGAATATGAAACACAGAATATAAATAGTTAGCTTATATGCATTTTGAACATTTCCCAATTCGTACAATAAACTATGGGTCCGTTGAATTTGCTGTTATATCTTAAATTAAATCTCCGTATATAGGTAAATGACCGACGGAGAACTTTGCTATTATGCATTTTTGAAAAGTGTATTCATTCAAATTAATGGCAGTTAGCTCATTTAAATGGCGCTAAATCGTATTTAGCTGTATTCAGACGTTTTGATTTTCTAATGTTAACACGGACACTAACTTCTATCAGTTTTCACAACAACCAGACCTCATTCAAGAAATATTCGTATGCTACATTAATAATCTGTATTTATAATCTAATTGAATACTGCGGTGTCAGGATAGTGTGTATATCACAAAACAGCTGATATTACGGCGAAGTATACCCTATATGTACATTTATCATTAGATCGTCAGATTATCAGTTCGTTGAAAGGTTTGATGATTGAAACTTCATTAAACTGTCAAACATAACGGCATTATTTATTAGCTATATATTGACTGCACTTTAAACCAGTAAGAAAATAAATTGAGCCTGAATTTCAGATTGGAAATGTTGTGGGTGGGTTAATGAGTGGGTAGGTGTATGTGTGATTGACATCATAGGGGAAGTATCGGTCAGTAACGTTAGTTCGGTTCAAACTGATCAAGGTTAATGTCGCTGTTTCTTCTATGCATGAATGCATTTAATCAAATTGTGTTAAGTCCAACTTGGCATGCAGGATGAAGGCACATGGATACGACAAGGTCAAGGTTATAAACATCTGGATACGACAAGGTCAATGTTATTGAAACGTGGATACGAGGAGGTCAAGCTTATAAACGTAGGGATACCATATGATCAATGTCATGGCCACTTTATCAATAATTGACTTACTTCATGGCTCAAACTTTGTTGAGTGAATGTGCTAGTTGCAGTTAGACATATCTGCACTCTAATAAACAATGCATCAGTAGTATACATGTACATGATGTTTTTTTATTTTCTTAGTACAAACCACACTCAGTGTGTAAATTGGATTCGCTGCTATCGCGTTCTGTGAATTGTACTGAAATAAAATTGCAGTGTCTGTGTAGAGTGCTGAAAACCTGATTTTAAGCCACAAATATTCTTAATTATTCACACATAACTTCATTACCAAATGATGAAAATGTCTACAAGTCTTTACCATAACATAGACGAATATAGCAGGGTATCTCGGTACATCGTATTATTGTTTGTATCAAATGTAGATTGTGTGGGTGGTACATTTTGGTAATTAGTTTATATGTAATATTGATAAACAATTGGCGTGAATGTTGCATGAATATAACTCTCCGGCTCTATCTGTTGCTGTTAATACAGGGCTCTTTATCTTCATTCAATAACTAAATTTACGCCAATATTGAAACAAAATTGGATACAGATGCAGCTTTATAACAAGAAGTACAAGTCTCTCTCGTCACGCAGAAAGCATATGGATGTATTTGTACTTTGTTTATGGATTGAGGATAGACCAGTCTTGGCTGGCTGGTATACAGCACATTCAACGTGGTTATAGAAAGAAAGAATCATCTTGTTGGACATCCACCATAATGTACGTGGTAAATCTGACTTGTTAAAATTTTGTCTGAACATTCCGAATAAACCTGTCTAGTTGACGCGGTCCGTTGAGCAAAGTGGCATGAAAATGTTGTAAGTTCAATACCAGTGTTTTTTGTCTGAAATACTTCGACGGAAAATTATACATTAATGTCATGTGTTAATGTAACATGTGTACTTTAATGTCGTAACGTAAAATGTAGGTGTTGCTTCAATTCAAAATCGGTAAACTGGTCAATTAATCCTTATTTCAAATTTTATTTAATGAAGGTTATCGTCTTTAGAAAGAAAATGAGAACGGGACACTGGTGACAAATTTAAACATGTTTACACTGAAACACGGATTCTATATGTAAAAACTGATTTTCACAATTTTATATTCACACAATACATCTCTAAAATTTATAAATATGTACTTTGTCAATTTTAAAATCTTATTAAACGAGTTATAAATTTTACGCGCGAAATGTAAAGGTTACTTAAAATTATGATGCAGAAATATGCTACAGTTTGTCAGTTATAAATTAATAACATTTTATCTGCACATAAATGATGAAAGCATTCATGTAATTATTGATGCATTGAATATTTAGAATTACTTAAATAATTAAATAGGTGTTTTTAACGAGTTTTGATGCGACAAAACAAGTTCAATCTTAGAGCAACTCCATAAATTTAACTTAATTATATATACATCAATTTAAGTAAATTTTTCATGCTTAATAAAGATGTTTTCAATGATTTATTTATAATCGTGTTTGTTATATAATAATAATCTTAAACTATGGTTAATGAAAAGCTATACTATGTACTGTCTATGTTTGAAAAAAAACTTTTTTGAAATATACAATTTCTTCTTTGTATGAAACATACTTATTGGGTGGGGTAAAAGCGTATTGTTCCATTGTCATTAGTCAAAATATTCAGTCACCATATGTATTTCTTTTAACGCCTATATGTTAGTCTACATTTCACCTACATAGACAAAATCTGTAAACAAGCTCCAGTCTACCATAGCACACAAATTATATATTATGAAACCAACAACCATTACGCTGCAAAACCATTTTTTGACATTAAGTCACAAATACTTCACAAACATTTCATTTCACGACGCCACACTAAACATCACACCCCATCCCACACTCCTCACCGCACTCCTCAACAATCACACTTAAGAACACCACACTCCTCAAAGCATCACAATTTATAACACCACTCTCCTCGAAACATCACACTTTACAACACCACACTCCTCAAAACATCACACTTTACAACACCACACTCCTCAGAACATCACACTTTACAACACCACACTCCTCAAAACATCACACTTTACAACACCACACTCCTTAAAACATCACTCTACACATCACACTCCTCAAAACATCACTCTACACAACATCACACTCCTCAAAACATCACATTACGCAACACCGCACTCCTCAAAACACCACTCTACACAACACCTCACTCCTCAAAACATCACACTTTACAACACCACACTCCTCAAAACATCACACTTTACAACACCACACTTCTCAAAACATCACTCTACACAGAACCACACGTCATCAAACACCACACTATACACAGAACCACACTCCACCAAACATCTCACTTCACACAACAGTGCACTCCTCAAAACATCACACTTCACAATACTAAACTCCATAAAAACACTACTTTCTACACAATACAACAATCCATCAAATACCACACACTACACAGCATCACACTTCACTAAGCATCTCACTCCACACAACACTGCCCTCCATCAAACCACACGCACTACACAATACCACAATTAATCAAATATCTCTCTCCACATAACACCACACGCTACACAATATCAAATTTCATCAAATATCTCACTCCACACAACACCACATTCAACACAACACCACGTTCCATCACCACTTTCTACCCAACAACACATTTCACATTACACCTTATTCAACGCAGCATCACGCTCCTCAAAACATGACCACACACACACGCACACACACACACACATCGACACATGACGTACAGCAACACAGTCCAGATTTGAAATAGCTAAATGATAGAAAGATCCTAAAATTTAAAGATCATCCTCACTTTACTGACATCTGATAACAATAGTTATTTGGCCTTATTTTCATACCAATGGTTATTTTGCCTTATTCTTATAACAACAGTTATTTGGCCTTTTTTAAAACAATAGTTATTTGACATTTTTATGACAATAGTTAATTAGCCTTATTTTTATTATAATAGTCAAATGGCCTTATCCTTATAACAATGGTTATTTCGCCTTATTTTATAACAATAGTTAATCAGCCTTATTTTTTATAACAATAGTTATTTGGTCAAAGTAAAGCACTGTTAACTAGTATAGTCTTCTTTCTTTTCTTTTTACGATGAGTTTTTGACGATACTTAACCATGACAGATATAGTGTTTACAAGATATACACTTAGATTTTATCGTCTTTAAAGACATTTTCACCTCTTAAATAAAAATCATTCTTAAGGTTTTGTCACAATTTACTTAGTTTAGCAAGCAATAAATTATGTTTTAATGTCTTTTGCAAAGTCATCATGCGAGAACACTCGCAATAAATGTGTTATTGTTAACTTAATATTGTTATTTTTTTCTTGGAGTAAATTCCGAATTATGTCTGCACTAAAGTTTTCAACAATAAATAATGACTTTAATTTCTATACTATCATATCTGAATCTTCTGCTTTACTGCTAAAGAAGATTGTCAATTATTTTCTAATTAAGATGTTTTAAAAACTGCAAAATTGTGTCCCCTACTAACATTAATCTTGTATAAATAGTTCCATTTAGTATAGAATACGGGAAG
The DNA here is from genome assembly GCA_008271625.1 of Lutraria rhynchaena. Lineage (NCBI taxonomy): Eukaryota > Metazoa > Mollusca > Bivalvia > Venerida > Mactridae > Lutraria > Lutraria rhynchaena. Next base: position 520,396 of record VIBL01000142.1, on the reverse strand, counting down.
TATTTGTGTCATACATTATAGTTTAACAACCAGTTTCATTTTTTTTATTAATAAGCCAACGTTCCGCCTGTAATTGTATAACATTTTCATTAGGAAACCAATCCGAAATAATGTACTTGCAGCCTCGTGTTTCGCTGGATTATTTATCAAACTTTCATGTAGTGCTACAATGATAGGTTGTTATGACTTACGTATGAATGGAATGGCGGCTGGTGAACAAATGCGTGTGTTCTACCCGGAGGTAACTTTCTAAGAATAGTCATGAAGTAGGTAACATGTCTGCGGACAATACTTTAGCGACGTACTGTCCATGCTGTACATTGTATACAGTATATTTAAATTGTACTACTATACATTCTATAGTGTATATTGTATACTGTACATTTTATTCCGCATAATGTATACTGTGTTCTGCATATTGTATACTCTATATTGTATATACTGCATACTATATACTGCATATTGTATAGTGCATATTGTATAGTGCATATTGTATCCTGCATATTGTATACTGCATACCGCATGTTGTATAGTGTATAGTGTAAAGTGTATAGTGCATATTGTACAGCGCATATTGTATACTGCATACCGCATTTTGTATCCTGCATATTGTATACTGCATACTGTATAGTATATGGCGTATAATGCATATTGTATATTGTATAGTGTATAGTGCATATTGTATACCGCATACTGTGTACTGCATACTGTATAGTATGTACTATACATTGTTTACTGCGGCATACTGTATTTTATACTGTGTATTGAATATTTCAAACTGTAATTTGTTGGTGTTTTACTGAGCTACGTCAGTTTATAATTAACTTAACAAAAATGATTTTATTTCACAAAATGTTTGAGATTTTATAATCAGTCGAAAAGTCGCGCTCAAAACTATTTGCACAAATGTTAAATAATTATACAATCATGATTAATTATACGTCTTTTATTTTATTGACTTGCTTAACATTAGTTAAAATTAGATCAAACGAACTTATATTTGAATTATATTTTACTGCTTGTTTTTTTAGTTGACTGATCATGAGTTGTTATGTAATAATGACAACATACAAATGGTTAAATCAAAGTTATCTATTTAAGTAAACGTTTGAATACCTACAATGGGCGTGTATATATCATCTGATGTCTTATTTAAATAAGTTCCGCTTCATTGAACTCAAATATTTGTCCTTGTGGCGTCTAAGTACTTCTTCTAACTTAACAAAATATTTGATACAGTAAAACCCCTGAAAATCTGACTCCCTGAAAACTGGAATTCTTGGAAATTTAGACTATTTTTCAAGTCCCTTTTTGTTCTCTTCTATGATCAATAATTCTCTGAAAACTGGAATTCTAAGAAAACCGGACTTTTGGCCCAGTCCGGAAGTGGCCCGGTTTTCAGACATTATACTGCTTCTATAAGAACGTCCGTGAGTTGTGTATTGTTGTCCGAGATTTCTGTGTAATTAAATGTTTCCTTTAAGTATTTATACATTGCTATCTCCACCTTAACATTTTGTTACATCGTGATATAGCGTATTCAAACACGATTTCTTGAATTTAACAGACCATAATATTACTGCTATCTGAATTTAACATCGAACAACGAACAAAACTCAGAACTTAGAACAGGCAAAAATGAACGCTGGAAATATTTTGATAAATTACTGTTCTAGTATTTGTATTTTAATCCAATCTTAATTGTCTATTATTGGTCCTTGTAACTGGGAGTAAGTTATAGATATTTATTAATTTCACGGTGCGCACATTGTTTCAATCTGATGTTAATTATTAGCGCTCCGAATTGTTCAATGGTTCTAAATGATTGTGAGGTTTATTTCAGCTTTGTAGATTCCCAACAATATACACATTATAATTCATTTTAGAATCATTGTAAGACTTCAGTGTGATTCTTCACACGAACAAATCAAGTCACCTCATTTATTTAATACTTTTTAGAGAATTTCTGTCGCTTTCCTGAGGTGGCCGTCATGAAAGTAATCATACTAAATAATTATTTTCTAATTTTGGATTTCTCTATGGATAAATTCACCTTTGAACGTCAGTAATTATTTAAATTAGATCAAACATCTGTTTGCTACTTAATCATAATTTACGTTAGACTGCTCTCTCTCTCTTATTTGACAAGATACTAGAGGGTGTATACAGTTTTAGAATACGCAAGTAACAACTAAATTATTCCCCTTACGTTCACTGTTTATGATTTGAAATATGACTCAGAAAATTACCTTGGACTTCTGAATCAGTCATGTGATTCGCTATCCAAATTTGTCTCGTTTACCCCCCCCCCCAAAAAAAATGTCCGATTTGAAACAAATCGTATAACAAATTCAAATATGTAAAATATGCACACATTATGTTCATACGTTAACATTTGTTGATGTGTTTTAAAATAAAATATCTACAAATTTGGGTCATACCGACATCATGTTTTAATAATAATCATCTGTTCCATTATTTTCTTGTAATCTAACATAGCCATGCATTATAACTTAATGACGTCACAAAAAAGTTTCAAAAAAAGTACTCAATGTATGAACAGTCTCATAAAAATGTCTTCATGATAAAATTGATGTAATGAATAATGATTATAGATTTTAATGAATTCTCAGAAATCATTTAAGCATATTCCTCAAAAACTGTCAGACGTTAATTTCCAGTGAATGACGTCATCAATATGACACGTGATAACAAAATGTCAGAAGAAATTTGATATCATCGTCTAAAAGTGTTCTACGCTCTAAGTTTTGTCATTTTCTTCCATAACTCTCTCAATCCGTTTCAGGTTGTATATTTATGCATTCAAGTTCTTTTTTTTTCAGTATCACATGACATGGTTACAAGTTCTTTTTTTTCAGTATCACATGACATGGTTACAAGTTATTTTTGACTCACATTTATCAATCCATGTTCATGAAAGTTCATAAATTTCTACATCAGTCTTAAGATTTAGCATGCCATATACAGTGCAACCTTTCAAAAGCTACACCCATTGGGAGAAGCAAAATTATGTTGTTGTTGAGAGGTTGTTGCTCTAGAGAGGTTGAATTAGTAGTTAAATCGTACATCGGAAAAACATGATGTTGTTGAAGGGAGGTTGCTGCTCAAGAGAGGGCCGCTCTGGAGAGGTTGCACTGTAATTATGAGAGCTATTCTAAGTACTTGTCTTGATACAAAGTGAGTATCAGGCCTTTGGATCAAGTTATAAGATATCCTATGTTAAATATTAGTTTATTAAACTACTAAACACGCTGTAAATATTATACAACTATCAGGTGAGAGCCGCCCTGAAGAGGTTGAACTGTATACAATTTACTTCTGGATAATTTTCTCTCACACGTTGTTCGATGAAACATAAACATTAAAAACATAAAATATGTTTTAACATGTTATAAAAGGTATGATTTTGAACTTCCTGTCCTGATATTATGCGGCATTTCTAATACAAATGATCATAAAACATGTATTACTTCTCACGGAATCATTCCGACTTTAAATATGCAGTAAAATTTCGTTATTTCGAGCATCGATACCACGAGCACCGGCTTAGCTCGAAGAGTTTTTAAAGTCCCGTCAATGTGTTTTTCTTAGTTGCGTATATTTTTAACAAACAAACAAATACCTCGTTATTACGAGCACACTTTTATCTCGAACATTTAGTCTGTTTCGATCACTCTTCGAGATAATGAGGTTTTACTGTACTAATATTTAAAATCTCGGAACTGATTAGAAGACAAAAATGTTTATTTTCTGTTCTTCAGTCTAAGCTGAAAACATGCGATGAAAATCTAAAGTCTATCGAATTAGTTTGTACAAACATGAACATGATAAGCTCTGAACCTGGGCGTGGTTCTACATAAAACACAGATTACCGTCATCTTAAAATATTTGGTATCTTGTTTTGCCAACAACACTGACCTTATCAAATGACTATCAAAACCAATTAATACATAAATGTATTTATAAGACAAGTTACTAACATTGTACAAGACGGTACTGAATAGAAAAAAACTTGTGTGTGTGCGTACAATCAATTAAATGAAAAAACGGTCGTGTCCTGGCTTGTTATAGAATTCATTGCTTCATTTTCTGGTTTCAATTAAAGCGCCGCCGATAAACACGTGTTATAAATACATGTATATACAACTTCTACTATAGCATGAAAGAATTCCTCTTAACTATGTGATAAGTTTATTAACTTGTAGAATGTGACAAGCTTATTAGCTTGTACGATGTGATAAGTTTATTAATTTGTACGATGTGATAAGTTCATTAACTTGTAGAATGTGATAAGTTTATTAATTTGTTTGATGTGATAAGTTCATTTACTTGTTTGATGTGATAAGTTCATTAACTTGTAGAATGTGATAAGTTTATTAACTTGTTTGATGTGATAAGTTTATTAACTTGTTTGATGTGATAAGTTCATTAACTTGTAGAATGTAATAAGTTCATTAACTTGTATGATGTGATAAGTTTATCAACTTGTTTGTAATGATAAGTTCATTAACCTGTGCGATATGATAAGTTTCTTAACTTGTTTGATGTAATCAGTTCATTAACTTGTTTGATGCGATAAGTTCATTAATTTGTTTGATGTGATCAGTTCATTAACTTGTTTGATGTGATCAGTTCATTAACTTGTAAGATGTGATAAATTTATTAACTTGTACAATGTGATAAGTTCCTGTTTATATGGTGTGCTAAACGCAGAATTTGATGTGATAAGTTCATTAACTTGTAGAATGTAATAAGTTCATTAACTTGTATGATGTGATAAGTTTATCAACTTGTTTGTAATGATAAGTTCATTAACCTGTGCGATATGATAAGTTTCTTAACTTGTTTGATATAATCAGTTCATTAACTTGTTTGATGCGATAAGTTCATTAATTTGTTTGATGTGATCAGTTCATTAACTTGTTTGATGTGATCAGTTCATTAACTTGTTTGATATGATAAGTTCATTAACTTGTTTGATGTGATCAGTTCATTAACTTGTTTGATGTGATAAGTTCATTAACCTGTAAGATGTGATAAATTTATTAACTTGTACAATGTGATAAGTTCCTGTTTATATGGTGTGCTAAACGCAGAATTAAATGTTGGGAAAATATCACTTTATGATTTAAATTCGTGCAATAATGATATACTGCTATTAGATTATATTAAATTATGCAAGTCACCTTTTAAAACAACATGGTATTATATACAAAGGTAATTTTATATTTTGAATTTCGTGAATATCTGACAGATTCAGTTCTGTTTTATGAAATATAAATAAACATATTTATAACACAGGTTTTTACAAGTATTACAAGTATTTAGTTTTTTACTGTATACTTCGGTTATCGTCATGTTTGACAAGCCGTGCATGTCATTAATGTGATGTTAATATGTCGGTCAAGGTATGTGGGGTACATGCTGGAACACAGTTTTACCCTCTGACAGATAAAATTGTTTATTAATCTATAATTAACAAAGAACAACACAGTGACTTAAAACACGACATAATGTGACATAATGATGATTCAGTAACACTTTACCGAATTTTCGATTATTCATATCGGTTATTTCAACCGGTCCATCCAGGAATAAATCGTCGAACAATTACGGAATCATATTTGTGACATTAAAATTGTTTGAATAGTAAATATCATTTGAGTAAAACAAACTGCGTCATACCCCGGACAACAATAATAAACAATTCGGTTTTTGTATCAAGGAGAAAAATGAGTCATAAAAAAACTTGATAGTTTGCACTTAATTCCTCGCATTATTACAGGAACCTGCGCCGAGAATTTCTGCTTGTGTGGAATTCTGTAACTTATGTGTGGAATGTTGAACACACGACTACACGTGTTATAAGGTTATAACACTACAGATTATATATAGCATCATTCCGTGTTAAAGATGTACTAAAAGTCGGATGTAGAGTAGTTCATTGTAACAATGACGCTATGTACAGAATGTGAGGACGGGCTTATTTACTGTTTGAGATTTTAACAACTTTAGCTTGATGTTATCTGCCAAATCGTGAAATATGAAAACTATGACAAGACCGGTAGGAATTATTCTCTTGTAGACAAAATACAATATACATAGTTCCTCATTTCTCGAGAGAAATTAGATTACATTGTTTTTTTTTTAAAACAAATGTATGTTTATATACCACTGAGTAGAACATTATCTTTATCTAATTAGTTAGATCTGCACCAGCATTCTTGGCAGAAATGTGCAAGTCAGTTTGTTATTTGTGCGTTATAGAAATTCAACGTCTCTATGATAACGGTTTCAGAATACAAGGGACGTAACTGTAGCACGGATACCTCCCGGACACAACGGCATTTAATATACACTCCATCTGAATAACCGCATTTATTATTTATGTAATAATGCAAGATAAAATCAATTTCATCTGGAATTTCACTCTTCCGTCTTAAATATGTTTTAATTATAAGAAATATCGACATTTTTTGCATTTTTATTGTCGACTTTTATTATATACATATTGTCAAAAATATGCATAATTTTATATTTATGATTTTAGTGAAAATAGATAATCTTCATGCCATTGTTGGTGGAATTTTTAACATTTTTGTTTGCTTTTAAGTTGATTTTAAGTTACTACGACTTAATTTCTGTCAAGAAAACATCATATGAGTGTGGTATCTGATCACTGGAACATTTGAGGTCACATAGATAAAACCCTGGATTTCCTCAAGCTGGGTGGCTACTTAACCCAGAGTTCTACATTAAACACTTTATACCTCACATCTCATAGAAACCTGGTTTAAACCCGCGACTCTGAGCCTTATAGTTACCAATGCATCAATTTAGGGTATGAATATTACCGTACGGCATGTCCTTAAGTCATATGCAAGATGTGGTTCAGTGATCTACCCAAAGCAAGGTACTCCAGTTTATCACTGAAATTGTGTATACAGTGGTCATTTGGTTTCTTGTTATGACAGTCCATGTGTAACATCGATCCTGCACTTAAAAATAGTTCATAAATAGAATACTACTAGTTCAGCTTTTTTATTACAATGTTCGTACTCAGCCGCTACGAAACGACTTGGTACAAAAAACTCCACGGAACAATCAAAATTGAAGAAATGAAATATAATATTTAAGATATGTAACATTAATTCTGCCTCGTCATGTGCGTGAGACGATGACAATGTTAAATGGATTTTGAATGAGTTTTGGTGTATATTACATTTTTCATATAAATGTGTCTTAATACGCAGTAATTTTTACACACATTTTTATGTCCACTGGATGTTATACAGTTGCCTAATCTATAGGAATAACTACTTATCGGCTTTGTATCTCATTTCTAGTGAAGTCATACGAATGTTGTAGTAGAACATAGAAGTGCAGTCCAAACTATTGAACAATGCGTACGTAGAAAGCACGGGGAAGTTCTCAGACGTTGCGGAAATAGCATCTTATGTATTTATTATTCTTCGTATTACTTCTTATAACTGGACTGTACTTCTTCTCCTGAACAGATACCTACAAAACTTTATAGAGTTTTAAATAAAATTTAAAAGAATTTGATATGAATAAATACTGAGGCTGAACCATGATCTGAAACAATATGGCGGCAATAATCTAAACTTAATATCACGTCATTTTTATTGAATGAATGTATTTGCACGTTTTTAACCAGGTGTGCTTCTGGTTCAATCGATATGAACTAAAATAATACTGTTGTGTTCACAAAATGAGATATTTACTTCGAACTGATTGTTTCGATAAAACAATATATCATTTGAAAGAATGTCTTTGACATAACATGTTGACTTTCCCATAATGCAACACGCGCTCATTGGTTTGCTTCCTGTCAACGTGAAGTCATTCATTAAAGTTTTAAGTGATGTTGTACATTAACGATTTAAACACTCCTGTGTTTGTAAGTACGTCAAACTACAAATATGTGAAATATGGCGTTTTATTTTCTGTTAATGCATCAATTATTTCCACAAAAAGAATTATTCTTACTGAGAAATAATTGTGACGCGACATATTGACATCCGGACCCGAAGTTAACCGCGTCCCCCATTTTAGAACAACATGACGAATGACGTCATAAAGCTTTTAAGGGATCAAATAGAACAAAGCTTGCCTCACGAATGAGTAAACTTCACATTTTTTACATTTTCAATACGTAGTTCACAAAATTGCACAACCGCATGTATATAATTGTCAGCTCATATTTGTCTCGTCACACATGTTATAACACGGATTTTAGGTATAAAAATGTGATTATGAATTCTTTTCAGTGTGGTTAAATCATTTTTTTAAACTGTGACTTTTTATTGTCCAAGCGAAGTAAAGTTGTATCATAAAAGCGCAATTTGAATGTAATACCATATTTTAACTGTAAACTTTGCGCAGATTGAAAAATAAAAAGAATTTCGCCGTATTGCACTCTCATATTTCTTTATGAAACGCTTTATGAAATAAAATCCTGGTATACAGTCAACTCAATAAAAACATTAATATCTAATTACCGGTACATGTAGCCCTATTTAAAGCGTATCTTAGCTGTATTCACAAAAAATGTCATCTGTGCCACGAATCTATACGTTATAAACTCTTAATTAATTCCTCTTAAAAGAGCAGAATTTATTTAATTGAATAAGTTAAAACATCAGATAACATCACACAGTCGCTTTTATTTTCACATGCACTTTTCATGTTGTCATTTAATTCAGATTCGTTTTGATTCCATGTATGACTCGGCATATTGTTATAAAAAGTAGCTCGTCTTAAAACATGAACTTTTAACGTGAATGAAAAACGAATCAATACGCTGCTAACTAGATTTCTGTATTAAAATTCTACAAGATAATTAATACAGGATAAAATGTCAGTTTAAGTTTGACTTATAAATACGAGTATAACCTTTATATAGTCAGACTGGCGGCGTAGCTAAGGGTGTTTCTCTGTTCAGGATTTGTGTTCCAATTCTTTTATCAGTTATAACGTCGGTTTTTCATCTATTTCTGGCTTGTGGTGGTAGTGACTCTTTTAGGGTTACATTGGCGAATGAGTTTGCTATATCTGCACTTAATATTGCTAGCTGTGAAAAAATGCTTGTCATTTCGGATAGCTCGGCAAGCACTGAATGTTTACAAATGTTGAAATTATATCAAACAGTTTCGAACAGTCGAGTACTTTGTCCGTCCAATATGTCTGTATAATACACTACAGAGGCCTGAAGAAACTTAACCAATATTGGGTAAAAGTAGCATTGAATCTAACAGAAATTGACATTAACTTGTATGCAGTCGTCTCCTTGATTACACATTGTACAGAAAAATACATGTTTTATACGATATTTTAACTACATCACACACTGTCTGGTTTGTTTCCACTTCACTCACGTGTGTCACGACTACCCGTTGTTCTGGCCACGCCTCTTCACTATCACAGTTCATGCATTTCATTCACGAAATGCGGGCGCTGAGTCAATTGTTTTTTAGTGCACGCGACTTGTACGTAGAGCGCGTTTTTTTTTTTCTAAAAGATCGTGTTCCCACTGAGAAATATCTCTGCTGTAAGCGTAAAAAGTGTGGCAGTTTTATGACAATGGTTTATTTGACGCTCCTATGTACAGAAAATCAAAACCAACTTTATAAAATGAGTGACGGATATTGAGTCAGAAATTAATCAATGTAGAACGAGAGGCACGTGCAAATAATGCAATTTATATTTTAATTGGAACTTGAAAAATCTCTCAAAATAGCAACATCTCATTTGTGTAAGTCAATATTTATCATGCCTTAATGGAGCTCCTAGTAGCATATACTGTATAATAAAACCAGATACCAACTTCCGGTTGAAAAATGCGTATTGTCGTTGAAACATAAATAGCCAACATTAGCAAATATGTGACGTCTCTAACTGTTTAAAGTATTGATAAATTCGTTCTGTCATTATGAATAGACAGAAATATTTGCTTGCAGACAGTGAAAGTGTTACACCCAACTTCATAGATCTCCCGTGGAGTTGTGGGTGACGAGTATAAAATAATTACATGGCAAGGAATTTTACATCTTGTGGTGTACAATACAATACATGGCTGTCTATTTATGGAATATAATACTTAACATAAAATGCACATCAATGGTATTTTGACTAAATGTAATTTTTCACTTAATGAACGTAAATCTTCTATGAGAACTCAATACGGTTAACACCCTGAGATGTACATCTAACATATACAATATATTTATGAAACTAATTAATCATTGCTTACTTATATTTCTCCTCCGGTGTGTAGGTTATTGTATACCGAAGATGATTTTATTTTATGATATAAAACTGCATATCATCACAATTATTATATTATAACAGATAAAATCTCATCATATTAAGGTCGTAGAATATACGAATGTCTACTGGGCCAAATTCTGTCATGTTGCATTGTACTATATACGTTTTTTTCCTTCAGTAAGCGGTAGATATTGAAAGACCTTTCTGAAATCTAGTCAGTTATTGAATACCGGAGACCAATAAATGATTGATATTAAATTTATTACACTGTATTATCACAGCGTTATAACAGATACATCCTAAGATAAAATGTCATCCTATTTATTAGCAGAGACTAATGATAATTGCCGTTCGTAAAACAATACTATCAGAGGTGGGATTTGTCTAACCAATATTAATCAAATCAGACCGAAAAATGACAAAATAAAGAATTGAAATCTCATAAATTTAATAATCGACAGGTGTTGACTCTTCAGAGGCTAATATATTTATAGGACCACGGTTTAAGACATTTGTTATTGATGTATAATTTATATAATTTACCTTGTCGTTCAGTTAGGATAGATAATTGTAACAAATATTTCACAGATAAATGGATGTTGTATGATAACATTATAGTTACACGTGCTCTCGCACGAGAAAATCGGAATGTGGTCCGTTTCTGCAGTATAATAAACATAAATTTGGCAATCTTTACAGGGTGGGTCATTGTTGAGTTGTTTTAGATTGTTATTTATTTATTAAATGTTAATTTAATATCGGGGTGTGTATTGATAATAAAAGATTAAATTCACATTCATACTGAGACAAAAGGACAGGAAATGACTTCATGTGGTTTTAGACAAATCAACCACAATTTTCAGAAAAAGCATTATCTGACTCTCTTAGTTTAAGTTAACTGTACAATCACTTGAGTATCTCAGTCATAAATCACATTTCAAATCTTTTTAAATCATGTTTTGCTGTTTATTTTGATATTTCCTGCAAATTAATTACAAAAGTTAAGCATTACTGCATTTATCTTGTATACATTGATAACTCAGTCACCGTATTTTTTATTGAAGTTGTTTCAACGGAATGTCGTTTTATAATTCAGTAAAATACTATTTATTGAAAGAGAATATTGTTATAACATGAAGTTTGTATTCACTTTAAGTCGCCCAAGTTGAGATGAGGGTATGTGGGCGGATATGTCTGCGACATTTTAACCTCATTAAGTGAAGAGTTCCATTGTATCTGTTTAGACTTGCTGGTAATCAGGGAGCTGTTTTCGTGTGTAAGAATGTTTACTATTATCGTACTAAATATGGTGAAAAATGAACATATTTACATAATGTTTAACATGTCAACTTAAAGCAACAGAAGTGATGAATTAAATAGACTGTAATTCTACCGATCAAGTACTAAAATACTTGAGTCTATTCAAATTAATTACTGTTCACATTTAATTTGTTTGCACCTGATATTAATGAGTTGCTTCTTATTGTCACAAATGAAGTGTCTAGTTTACTGAATAAAAGTAGCTTTTATCCGATCAGTTTTTGTCAGCAGGAATCAAAACATGACAAATATTTAACGTTTCAATCAATATTGAAATAGTGGTCTTTCACATTGTGGCAGGCTTGTTCAATAAGTGTCGAGTAAATTGTATTTAAGGGCATAACCCCTTATACGACAGTGCAATACATATGACATGGGGTCCATTTCATAGACAAATCGTAACTAAGACAGCTGTTTTGGACTTCAAACATTTCCTACCCCTTGTTTGTAAATAAAAAAGTTTTATTCTATTGATTGTTTTTATATCCCCGCAAACGAAGTTTTAAGGGCTGTACTGGAACCACCCTAGTTATTGGTTTGTTGGTCGGTCGGACGGACAGACGGACGGTCGGTCGTTTGGTTGGTTTTTCGCGCTGTCCGTCCTCATTTTGCGGGGTAATCACAATTCAGTGATAGGTTTAGTTGGATCTATCGTCAGCTGTTCCAGGCATTTGTCTGAAAATATACTATTAGCATGATTTTTAAGTTAAAAAAATGCTATCTTAGATATAAGGTATGTCTATGAAACCGCCCCACGGCCCCACAGGCCTAGTTATTATTGTTTAACTTCCTGATAATATCTTCGCTGTCGCTGTTTTACATGACAAGATTATGGTGTTACATAAGAACACACCCACACAGCCAGACTTTTTATAAATCATATTTATACGTCTATAAAAGTGGTGTTAAATCAGTTCATGATATGAGGAAGGAGTCCAGCCGTTCCCTGGAAATATCTGGCTGCGTAAAGTACTCAGGGAGTCTGTAAATTCTACTTATATATTATGATTGACTGGATATTCTTAACCGTATAACTCCCGAGTTTGTGATATTTGACAGGGCACAAAATTTATGACAATAATTATTTGATAATCGTCATAATAACGTCAATAGGATTCAAGATTCCTCATTTAGCAATATTATGAGAAGGACACATTATTGTTAATGTGTTTATGACACTATTTACGGAAAACGCATCCCAGAAGTGTAAGAGTTGAAGCCGAGATTCCGGTAAAAGATGATAAAATCAGGGTTTTATTCTATCATATGTCAGCAGTACACGCGGTTATATCGTGATCCAATAAAATCATATTTCACTCATGATGCTGATGTAACATTTAGGGAGCAATATGTCTGAATTAGAGACTCGTTATCTTACAGTAATATAATCCATTACAGGATTTGATCCACACCCCCACATTTTTCAAGTCATTTAGACAATTAACACTCAATGTTCAACCATCGTTTAGCATTGGTATCAAATTGTCAGGTCCAATCCTAATACCTTATCTTATAATCTAAACCTTATTTATTACAAGATCAAAGTTTTACACGTTTTTTAACATTGATTAATGTTCTATCCTTTGTTTCTGACTCTATTAACAGGTTAAAGTACGTGTGTCACGGTTTTGTTCTATCCGGAGACTGACCTCGAATACACACTGTATAATGTTTCTATGATTTAGTCAACGCTTGATGAAATAAGCGTATTTTTTCAAGTACAGTCAAATCTGTGAACAAAGGCCACCCTCCGGAAAGACAAAATGTGGCCTTTATTTGGCAGGTGGATTTTATTCGGAGGACAGTTTGTTCTAAATAATCAGCGACGGTTTGTCAAAGAATGGCCTTTATTCACGGGGTGGTCTTTATTTAGAAGTGACCACAGGCACAGGTTTGACTGTATGACTTATTCTTGAACATTAAATGAGTTTACTGATATTTGTTGAGGATGTTCACCAAAATTTAAATGATATTCCATGAGATTTAAAGCACACATTGTTTATTGATCACGTATTGATATATATAGTTGCTAACCTACTCACTCCATCTCAATTGTTCGTAAGCAGAATGTTTACCCTTGTACCACAATGCTTTAATGTTTATAACAATGAAGATTTGTTAGCATAGGGCGTTTTGGTACGGTGTAGTTTTGGTAATATAAAACAATGTTTTGGTAAGGTATTTATTTTTAGTTATATAAAACAATGTTTTGGAACGGTATAGTTTTGGTTATATAAAACAATGTTTTGGAACGGTGTAGTTTCGGTAACATACCACAATGTTGAGGGTAGGGCCTGGTAACTAGAATTATGATTGATATATCCTCACCATGAATAATCTGTATTATCGAGCTTTTATCTTCACTCCTATATTAGATTCTTAAGAAACAAATTATAATTCCCTCCAAAATTCTCAGATCCAATTATTTTACAAAGTTAATTATGTCGGACGTCGATCATATTTCGATACCAATCATTTCTTGCTGCTGTCAAATGTGATAGCATAATTAAGTCTTGTTATAGACAAACTTACACAGTCAATTCTCCTGGGATGTATTAATATGAAAAAGCTACAGTACAAACTTCACCCACACGTCTGATGTATTAGGATGATTATCCTTTATGATCATGATATGGTCAAACCCTGCATACAGTGTATAAGTTGACCCGTTTGTAAATATGAAAAAAAAAAACTTAAAAAAGTAAGACAATCATATAAAGATGTTTATACCCCTGGTAATGTTATCTATGGTTCAATCGTTTCTCGTCGCAGATAAATTTATGATTTATGGCATTAGTTAATCAATAAAAAAATGTATCGATTAATGTTTTAAATTATAAGTAAAATCTCTTATCATTACTCATTACAAGCAATAGCTTCTTTTGTCACAATGTTTTCAAAGTCCTTAAATTCAGATGCGGGAAAATGCGGTATTATGATGCAAAGGGTTAAACGATATCTTAAAATTTACAATTTTAGGTGTTATCGCCGACTCCTTGTTTCTTAATGTTTTTGGTGAAAATATTTATTCTTAACAAATACTGGGGCGTCCATGGTCAAGCGGTCCCTGACCAGTAAACACGAGCTCCTTACCGCTGTGAGTTCGAATCCCACCCGGGACCAAATTTCGCATGTGAGGAAGCTGTCCAGCTAGTCTACAGTGGGCCGGTGGTTCTACCCAGGTGTAAGCCTGGAGTCTTCCTCCACTGTTAAAGCTGGGAAGTCGCCAAATGATCCTGACTGTTGGTGTGACGTTATGTTAAACTCGTATACGTGTATATAATAGAATTTTGTTATAAGAAATATTGTCAATTCAAAGTACATGTTACGTTAAATTTGCAGACTCGTCAATTTTGTCGGAGTGAAAATTAGTTTCATCCATAGTTCATGTAATACTTTCATTAAATTTTCCCATCTTAAAAAAGTGTGTGTGTTGTCTAACAAAAGACTTAAAATCCGTTGGTTTTGATCTAGAATCCCTCTAACAAGTCATTCATTCAAAGCGTTATAAAACTTTGCTAAGCTTGCTGAATTTTGATACAAAAGTTAATGCATACAATAATTTCTCGTGGATAAAATTAGAAAAATAAACCTGAATAAATAACATTAAGAAGCTAGATAAATGATGTATATTGTAATTTTATCAAGAAGTATGTATATACTGTTCCTGCATTATGACGTAAGAATGCAGGGACCTGACATTATTCAGATTATGTGTTAAATATATCTGTAATATTTTATACAGAATAACATGTTCTTGTCATATAGCATGGTGTCACTGATAACCAAGAACAAATTATACAGCGCGGCTTGTACTCAGCGACCACGCCTGTTTTATTCATATTTATTCATATTATCCACTGTCATAACTAATTTCAGAAGGGTTAAGATTATAGTTTCAGAGTAATTCGAATTCATTGGTCACGTAATTGATTTAAGAGAAGGTTGAAGAACCATCTGGCAGATACACTAAGTTTGTTTGTGATATTACATGCTATGGATATTATAAATATGCATGTCACCCGTATATCAGAGTATGTGGTATAATATTTGACGATACTATACTCTATGAACTTTGTTCATTCGCCAAAATTATTTGGTGGGTCTCCATATTGTTCAATCATTTACTTATCATATATTTGTTCTATGGTCGTTCAGTTTAGTTTTAATGAAACATATTTCAAAACATTTCCTTGCGAATTGTAATAATTAGTACCTGAAAACATACACCACCTATACCAGTTACTACAAGCACTACATGCGAACTGCATGAAAGATGGCGATTGGCGATACCAAGAAACATGGGCATTTCAAGGAAACAATTTGTTACACATAGAAACATGGACACTTTAAGGAAACAATTTGTGACACATAGAAACATGGACACTTCACGGAAACAATTTTGACACATAGAAACATGGACACTTTAAGGAAACAATTTGTGACACATAGAAACATGGACACTTTAAGGAAACAATTTGTTACACATAGAAACATGGACACTTCAAGGAAACAATTTTGACACCAAGAAATATGCGCACAGAAAGAAAAAATGTGACACATAGAAACATGGTCATCCCAAGGAAACAATTTATACTACAACATAAAATTATCATGCGCGCTACTCAAAGGGGCGCATTGTTTGAAACCAGCGAACATGTGCACCGCCTAGTTGGGGGCAATTTGTGCAATTAATACATGCACTACATAAGAAATGCTCATAGGATGCACATTAATGCGCTGAAATCATGCGCACTAGTTAGAGGAATGTATCACATGATACCAAAGAACATACGTTCCTACCAGGGAAAAACATCAATGAATATGCGTATAAAGATGCGTCTAACAACTGAAAATACGTGAAACTTCACGTTACCCCATGTTGACAAACCCATTTAGACCAAGCATTTTCTATTATTTAGAAAGTATTTCGCATAACTAACCTGATTCAGTGGTGCACGTGCACCTTCATTTTTAACACATATAATGATTTATGCGAGTGCAAGGTTACAAAGAAACAAGTAAATAAGTTTACCATTATTCACATTTAACAGCTGTTGAAGATGGAATGATGTAAACAAAACAATGTTGTTATTTTACCCAGAGATGAAAATTGATATAAATAAGATGATAGTGATATCATTAAATCATTAGAATAAGATATGCATCGAATTATACGTATATACAAATATGAATAAAAGGTTTCGTGTTTGACAAAATTAACCGTCAATCAGTAAGGAAAGTCGAAGTATTTGTTAACGTATCTAGAGAATAAGGTGTGGATGGGGTCATAGACAACGCCTTAATATTCTATATGGTTCGTTTTTGCTTTATTATAAATCAAATTTAGTTTATATGACAATAAATTTACGTTCTATAGTTTTAGATAACTGATAACCTATATCATATGGCTTATAAATGGCTGTTGTGAATTTGTATTTAATTATGCACTAAATGAGAACAAGTAATTAGCAGAATATCTAATTACTGGTACTATGTATTCCTCTATCAGGGGTGCTCAATACGTCATAAATGATCTACATACAAATGTTAAGTACAGTCGGGTATACAATATTCTGTCTTAAATGTTTTACGTACGAATGCTAGATGTAGTCGGGTATACAATATTCTGTCATAAATGTTCTAAGTACGAATGTTAGGTGCCGATGCGGTGGTCCAGTGGTTAGTGCGCTGGACTTGTGGCCTGGAGATCGGGGTTCGAATCCTGGTCGTGGCAGGTCATACCCTTCTACGAAAATTTGACAAAATTGTCAATTTTCCTCCATATGTGAAGAAGTTGCCGGCTCCTTGTGGAAGGGTAAGTTAGTACAGTCCAGGAAAGCTGGTTAGGTGAATCGGTCGCCGTATATAACTGAAAAAAATGTTGAAAAACGGCGTTTAACCCCAGTGACAGTAAGTCACATAAAAACAAACAAGAAGAATCTTTAAAAAAGATAAGCGCCGAATGCATTGTTCTGAATGACACTCGTTTGAATCTCTATTATTGATGTATGACATTTAGTTTTGTTTTGTTTTATCTGGGTCACGTGCGTTGTAAGTTCCCACGCTTGTGGTTATTACCAGACTGGATTTTATTTCATTTCCGACGAATGTAAAATGCGATGCATTGTTTTCCACAGAGTATTTGCTCATGCAAATTCGGAGAGTTTTGCACAAAAGTAGTCCCTGACAATACTGTTTTATTTTCAGTGTATTAAGACGACTTTTATATACAAGTAGTGTAAGTTTTTAACAAGAAAGTTTTTCGGAAATGAGAAATAATTACACATTCGATTTTGTACATTAAATTCATTAATGTTAAAGTTAACAATAACTGCAAAAGCATCCCAATATTTTTCTGTTAGCAACAGCGTCATAGCAACACAAATCGATCTTATAACACCATCGGCGAAAAATAAACAGATGTTAGGTACAGTCGGGTATACAATATTTTTGTCTGAAATGTTCAAAGTACGAATGTTAGGTATAGACGGGTATTCAATATTCTGTCTTTAATGTTTTACGTACGAATGTTAGATGTAGTTGGGTGTTCAATAGTATGACGTGAACATTCTTAATGTGTCGATGTTTTATCCCTATCTAAGGTGCTTGCATCGTCGGGTTTTGGAAAGACTTTTCAGTTTTGTTGATGAGCAATTAAATTCTTAAGAATATTTTCATAATTCGACTGCTTCGTGAAATGCCAAAGGAAATTTGATTTACTTCTTCTGTCGTTCAAGCTCTGATCCACGATTATGCTAAAACATATCATTCTTTAATTTTCCAATATGTATCTTGTAAGAGAACATTCGATATCATATTTAATGTTCCTTGTTAAACATTTGCAATGAATGAGAATATCACGCAGTATTTGGTTTGACACATTTTTTATCAAGCACATTACGAATTATTGTTGGTTGTTAAGCCGCTCGATAAAATATTATAAAAACTGTGCAATTTATTAGTTAGAAACGCTTTTATGGTGAAATTAGAATCGTTTCTATGCAAAACTTTCCGCCTACATGTCGTCCCTGTGCGGTGATTTATAATTCTAATCCAAAGTACTTAATCTCAATATTTATATCATCAGACATTGAGAAATGATTACCAATGAACCTCGCTTTCTTTATCGCTACGAATCATTTGTATCCCTTGTATATATATATCTTGTTATAAATTATATATAATACCCCATGTGGACTATTTATCATGTAATAAAAGGTTGCTGTCTGTATTGAACAGATTCTTGAAGCTATATATAGACTCCTTAATTTCTAAATTCTAATCCTAGGTGGAATCATTTATCATTACATATTTGCCTATCAAGAACCATCAAAAGTTAGAATGCCACGTAAGACATTAGAACCTCGGCATGAAGGTATGAAAATCACATCCCTACATGGATATGTATGAAAATTCTAGGGATAAAGTGGGCGTTCGTAGGTTATTTATCTAAAGATTCTTAGAATAAGAACCATAAAAAATTGAATTCTGTAAATACGACACAAATCACAGTGGAAGCCTTCCAAACCGGTTCCTCCATAAACCGGTTTCCGCTCTTAGTCGGCCAAATGTTTTTGTCCCGACTTATTTGTTATATAATTCAAAATCCCCTCTAAACTGGCTAAATGTCCTGGTTCTGGGCTTGGCCGGTTTAGAGCGGTTCCACTGTACATCAATTGCATTTTTTTTCTGTTGTAGATTATTGTGCAAAGTATAAATAATGAAGCTGCGTTTTTATCATGCGAGTTGGTACCATGAAACATCACATACACCTAAGTCCCGGCACGCCATTCTGCTGTTCATCATGGAACACAAAGGTACATATGTAATGTATGTATGTAAATCTCCGTCAGTACCGGATGGACACTGTATTGTTGTGTCATATAAAAGGACCACGTGATTAGGCAGCGTCTATTTGCCGTATCTTGTTGTTCGATTTGTATATATTAGATGTTCGTTGAACTTGGACAATTTACGAAACTTTTGTTCAAATTTGACAAAGATAAATCACCATGGAAGTTGAGGAGTATTGTATGAAGTGGAAACAGTTTGGCGGGTTGAGAAGTCAACTTACTGTTTACTGAAGTTTTTAGTGAAATCTAAGAAGAGATTGAAGTTTGTACCACAATACTGAGATCTTTTCATGTTTGTGAAGTTCTTTTTTGTCAACGTGTAACCTAAATGCATGTGTCTG
The DNA here is from genome assembly GCA_008271625.1 of Lutraria rhynchaena. Classification (NCBI taxonomy): domain Eukaryota; kingdom Metazoa; phylum Mollusca; class Bivalvia; order Venerida; family Mactridae; genus Lutraria; species Lutraria rhynchaena. Next base: position 500,568 of record VIBL01000142.1, on the reverse strand, counting down.
TTGGCTCACAGCACGATTTGTGAAAGAATTGACGGTAACATGATCAGTTTAGAGTACAAAATCATTAAGAATCAGGTAAAACTTTCCAGCAATCTCGTGTGACAGTGTTTCATTTTGATTAGTGAGTGTCAAACACAGATTACAGTCTGTATAAAACATGCCACACAGCCATCAAGTACACAAATAGGTAACTGAGTACAACAAGCAACATTCATACATTCTCACATGCATACATTTATACATTTATTCATTCATACATTTATATATTTTTTCAGTCATACATTCATACATTCATACATTTATTCATTCATACATTTATACATTCATTCAGTCATACATTCATACATTCGAGCAGTTATACATTCTTACACTCTTTTACTAATACATTCATACATCCATACATCTACATATTCGTACATTCGTACATTCATACATTCATACATTCATACATTTATACATTTATACATTTATACAAGTCTGAATTACTCATACAGTCCTTGTTTGTACATGAAGAACGTTGTTGCTGCCAACCAATAATCTATTCATCATGAAGATTTTGTATGGGCGTTCTGTAACAATAACTTAATGTAATATAATTGTACCTCACATTGGTGGTCACTGTTTAATAGTTTTCTTTATTTAATTAACAAAATATCTGTTTATGTCTAAACATCAGTAAATGTTTGTTTCCCAGAGGTTACAAAATGTAAAGTTAGGACGACGTATGGTCTGTTTGTGGGCTGCAAATCGCATACATTCGTGTTAAATAGTTGCGTTTGGTTGTAAACAATTTCTTGGGCGAATACTAAGTGACAATATTACCAGATTTCTGTTTGTGTTTTAACATCGAAAATATCTTTGAAATTGTTGATCTAGTGAGGGTATTTCCTATCAGGTCGTTGACATTCCACACACGAGCGTTTATAACATCCAGTAATTAATTTGAATATCTTCACGGTGTAAGTATATCATATTCGTTATGATAAATGATATATAAAGTACAAACTCGGTGAAAACTGTCCAAATATATTACCTATCCGAATTACGGTCATTAATCATTTTTCCATACGGTGCTCGCGGTGCAGCAAAATATTAAAAGTACTCGAGATAAAATCTGACTTAACATAATTTAGATATTTTATTACAATATTCTGGATAATATTGGACACTTTCATTTGAACGTGAGCAGCCGAAAGACGCAACAAATGTGCACCGGGGTAAAATATGCATGATAAATCACACTTGCTCTACATTTCTTAAGAAGTAATAATAATTTTCTTATTCATATTTCCAAGCAGCGACACATAAACCCATATCCCTACAGACGAAACATAAAAAAGACAAGTTGCTAAACGTGAAGTCAAAGTCTTGAACCAACAAATGAACTAATTTATCTTACTCGGTCAATAAAACAAACATTTTTGTTTTTTTTTGTTTGTGTCAAATCGTTTCTTTATACTGGCTCATCTTACTTATAGCATGAACTTCAAAAAGCGTTTTTACCATTAAAGTATTTTCTAAATATCAAGTAATTTCCCTTGACGACACAATTCTGATCTCTCTCATTTATCATCCAAAATCTGTGACAAAGTCTGAAAAATGTTCGCATTTGAGTAACTTTGTAACAGAAGTGCAATGGATAAAGCTGTATTTATCTTTCTATCAAAATATGAATTCGATTACTGAGGGATTAGAACTCCGGTCAGAGTGGTTCTTTCCCGGAAGTTATTCTTCGGTCACTTCGAATTTACGCAGTAATTTCTTAAGATCTACGCTGAATTCAGATGTGTTTGACGAGTATCTATGATGTCAAGGGCGTTCTAAAATCTGGCAAGCATAAGTAAAAATCGTCAGTTATGTGCTGATTGTATCCATATTCTACTTAAACATCTAGACTTTACGCCTCATTTCAACCAAAAATCCTATATCCTCCCCTGGATGTTGCTAGACTAGTAAAACGTAAAAAAAGAAAGCAGTCAAAATAGTGTTATATTAATTCGCTTATAACTTATATAATATAACCTATTTTATAATAACACATTAACACATAACACATACACTGAAATCAGTGTCATTTTAAGATTTTACTAGGCCGCGGCCAGTGATTTGTGCGCTGGACTTGCAACCCTGAGATCCGTGTTCGAATCCTGGTTGCGGCAGGTCATACCCTTCTATGAAAATTTAACAAAAAAGTCGATTTTCCTCTATATGTGGAGAAGTTGTGGAAGGGTAAGTTTGCACTGGTCAGTATACTGTCCAGGAAAACTGGTCAGGTGAACGGATTGCCGAAAATAACTGAAAAATTGTTGAAAACGGCGTTATAACCCACTGACAATATGTCACATAAAAGTAAAACCAAATAAGATTTTACTAAATTGTAGCCTAATCAGTGGTCTAGGGTTTGTAAAAATTTGAAATATTTGAAGAATGAAAATCATAAATAAATTGATAATAAATTTACCAGATTGATTGATAGTTTAAGAATAATCAACATTACCGTCACAAAATAACTTCCATTTTTTGTTGTAGTTGACGCTGTTTTTGTATGATGGATATTTTACACACATATTTTGTCACGTTGATAAATACAGACGTCGTTATATAAATACCTTCAGTTTATAGACAGTTTTTGTGTTAATTAGGAGTTCGTACAAATCGTCAAATTATGTAAATTCTCCACTTCGTTGGTTTGATTATTATTGAGAAATGAAAAGATTTGATACATGGCGTGTACAAACAAAATCAAGATTTGTGTTAAATTAATTATCACATTTCTGAATAATTAACGAGTATAATGGGCACTAAGATACGGTCGTGTACTTAAAATAGATACTATTTCATTGCATCTGGTGCTGGAGACATTTTATTTTTGACATTGATGTTTAGAACGATTTTCAAACCATTTAAATGGACGGATACTTAATATTATGTTATTTTTGTCAAGTAGCTGTTAGATATAATACATGGACAATGGTTTTAATAAATCGTTATTTGAAACCATCTGTTCCCGAAATGTAGCTTAATTACTTATCGGTCGTGTTCTAAGGTAACTCAGCTTCGTTAAAAATGCTAAAACTGATACAAATAAAAGTTTATGCAATACGATACAATTTACAATACTTAGCTGTACATCTCTGAAGATGTCTCGTTTATGTGTTTAATATTTGAGTTCAGTAATTCAGTGTATTCAATATACAAAGGTTTATAAGGCCTGAAAAATAGGTTTGTTTCCGGTTTCCCGACCGACCCATCTTTTACCTGTCGACTCAAAATTTTTTGGCATCTAAATCTTAGTGCTGTATTGTAATTTTCACAGAAGTGTTGCCGATGTATGTAAAAAAACGTAAAAGAAAAAAATCCCTACTTACTGACACATATTTTTGGTCCATTTAACCGGACACAAACCTTTTTTGTTTAGACCTAACTAAAATATTGGTGAAATACCGTGTTTGTGAACATATGTATGTAATAAATTAAAAGAAATAAGTTCCATCATTTTAGTTATGGTCCTAAAACTTAATAAACCATTATTCTGAAATATTTAATGAACTTAACTAAACTTCAAACTATCCTTACATTATCACACAGTAAAATCTTTTTAGTGACCACTTCAGTACCAAGACCCCTCATTTTCAGTCTACAGTGCCACCTCTCCTGAGCGGCCCTTGAGTAACAATCTCCCTCCAACAACAGCAAGAATTTTCCTCTCTGTATGATTTACCTATTTATTTAACCACTCTAGAGCAACAACCTCTCAACAACAACATAATTTTGCTTCTTCCAAAGGGTGTTGCTATGGAGAGGTTATGCTGTATGTCTCAGTATTTCTCCTGTTTGAATCTTAAATCGAGAATGAGACCTTATCAATATTAAGATTTCCTTTAAGTCCAAAAGATGGTCTAAATTACAAGTCTTTTACTGAACATTTCGTGTATCTCCGATAAAGAAATCACCTGAAAAATCTATATACCGTACTGTATGATATATTTCAAACAAAAAGCCAGTCTACCTAAGTTAAGTATTTGTTCATCATTAATGGTACATGTTTCCATTTCTAAATTACTGATACATCATTACGTCGGCCTATTCTACAACCACGTAACTAAATTTTCGGCTATATTGGGATTTTGGTATAATTTTTTTTCGTCTCGATGAGCTCTTTACAAGGACAATACTTACCTGCTTGTAGATCTATCCTAAATAAGGTTAATCCAAATTCCACAAACCCATAACTTACTTAATGTTATTGCAGTTCAAAACTTAAAATGCCATTTTCTCAAAATGGGAAAAAAATGACATACGGGTTTGTAGAAATAACCCGACGATTAGTATTGGTGTCATTAATGAAAACACTATTTATATGTTTTCTCTATTTTTTATTGTATTTATTAAAGTCGTGTAGTTTAACTAATTTCGTCCAGTGTTATGTAACTTATGTAATAATGCTTCTTTCTTATGTGTGGGTAAACATTGGTATGTGAATTTGATATTTTCTGATGTGCCTATATGTTGAGAATAACATTTAAATATTCATGTAACATTGTACATGTAGTGTTTTATATGTATGTATGTAATATTTTGTATATACAGTGTAATATTCATATAACACTGTACATGTATTGCTGTGCATGTATGTATGTGTAACATTTTGTACATACAGTGCAACGTCCCAAAGGAACACCCTTTTGGAGCAGCAAAATTATGTTATTGTCGAGAAGTTGTTGCGCTAGAGAGGTTAAATTAATAGTTATATTGTACAGTGGGAAAAAATGTTGTTGTTGACGGGAGGTTGTTGCTCAAAAGAGGGCCTCTCTGGAGAGTTTTCACTGCATTATGTTTGTTATACATGTGTTCAAAGAACCATACAATGAGTCTACCTTTTCTGGTGTCCAATTATCTTCCTCCATTATACTTATCTGACATAACATACATGAAATATCACCAATGTTTATAGCAATAAGTCATACAACAATATGGAACATTACAGGATTATATCATCATGTTTATAGGAATAAGTCATACAACGATATGGAACATTACAGTATTATATTATCATGTTTACAGAAATAAGTCATACAACGATATGGAACATTACAGTATTATATTATCATGTTTACAGGAATAAGTCATACAACGATATGGAACATTACAGTATTATATTATCATGTTTACAGGAATAAGTCATACAACGATATGGAACATTACAGTATTATATTATCATGTTTATTTGTTCATGTTCATACTGTGAAATGTTTAAAACAAAATGTTGTATCAGCATAACTTGACAGAAAGATGCTTCACCTGGACAATATATGCTCCTGTGTGTTGTGGTTTTGTAATATCCTTTTTAAAATGTGAAATAAGCGCTTAATATATTTACTGATGATTGTTGTTTTAAATTATGTCTTAATATCTATTGTTGATATATTTAGAATATTTCTGTTAACTCAAATATCATAAATGTAATCATGTGATCATTAGGTATAATAGCTAAACTTTATAAGTCAAACTTACATCATTTCTTTATAAATGACATCTCAATATATATACAGAGTGTGCCCTTTCTCTACCAGTAAGAATGCTGGAAGTGCAATTGTTCAATTTCAATATTTTTTTTATATTTTTTGTAAGTTATATTTTTTGTGTTAGATAACTTTTTGCAGGTGTGATATTTTGACTGATGTTATTTGAATATGTAGGTGCCATATTATACCATCATAAGATATCTTGTATAATACAGTCTTGAAACTCTACATCATTTATACAAAACACACGATAAAACTGCCAGGTGGTTGGTTACAGTAGTTGAGAGGTGACTGTAACACAAAGATGTATAATTATAACTGTTGGGTAGGCTGGTTAGTTTCCAAACTGTATCATGTATATTTACTGATAAACTGAACATTGGTGCGCGTTATACTTTGTGGCAGCGACCATGGTCCAGAAGCTACTGCCTTTTGACTTGTAACCTGGCGATCCGGGTTCAAATCCCAGTCGTGACAGGTCATATTCTATGATAAATTGATGAAATTTTGACGAAAATGTTAATTTTCCTCCAAATGTGGAGAAGTTGACAGCTCCTTGTGGAAGGGTAAGTTAGTGCTGGTTAGAATACAGTCCAGAAAAACTGGTTAGGTGAGCCGGTCGCCGTATATAACTGAAAAATTGTTGAAAAACGGCGTCAAACCCAGTGAAAAAATAACCCTGTGATAGAATATTTTAGCAAAAATACATTGACCTTGAAATTTTCCATTTTATATTTTGAGAAGGTAAATGCATCAGTAACCATTTAATCATAAGTATTTAATGTAATTGTATTCATTGGCCTTTCATTTTTGTGCAATAATACATATGTGGCTGTGATCATAGTCACTCGGTTTCCGTGATTTTTATACCCGTATAGACGTTAGTTTTTAATATAAACTCATCAAACAACACAAACCTGTCAAACAAAAAATCTTCTTGCAGCTACTGTGTTCCTTATACATTGTTTGATGAGTTTAAATTTAAAAATAACGTCTGTACGGGTATAAAAATCACGGAAACCGAGTACCTTTACCAGTAACGGTGATATTTGTTTATCATGACAGTAAATCTTCTCCCACCAGGGGTTGACATTACGCTCACCTCTAGTTTTGCGAGGAAACTAAATAAGAAAACAATTCATGAGGTTTTAATGAATAAAATCTTTTGTCGTTTAATTTGTCCAAGGGAGATAAATCTGTCAACTAAACTAATCACTTCTTTGTCTAATTTAATTATACTGACGTGATGATAAAGTCACTTCTGAATATCAATAGCATTTTAAAATTATTATACCAGCTATATTTTTATTTATTTATGTGGTATATATTGCATATTTTGGTAACCATGCCGTGTAATGATATCAAATGTGTTTTTAAACGTTCCTTTGAAGTTTTCTTCACTTTATAATTTCACACAAGAAATTCACGGAACATGATTCTTGTGTCTGCTTGTTCCCATGTCTAGGTACAGGACAAACTAACTGAAGGAGAATTTTGGTTCAAGACGTGTTAAAATTATGTGACAATTACTCAATAAAAATAAGTTTATAAATTATATTTTCAAGAAAAATGTATAAATCCAGTATTTCTAAGTCATTCTAGTTTTAAATGTCATCCATAGGACAGTTTCACCAGTAAATGAAAAATAACATTTTACCCATTGCATCATAAAATGTCCTAAAAAATGGAATCCCCTGAAATTGTGTAATCTTATTATGATGGTCAGTGGATGAGTTCATTTTATTTTGATGGAATTTTAATATTTTATCGTAATAAATTATATCTGTATATTGCCATCTAGAATATTTCGCTATTCACTTTTATGTGTTTGAAACTTTTCAGTGGGACTAATTTCTAATCTAGAATCTATCTCTATGATTAAACCGTAAGATTTGAATGGATGCTTTTTGAGGAACACTCCTTCTGATGAAATTCACTTAGACATAATTTGAATTCCTTGTATTTTTTTCTCAAAATCATTGTTTTATTTTATGTCTTCATCAAAAGATGTTTCTTACTTTTTTATATAAAATTGAAATTAAAACTTTTGTTGTTTTGAGTTTTGTGATGACGCTAATGCGGATGTTATGATTGTGATATTGAAGGGTGTGTAAAATATAATCATAAAAACTCAGAAATGTCTTGTTTTCACTGTTTTATCATTTACTAAGGTATTTTAATTTGGTGTTATTGATACTGTGTGTCTGACATGTTACAGATCAAGAGAGAATAAAGATATACTACATAGTATTACGTTTGTTGGTTTGGTCACCCATAAAGTCATAGTGGACTTGGTCCTATACACACGCACTGGTCAGTCCATTATTGAGATATTACATTGTAAAAACTTATTATTTATAAGCTTCTGGTATTTAATTCTGAATAAAATAGTTGAATATATAATTGCACATCCTCATTTTAAATTAAATTTCATTTTATAGCTGCTACAAAAAAATTTTTTTTTTTGTTAAAAGTACATCAAAATTGAGTACAAAAAGGTCAGAAACCATGTCATGAACTGTTTTTGTAGGTCACAGAGCGATTTTTTGGGTCAGATTTAGTTTATAAAGGTTATTGAATGTTTATGTGGAACAAATTTGTTTATGTTTTGCTATTTTGTCACCTCTTATAAAAAAAGTTTTGTTCATAATGTTTTGGTTGACTTAATATGGTATTTTTATTGGACATTCTGGTTTGTGTAAAATATGAGTTTAATAGTTTTGTGTATTGATTACACAGGACTGAAAATACAATGTTTATACAACACATAAAAAGTACAAGAAAATACTGTAGCTACACAGACATCATGGACAGCTACTGGTGACAGACATTACACAAGCATGAGTTATGATAAAAATTGTATTTTGTCAAGAATTATCAGAATTGTAGAATTTTTTCAAATTAGTGAATATTTAAAACTTCGGATATTTAATGAGTCCAGATAATCAATACTTTTTGAGAATAAATTATTTTGCTTGAAGTAATCATGGAAGTCATTGTACCAGCACAGCAAAACTACAATATCTACCACCTTTATACAATAATCAATTCTGATTTTTTTATCACAACCACCTGTATTAAGCAGCCAAAACAAAACCTCATTAACACAATTTTGAACTTATTCATTACGCAGAAATAATGCAATTCTTAGATATCAGTTTAAAGTCATGCGAGTAGATTTCATCTTATAACCTCTTACAGCCACCTTGCTTTAACAGGCAAAAAGTCCAACTTAGAAATGAGACAGATTGTACAAAAATGTTATAGCATGTAAATAAAGCTAGTTACATATATGTACAGTGGACAGAGCATGTTTCCTCCTTAATATCAAAAACATGACAAAAAGTACAAACAGAGACTTATCAGCACAAAACAGTACATTATAACTTGACCAATATGGTTAACTAAAGGACAGGTTGTCATAGTTACTGATAAATCTTACATGCTGGATATTTGTAGTCTATCAATACAATATATATAGAGTTTAAAAAAATGTTTACCATTCAAAATTATCTCAGAATTAAATTCTAGTTTCTGTTTAATGACATATAGGAGTGCCATAGAAAAAAGAGGCACATTTATTTTTACCAGACACAAGTAGAAATGAACTTATAAATAATATCATATAAATCAACATTGTATTATCTCCCTTTATAGATTTCTTATGAACTATAACAAAATACAAAACTGTAGCAATTTCATACAATTGTAAGCAAAAATTGTACTAGTAGAAATATGAAAATAAAAACAAAATTTCAAGGCATTCCATATTCTATATTTTGAGACGTATCAATAAATTTAGGTTTCTGTCAATATACAGTATATGAATGGATATTACCTCCCTTTATTGATTTCTACATTGTAATAACTAAGACTGATAGATACAAAGTACTTGAATATCTTTTTTCTTCTTAAGTAAATACAAACTAATACTGTCACTGACGGTGATTATATACCCCCTTCAAAGCCTTTTTTGAAAGCTTAATAACTTGGAACAAGCCATTTAGGAGAAGAAGCGCACGCAAGATTTTGTCTACAGACAAATAAAAGGGCCATATCTCCATGAAAATAAATTTGAAGACCTAATGCCTAATGTGCTGGTAAAGTTATATAAACATCCAACAAGCCATTTAGGGGACACGCGCACAGGATTTTGTCTACAGACAAATGAAAAGGGGGCATAACTCTGTAGGTAATAAATCCAAACAATTTTTTTACAATATGTGCAACTAGACCTAATGCCTAATGTGCTGGTAAAGTTATATAAAACTAAAAAAGGAATTCCCGAGAAGAAGCATAGACAATATTTTGACTAGACAAAGAAGGGGTATTACTCTGTGAAAATCAATCCGATTAAATTTTTTTTACAACATACACAAATACGAGTAAGCAAGCTGAAAAATAAAATACAAATGATTAAAGATGACCTTTCAAACTATCGAATACAATAATCAATTTAAAATTATTTATTTCATCAGTCACTGTTTAAAGATTTCAAAATGTTACAGTGCAGCTTTACATACAGAACATGATTACTTTAAGAGTTCAAGTACTAACAAGCAACCTGGTAAACATTCAAAATGTTAAAAAAAACTTATAAATGGTGACAATAAGATAACACTATCAAGTCATTTTATTTGCTATTATAAACACAGCTGGGAATCTACATCATAGGTGAGGCATTGTGAATGGTTGCTACTCACTGATACAAAGTTTGATGATGAAAATTCTTATTTTCACCTTCACAGACAGGAGTAATCTGTAAATGAATGTTGTTCAAAAGACATTCCAGCTTATTCTATAACATTCATTGTAACCATTGCACACAAACCGAAACAATATTGTGACTAAATGATAAAACTCACGCAATTAATTACAGCAATTGGTTTATGGATATCAAACCCATATCAGTGAGAAAAACATAACTCTAGCAATTATTGCGATAGTGTTCAATAGAACCCAGTCTCAATCATGATACAAATATCTTGAGTCCAATTGATTCCACCTACTGTGAGGTCGGATCACATCTTTACAATCCCTAAAAAGGAGTAAGTAACCAAGGCAGCAGTCATCTAGCTCGTTGAACAAGATGTAAACTTGTTAAAATAGATATTGTATACTTGTCTCGATATAACATGTATACAAATCAGGCCGGTCGTCAATTTAGTACCAATATATGTTGCATACATAATGATTATTTGTTTAATTTGTAGTCTTTGTTGATTACTGTTATACATAAGATACGATGGACTGTCTGGTTCATGGGTTGTGCACCGTTCCCTATTATATATATATACCGATGGCTCATAATTTTCAACAGATAAATTGTGTTCTGACACGATTAATCTGGAGTGTCACTCATTACAGCAATAATAATTATCAGCATTGTTGTTATTTTATCCAAAACGTAATGTTGATTACTGAATTTTACCCTTTTTTCGATACGTTTTTATTGGTTTTTTTTGCACAATATTTGCGAGTTTCATCCGAATCGACGCCATGCTTCTTTACATGAAGAAAGATAACTCTTACAAACAAAATGGATAAAACTCAATGTCCTTCACTTGGATTTAGCAGTTCTTCAAATTTCCTCAGATGCTTTGAAAATACTTCATACAATTATTTCCATGATGATAGTTGCCCATTGATTATATCATTGTCTTATTTTTTCAATGTTAATCATGTCACATGAATATCGCCAGTAGACGCCATCGGAAGCAAGATTGAAAAAATGAGAACTTGAAAAATTCTCGATTCTATATTACAGGTTATGTATTGTGGCGGGTTTACTGTAACATGTCAAATTATATATAAATTATCAAATAATAAATATAATCTGATCAGGATTTTATACACGAATTATCATCAATGGGATCTAAATCGCCAAAAAAAGCAAAAAATATTTTAATATAAGGGAGACAACTGTGACAATCTGGCACTTTTTATTAGTAGAATTAGTCTCCCTTGTAGAAAGAAAACAGCGCTTAAGAAATCGCGTAAAACTGACTTAATACATTTTTGTTCACAAATAGGTAAAAATAACACAGTCATTCATATTGTTATTGAAGTGTGGCAAATCATCATAATTTGTTGAAACCAAAGTACTGGCGAAGGTTTTTTCATCCCACAAGCAGTCTTACAAAGGGTAAGAAAATGCAAGTTGATGAGTCACAACGTTATATCTCACTCGCTGGTTACTTGTTGTTTTATTTTGGTCAAATGACATTTCAGTAAACATTCTCATTAGCTCATATCAACAGAGGCATTATTTATGATTAGTGTTCAATATTTGGCATTTGATACAAACCCTCTAGGGGTGATATTTAATAACAAAACAAACATCAAACATTGGAGAACGTCATTCACAGCAATTACAATAACATCAATGAATTATGTTTTAGTAAATGACTTCTCCCCAATGGCTCAGATTGGCATTTACTGACAAATTGAATTTCCTACAACAGCAGCTTAATCTTGTTTGATAAACCAATAATAGCAAAGTAACCAAAAATAGAAGTACAACATGCATTTGAGTTTATCATAAATACAGTCTACAAACAAATTTATGATCAAATTAATAATTTTATTTCCCTTTTCAGCTTACATTGATCAATAATTCTGAATTATGTAGCTAATGTTTGATTACTCATACAATTTGTAATTTGGATGACCAGAATTTCCCATTCATTTTTCAGTCAGGAAAATAAAATCTACACAATTTTATACATGTACAATGTATATAAACTTATAAAAATAAAAAATGTTATTCGAGCCTACACACACCAAAATTTCTTTATGATAGGATAACTACTTTAGTTAGAGTCACTTCTGTAGCCAGTATAAACCCCACCTTAAATACAATCATTAATTACTGTGAAAACATCTAAACACAACAATTTTCAAAATTCACCAAATTAAAACAAAGAAAGTGAAGACATTTTGTATGTTTTATTTTCTTCAATGCCAGTTACAAAAATGCCAAATAACATGTTGTATACAAGTACATTTTGTACATTGTTTTATAGGTAAAGCTACATGTATATACCACTACATTTACATCTTTGTTTAAAACTGATCCATATGACTGTATACAATGTACTTCCAAGTTTGTCTCCAATATCCAGTCCAATATGTGGATTAAGTAACATTATTTGACAGTCAGGTTACCAGGCAACATTTTATCAAATTCCATCTACAGATACAAAATGCTAACCCACACAATGAGAGAAAAATCATATTTGATCACATAAAATTTTATTGATGAATTATTTTTAACAATTCAAAACATTTTAGTCCAATTAGATAATTATCAAACAAGTTCTCACAGAGAAAAAATACTACATATCTTTTTGACAGAAAAATGATTAAATATCAAATTTATATTCATTAAATAATTCAGAAATAATTCCAGCAGAATCTACAGCTACTTTTAGCAAGTTATCCTGAATAAACGATTTTCAGAGGAAAGAAATGCTTGACAAAAAAGATGACAAAAGAATTCAAATCAAGTGTTGATTGTATGATACACAAAATGATCTCAACATTTAAGCTAGCAAATAAATGCAGATAAAACAAGTCTTTAATATCAAGTGAATGGATGTCATGACAAGTGAGTACCGGTATACAAATAATGTAAGCAACATGAGCATATCAAGCAACAAGGAAGACACAAAAAAATATATATTCACCTGACTGCATATTTAATCATAAAGTAATGTTCAATCACGTAATACACACTTTAAGCAAAAACTGTTTCAAGTCAATTCATACAACTGGTGGATTTATGATTTTTATACAACTTCAACTACGCAGCAAACAATTAAAGGGTCACTTACACAGATTCAATTGTACCAAGATACAATTTATTCATAAACAAACTCACAGGGACTAGACACAACAAGTAGCATGCATATATATCCAACAGTTATGGCATTAGAATATAATCATTGGTTTAGGCCGATTAAAAATTTTAAGTTGAAGTAATAAACACTAAATTGTAAACAAGAGGGCCACGACAGCCCCGCATCGTTCACCAGAATAAATGTTAATTAACTAGTTACTAAAAAGGTAATAAAGGTACACTTGTGGGCAGATACTGGGGAACAATAATAAACTCAATAAAGGACCATTTTATTTGTGATGATTGAAGGATGCCACAGACCAAATTTGGTGATGATCAAACCATTGGTTCATGAAAAGAAGACATTTTAATGTATTTCTATTTTTAGCTCCAGCGGCCTCTAATTGGGACCAACCATTTTTATTTCAGCAAATCTGATAGAACATTATCTAAAGATGCTAAAAACCAAGTTTGGTAATAATCCATCGATAGAACCATGAGAAAAAGTCATTTTAAGGTATTTCTATTTTTAGCTCTAGCAGCCCCTAAAAGGGGCCAACCATATTTATTTGAGCAAACTTGAGAAAGGACCATCTAAGGATGCTACAGACCAAGTTTGGTGATCATCCATCCATAGGTTCATGAGGAGAAGATAATTAAAGGTTTTTCTATTTTTAGCTCTAGCGGCCACTAGAAGGGGCCAACCATTTTTATTTGAGCAAATCTGATATAACTCCATATAAGGATGCTAAAGACCAAGTTTGGTGATGATCCATCAACTGGTTCGTGAGAAGAAGATGATTAAAGGTTTTCTATTTTTAGCTCTAGTGACCCCTAAAAGGGGCGAACTGGTATAATATGAGCAAATTGCAGTTAGAACATCAAAAGGCTCTGCACAAATTTGAAGTAAATCCGACTGGTAGTTTCTGAGGAGAAGACCATTGTTGACGCCAGACGACAGACGAAGGATACTGGAGCATCCACCTACCCATTCTAATAGCTCACCCTGAACCTTTGGTTCTGGTGAGCTAAAAAAATCCAGTAATTAGATATTTAAGAAAAAGCCGATCAAAAATATTACATGTATAAGATTTAAAACCAACTGCTGAATTAAAATACAACATTAAACATGTAAAGATATTTCCTGCCATAGAATCATTATCTAAATGTGTTATTAATTACCAAATAAGCATTAGAAAAACAGATTCTACAATTAATTCAACACCATTGATTTAATCATTCAATGAACCTACCAGATTGTTAAAATAAGAAATACACTGATCTATTCCAGCAGAGTTTTATACAAATTAATTACAATAAAATAGTAGTCCCAATATCAACAGGTGGTTAGTTTCACTTGTAAATGTTATAATGTATGTTGACAGTCACAACACAGAACTAGAGCCAAGCCACAATATACCAGCTCATCAACACAGTCAGCATTAAAGTTAGATAAATTATATATCACAGAAATATATACACAATAAGTCTGTTTATTATAATCACTATACAGATAAGACATCATAAATAAGAAACACTAACTACACAAAACATTCAATATTCTATAAACAGAATCCAGACATAAAAACACCTTTTGTTGGTTTCTAGTTTACTTTTTAAGTTAAATAAAGAATAAAACATTAGGAAGAAGATACAGGACTGCTATCAAAAGTTTCTGGCCCACGAAAAGTCATCTGGTCACCTAGAGAAGTAATTATCTTTAAAGTGTTTCATTCTTTAAATTCACTACATTAAATTGTAAAGTTTGTCAGTTTATTAAAACTTTAAAAACACAGATTATCGACAAGAATTGCTGGAAAAAAATCTTTTCAGATACGTACAGACAAGATTACTAAAATCTATGAGATAATATCAATAAAACAAAGCAATTACAAATGTATGTTAGTAAATATACCAATGATATCAAGGCATGACAAAAGTCAAAGTATGTTTAACATACACAAATAAACTATCACAAAATATCCGTATTATGATTATAGAATACTGAACACTCAGAATTAATGTAACTAATCATAAATATATCTAAGGCTTAAATAATTATGCTTACACCATAATACTAACATCACTAAAAACTACAGAAATATATTAACACAATCAGGGAGTATTTATCAATGAAAATAACATTTAAAAAGTTCCAAAATAATTCTACAGGTTGGAAGAGTATACGTCACCTCCAAAAAAAAAATCAAGAAATTTCCCGCAGAAACACACCTTCCAGAAACAGAGGAAATACTAACAAAAACAGACTTATTGTACCTGCTTGTACTTATTATTCATTTAACAAGACATAAATAAATGTTATAAATACTAATAAAACCAAAAGTTTTATTTTTTTAACTCAGTATACATCTCCTAACCCAAATATCTGCTTATTTCATCAGCAAATCCAACATTAACTATTTAAAATACAGAAACATAATTCTCAAAGTTCGGTGGAGATCAGATTTTAGGAGATTCTTAAACCAGAAGATCTGTGTACACCAATTACATGACCACCACTCTAGCTTCTAATTTAAGGAAAGAGTAACACAAAGCAGGTGACACTAACATAAAATGTATAAAAACAAAATCACAGACAAAAGAAATCCTACAGACTTAACTAAACATGTGGCAAGAAAGCTGAATAAACAAACCATAAAACACATCCATCTTTGATTTGTAAATCACAGAATTTCCATGTACAAATATTCCATCATCATTCATTTAGATATTAAAATTAATCTTTAAGAACTAGGTTACATATATCTTGACAAGCCAGAATACTATTAACTTCATCTTTCATAAAAATACACTAACAGTAAATGCAAAAGGTGCGAAAACAAGAAAGATGTAATTTAGAATTCAAACTTGGACAATACATGAAAACAACTTCATCAATATACAACTTAACCAATCTTACATCCAATACCAAATTATTTTGGCACATAATGAAACTTCTACGTCTGACAAATTATTTAGTTGATACAACCAGATACAGATACCTCCAGTATAAAGAGAGAAATTTATACATCAAGGTACAAATGTCTGTAGATATAAATATCTACCTACACCTATAGATATCAAAGACTTAAGATATCAATATCAGTACATACAAATACCTCCACATATCAATATTTCTAGATATCAATATCTCAAGATATCAATGTAGATATGAATATCTCCGCATATCAATACATATCCCTAGATATCAATACCTCAGGATATCAATGTAGATATAAATATCTCCACATATCAATACATATCCCTAGATATCAATATCTCAGGATATCAATGTAGATATAAATATCTCCACATATCAATACATATCCCTAGATATCAATATCTCAGGATATCAATGTAGATATAAATATCTCCACATATCAATACATATCCCTAGATATCAATATCTCAAGATATCAATGTAGATATAAATATCTCCACATATCAATACATATCCCTAGATATCAATATATCAGGATATCAATGTAGATATGAATATCTCCACATATCAATACATATCAATATCTCAGGATATCAATGTAGATATAAATATCTCCACATATCAATACATATCCCTAGAAATCAATATCTCAGGATATCAATGTAGATATAAATATCTTCACATGTCAATACATATCCCTAGAAATCAATATCTCAAGATATTTCTGTGGATATAAACATCTAAATATCTCCAGACTTTGGCATGAAAGCAAAGCTAGTACAACACATTACATTTCTGGTACTGACAAAATGACAAATGGTAGTAAAGTGATCCATCTCATTTTTCTGGGACTAGTTATATCATACTGTAGATAACACGATGAATCATGTGCTAGGTTTTCAGCCCCCTGCATATATGAATATCATTCACAGAACATGACAATTTTGGAAGTGAAAATAATATCATATAACACAATGCTTCTAACACACAAAAAGTGATCAAGCATTGAACTTTAAAAATAAAATTATGGCTAAAAATCTGTAACTCTGCGTAGTTACATTTCACAATACTGGCACACAAGTAACTTGAGTTTAAGAATACAAATAATGTTAGCATCTTCAATATATAAGATGCATGCTGATTACTACTATGTGTGAAACATACCATCAGAAGATAAAATGTATATATACAATGATTACAGTCTAAGTAGTGAAAACAAGAAAGTGCATCTGTTTTCTTCATTCAATCTTGTCAGCTCAATGAATACTTTGTCATTATGATTAACGTAAACCACTAGTAATTTCAGCAAAGATTAGAATACCAAACTAATAAATCTGGCTTTAATGTAATTTTTTTGTTAATCTGTCCAAATAAGATGACACTTTAACTCTTAATAATGTCAACAAGAAAATCTACTTAACAGAAAAGTTTAATTTTGTTTTACAAATTTAGGGGATATTTTATGACATTTAAAAATGGTTTTTGAACTTCAGTAAATGTTCATACAATTTAGAGACACAGAGAAACAACATTTTTTTACTTTAACAAGCTATTATGTGATATACATAATGTTTCCAACACACAGATCACTATCTTCCTTCCACTTCTCAGAGTAAAGGATGAAAAAACTGAATGTTTTATACATGTGAGCATTGGGAAGCAATAATTAAAATCAACAAGAAACTGTCCTATAATAACTTACAGCAC
Organism: Lutraria rhynchaena; assembly: GCA_008271625.1. NCBI lineage: Eukaryota > Metazoa > Mollusca > Bivalvia > Venerida > Mactridae > Lutraria > Lutraria rhynchaena. The sequence goes on along the minus strand of VIBL01000142.1, from coordinate 482,555 downwards.
ATTCCTTAAATCATGGTATGAACTATAACGTACATGAATATTTTAATTAAGAGGAAATTCAAACTTCCCATAGAATGAAATAACATTAAAAAACTGGCATAATCACCAGAAAACAGTATCAATAACAAATCATGCATAAACAAATAATTTTAGGAAATCTATTTATCAATTGCTTGAGAAAAAGCTCTGTAAAGTCAAAAGAAAATTTAATCTGAAAGTTTGTCATTATAAATATTGTGATCAAACTGTTTAATCAATATTAGGATGTATGTTTACATCATTACTGAATCCTGTGTCTGTGAATATTTATAACATCATAATTTCCATTTTATTTGACAAAATCATCTGTGAAGTAATCAATCATTAACTTGAAGTACAGCATCATATGTCCATTTGGGTTCTCTATAAGTAAAGTTGTGTGGTTATCAAGTTTGGTATTTATTTATACCAATAATAATAAAAATTGGTGGTTTGTCTACAATTTCTGAACACATCACATCATTGCTGGTAAATACAAAAGTTCTTTCTATCATGAGTTAGCGTCAGTTCTACCATTTGTCATAGGTGTATATCCTTCTATATACTTGGCAATATAATCATAGCCTGCCTCTCTAGCAAGTTCTGATGGTGTCTGACCTTCCTGTAACACAGTAAATATGGAAGTGTTAAATTGTCATTCGGTCACTATTAATTCACAGGTATCTAAATTCCTTCATGTTTGGTACTTATACGTGTATATATTTTCACACTACAATTCAATTAATGGTAGGAACTTTTTATACTGACAGAAAAGTACAGAATAAGTTTGGTATTATCAAAATATGATAGCAATGCTTCATACAATACAAAGTATAATATTTCATATATGTAACTATATTTTTACATCTGATTCCATATTAAATGACACAAACACAGCATAAAGTGAAGGTAATATTTGCATAGGTGAAAGTTCAACATTAAAAAAAAACGGAAATCTTAACCTTAGTGCCGCGGAAACAATAAAAACCAATAGGGTCCAGACCTCAGAAAAACCGGAGGTTCCGGAAAATTCTGGAAAACTTTCAACCATGTATTTGACACATTAATCATTCACAACCAAAAATGAGACAATTAAATAAAAGACAGAACAAAATTACCAACAGATGAGAAAAAGGAAATGCAATTAACCAACTTCAAACATCCTGAATATCCTCATACCAGTTAGGTACACTTTGTAAGTATGAAACAACTTTTATAAAGTAATTCATACAATAAGCATCAAAGAAAACCCCTGTTAACATAAAACTTCCGAGAGATGTACAAGAACCAACCATCTTCCTTCATTTTCAGCATGAAACCAACAACAACATATCATGATTATACCCAGAATTCAGAGACAAAAGAATTGCCTGACTTTAAAACACACAACCCCTTAATCAATGAAAAAACCTACCACTATAGATAAATGTATTAAAAAATAAGTTTTACCTCCAACTCTATCTTACCTTATTTTTTATAGTTTTATCAGCATTGTAGGACATCAGTAATCTACAGAGTTTCATATGACCAAATAAGGCGCCAGCATGTAATGCTGTCTCACCATTCTAAAATATACAATCATACATGGCGTGTAATGTTGTTTAAATGAATTAAGTAGGTACCAGAACAGTAAATGCATTTTGTTGCATATCAGACAAGCTGTTTACACAAGAGATATCTGAAATTATTGATAGACTATTCTACATACAGTAAAACCTCGTCATCTCGAGGAGTCATTGGAACTGACTGAATGCTCAAGATAAATATGGTGCTTGTAATAACAAGTTATTTGTTTGTAAGTTGAAAATTAAACACAACTAAAAACAAATATTGACAGGACTTTAAAAATTTCTTGAGATAATTTGGGTGCTCATGATATCGATGCTCGTTATAAGGAAGTTTTACTGTATATATAACAATCTCTATGCTGTGAAATAACTTCCTATAGATTTCCAATACTTATTATGATATTTAATCATAACTTATTTCTATACAAGTGAAGACAAATTGGAAAATCACCAGAAGTATGTGAGAATCTCCAGACAAGGCTAGGATCTGTTTTAAATAGTACGGAAATTTGTTGTTACATCCAATCCAAAAGTAAGACCTCTTACAGGCCTATTCAAAGCTTGAACATTAACAAGACTGATTATTTAATCACATTTCTTAAAGATCTGATAAGTAATACTGGTAGGTGAACAGAGTTAAGGGTAATATTATGTAGAGACCAGACATTAAGCTAACCACATTCAGATTCTATACCATGGAATTGTACACTTTTTATCTCCATAAAAATTCAGCAACTTAAAATTCATGTTGTCCATTGTTTGGAAAAAAATGTTTTATTGTAACAAGTGTTCTCTGATGATAATGTCACATTTTCTAGTTGTTCCTATCATAAATAAAATGACACCTAACCACACACACACACACAGGGCTATCAGACAAGATTGTACATACAATAAATAAAAAAATAGATTGTCACTTTCAGTAATCCAATAGTATAACATGCATCAATAAAATGACACCTAAGCACACACACACACAGGGCTATCAGACAAGTTTGCACATTCAATAAATAAATGAATATATCATTACTTTCAGTAATCCAGTAGAGGCTCCGTGTTTTAATAATTCTTCAGCAACTTCTAAATGTCCTTTATGACATGCCTTGAATAATGGTGTAGCACCATCCTACAAATAGCCATGTACAGATAAATGTTTATAAATATTAAACACTGTGTCTACAACGGTAAGACAATTTAATAGAAATTGATGACAGTTACATTTAACGCAATGACCATTGCATTATTTATACGGATGTAAGTTGATGTCATGAATGAAGGAGACGTATTTGGCAGCAACATGTTTTAAGGCATCTTCAGACTTTCATGTACCTTAGTAATACATTATCAGTATTAAGGTTTGTGTCATAAAATGCTATGGATTCCAGGGGCAGTCAGAAACCAGTCACAGTAGATTGAGACATTTTCATGAAATAAGAATAAAATAACTAAAGCAACTTTTTAACGTACAATCGGCTGATGGATCAAGTATTATATCTATAAATAGGCAAGAGATTTTAAAGTGTTTCACTTAGAGTCTATGTATGTAAGTTAGGAATTCATAATATGTGTGCGAAAGTGTCTAAGTTAGACACTTACACACATATTATGAATTCCTAACTTACATACCTAGTACATTCTAGAACACATTATGAACAAATGTTGAAAATATGTGAAGTAATTTGATATGAAAAGCTTCTTCACTAGGCTGACAGTTGGCTAGTTAATACTGGGTAAAACATGTCTGGGGTGAATAAGAAGTGGCATGAACTGTCTACTTCTGATGCCATTAATGAGACAGTACTCCCACAAAGCAAGCTTAGTTGTAACAAAATTCCCCACAACCCTAGATCATTTATCAGACCAGGGGGACAATACAACCACTCTTTCAACTTTTAGCAAATAATCTCAACAGTGGCTTACAATATTGATAAAAAAATCCCCAAAAAAGTTTGCCGACCCTATTTTCGATGAGCATGTAACCAGAGCAAAACATTATTTTACGCCATAGCTAAAATTCTCCGACTGGAAACAAACTTCATATTAAACTGTACCTACCTCTCTCACTGTGTCAACTTTAGCACCATTATTCAATAGTTCTCTTACTATGTTCAGATGACCCATCTGTGCTGCTATCCACAACGGAGTAGCATTATCCTGTAAAATACATGTAGCACAATTTTAACTATTTTAATTCCTTTGTTTTGGGCAAAGAAAACTTATAAAGGAAACAGTACAGAACATTAAATATTAAACAATAACATCAAACATAAAATACAAGAACCTCTATCAAAGAATTACATACTGCTTAATAAGGAGTTCATCATTTTGACAAGAGAAAGTAACTTGATCTACAATAACTGAGCATCACAGACTGACTGTTGTTTACATGTTGTATTTCACCCATAGCTGACTGTTTACTATTTCATTGTAGTCAAAAACACACGGTTTTATTAGCAATCATACTTATGTTATAGGTTCTCATTTCAGAGAATAAGCAAAAATAAACATGTACTTTTCTCTTCAAATCTATTTCGGCTCCTTGTTTAATCAGGAAGGATAGAAGGTGATTATGTCCATTCTGTGCAGTGATAAACAGAGGCGTGGCTCCATCAACCATCTGTGCATGTATATCTGCTCCACGATCTAATAATTCCTTCACCACATCTAGATGGTTACACTGACAGGCTACAAACAATGGTGTACCTCCATCCTGTACATACACAAATTGTTGAGTAAAGACCAATGCAGAAGCATACAGCCAGTTATCAAAACTATTTACTAGATTATGGGTGACCAACTTTACGCAGCAAAAATTGAACACTAGTGAATTATGACTGAATAAAAGGTTCCAGACAGGAGTATCTTTTATACACATTTGAACACATATTGTAAATTTTAATCTGAGTCAAGATGTGACAAGACCATTTAGATTGATCCCTTTTTACCATCCTCATTCAGTTTAGATTGACCCCTTTTTACACTCATTCAGAGAAGTGTAAAGAAGTGATTTACAAGTTGGTTTACAGGACCATCAATTTATGTACCTCTAACAAATTGACAAACAAGGCCACACACACACATAAATCTTCTGTGCCTAACAACAGGTTTTTGTGTCAAAATTCAAGTTATTTGTGGAATTTTATTTTTTCAGGTCATATTTTATAAAACATTTACACTTACGTAACTAGGAATATCAACAGGAACAGAATTATCTAACAGTAATTTGACAATATCTAAAAATCCACCTTGAGCAGCAAAGAACAGTGCACAGGTACCAGTCTGCAATATATATGAAATATACTGGATACAGTCTGCTAGTGTTATATATAAAAATGTGACAGATACACTTCACAGACATAATTTTACATATTAAACAGAAAGTAGTTAACACAAACATTAACATTATTAAAGGAATGAAAACAGCCATCAAGAGATTCCAGAAAAGCCAAATACATGATACAAATATAGATTTGATCTAATTACATTAATAATGTGTAAGTTGTGTCCGTTCTGATCGTTAAAGATCAGTTATCTAAAAAAAAGAATTTGTCATTTCAGAAACTTAAATTAATGAACAATGATTATCACACTTGACATTCAACAACAAAAACATTTTGTTGACTCTCTTATTATAGCGAGTAAAAGGCAGAACTAAATCTTATCAATTAACGGTTACAGGATTTTCTGTTTCTACATACCAATCTTCTAGCTCCACCATCAGCGCCATTCTTCAACAATTCTTTCACACATTCTATATGATTGTTGGCAGCAGCTAATATCAGTGGTGTAGTACCTTCCTGTAATGTGATCAGAGATGATAACCATACAGTCAAGTCTGAACCAGAGCTGTGGCCAACTAAGTTATGCTTGCTGAAACTACCATAGACCTGTTTCTCTTTTTACAAATTATCTGGCAAACAGTCTGAGGTATATTACAGCCAGCAACATTTAGCGACTTTTCCAGCAGAAAATCCCAAGTGTACACCTAGGTAAAACCTTTAAACTGTAAGCTAGCTAGACTGCTTCCTCACATGTTAAATTTGGTGCCAGGTGGGATTCGAACTAATAGAGGTGAGGGGCTAGTAATTACCAGTCAGATACTAGACCACTCCACGAAAGATGACCCAAATGAAGTACTGTGCAACTTCTGAATACTGAACTAACTGAAAACCTGAAACTTACATGCATGAGATACTACCTTGATTAATCTTAGTAGTTTACAATAGATAGACTGTAATAACTTCAAAGTTTTGCACTAATTATTTAATTTAGACACCAAAAACCTATGAAAGAATGTCATGTCATGAAATTAAAATAATCATGAAAATGACTGAAACATTGTCAAAACTGTGAAGGATTGAACTGTCCTTTGAAATCAAAATTGATATAATTTGTGAGTCATTTTGAATTATTTTCACACAGAACAACAAATGGTATTGTAGTATAAGCAAATATGATAAATTGAAGTAACAACACACACAAAACACTTTCACTTGTTGATTTACAGAAAAAAACAAACTTTTTTACTAGTCCCATAAATGTTTGGTATTCAGAAGTTACATGAATTCTTCTTCAAATTATATAAATGGAGCACTAAGGCATGGTTAAACAATATTATTAGCAGAAACAAGATATTGTTTTGCAATTTAATTATAAATTAAATATTATTATGTAAAGTATAATCAGAACATATTCAAAGATTTGAACTGATCAGTCACATTTAAGCCAATGTAAAAAGTAACTGAATTCATAACCTTTTGGCCGATACAACCATCTAGGCTGAACAGTTTTATAACATAAAACTTTGTAATTATATTTGTTATCAACATATAATTAAATGTCTACATCTCAACAAAACTAGGCAAGTTCAAAAGGTGAGGAATGTTTTGCACCATTGCACAAATCTAATAATAGACCCTGACTCAACATATATATCTTGGTTTCGCTTGAATTGATGTCAAGTAAATTTATTTGTCGAGTAAATTCATTAGTTAGAAGTTTCTTAATTACACCTAAAACTTCTGGGCTTTTTTTTTCACTGGGTTTCATACTGTTTTTTAAGAACTTTTCAGTTATATATGGTGACCGGTTCACCTAACCAGTTTTCCTGGACTGTACACTAACCAGTACTAAATTACCCTTCCACAAGGAGCTGGCAACTTCTTCACATATGTAGTAAAACCGACATTTTTGGCAAATTTTCATAGATGTCATGACCTGCCGTGATCGGGATTTGAACCTGGATAGCTGGGTTACAAGTCCAGCGCACTAACCACTGGACCATGGTCACTGCCTCAAACTTTTTGGATTTTTCCACATCAAATTAATTTATCAAATGTGTTAAGTATTCAGCTTATTTGGATAAGAATTTTTAAATCATATTAATGACACAAAAACAGTTTGATTAATTTTCAACTCATATTGTGAAGATAAATCATTCAGTTGTCATTAATGAAAACAAAACATTTTTTCGTATCATGGAAAATTTCAATACAGTATCATTAATGCTGTTGAGAAATGAGAAAATCATGTAAAATCTTTTTTTGTTATCCTCTTTAAAACATGTCAGACAAGTTTGTGTCAAATGTGATGACATAAAACATGCATATACCTAAAAGTGAATACAATGTTTTGAGCAAATTTATATATAAAAACATAAAATATTTGATCAATGATAATGATGTCACAAAATGATATACTTACAGCAAAAATGTACAAAGGAAGTGAACAGCAAGCCTTTAATTTTTCTATGCATGCAAATTTATGATAACAAAGACATTTAATATTTTTCCAGATGAAAAATTTAAACAAACTGAAATCAGATACAGCAGGATGTTTAATTTCATGGTGAACTTCGATTACACCCTACGTGATAGACACTGCATAGAACAACACATGAGGTTTTATCCACGAAAAGCAAGCTATTCAATAAAGAAATTATTCCACAATAAACATAATTTGTCTTAAAAGTAAATAATACTACATCTCAGATTCTGGCAAACTTATTGAGAGGCTACATATTGACTAATCACAAACTTGGTAAAATTCATAGCACACAGAAAACAAAAGTACAGAGAGTGTTGTGTTTACCTTATCTTTACAGTCAACATGAACCTTCCCAGAGTCCAAAACTTTCTTCAACTGTTCAAGATTTCCTTGTAAAGCAGCAAGATGAAGTTGTTGATCAGACGGAGTTTCTTTCTACAAAAAAAAAAAAATGGAAACAAAAATTGAGTTTATAGATTATTCAGCAAAATATAAATAAAGCACATAAAACATGACACTTCAAGTTCAAATGTTGCCTTTCACATTTATAGATGTATCAACCGAATTTCTCAATCAAATCTTAAAGAGTTATAATTAGGAGTATGTTTTTGAAGGATTGCTTTCTTTAACTTTTGACAGACTTTACAGCAAGTTTTGGAACAATCATTTTTCTGTTCATCTGTTTCAGTAGTGTTAATATTGTACTAATTATTAACAAATTGGCAGGAACAGATATCTAGGACGAGACAAAATTCACATAGTCAAGCACAAGCATTTTCCAATGAATACAGAAAAATACAAGCTGCAACAATTCTATCTTTTAATATAGATTACATGCACAAAGATTAACCTGGTTTGTCACTATGTTTATTCATGATAATTGGTAAATAAAGACCTACTAACTGAATAATAAATAAAATATTCCCAGGTAAAATTTAGTATCATTTAATGCTTCAAAAGTCACATGGACATTTGTGTGCTAGTTTTAAACTGTAAAAAAGGGTTCCACAAACTTTATGGGTCACTGTTAAATCTTTAACGAAGTAATGTGAAAATTCCACTGGGAAGCTTAAATTAAAACACTGAAGACCCTAAAATTTTGTAGTTGTACCTATCTAATTGATACTCTTGGTATGATGGCGTAACAAGTTTCCGTGGTATTATTGAAACATTGCCATATTTTAAACAAAGTTTTTGTAATTCCAGGATATTCTTCAAATGATAACAATGGAAATTTATTTCCATAAAAAATTTATCTGGTTTTTAAAACAAAATTCTCCACAATACCTAATTTTTACATTTATTTGAGTTTTGAGCATTTCAAGTTAACAAAGTCAATGGCTGTACATAAAAAAACAGGAATATTTTCACGGGTTGCCTCAAATGATCCCAAATTTACTGCTATTGCTCGATGACTTTTTTGTTTTATTTTGTGCTTATCTTGATGCTTGAAACAGTCCCCAGGAAAGGAACCGGTCGGTAGCTATGCCTATTGACTGAATATTCAGTACACAGACATAGATGATAGAAAAGCAATACATGGAATATGAATTCATTGAATAATCTAAGGTGTCTGGACTATATTTACTCAAATAAAAACAAAATTAGTGCATACTAACTTGTGGCATATTATTGGCATAAAACGGCAAAAATGGAAACAATGCATACATAAAATACCATGAAAGCATGTTAATAGTGATTAGTCTAACACTGTGATACTCAACCATAGTGAACACCAGGGTGTTATTGGTAAAGAAAATATAAAACAGATGAAATTCTGTTTTTTTCTAATAGCCATTTTATCAGAGAATACAAATGAAGAAGAGTGAGAAATTAAAGACATCATAACGAATTATAATGCAGGTGGACAAAATACCATCAGTCAATTCATGACAATTGTCATGTATTGAGCCTTGGGGATAATCAGGAACTGGTACATTTGTTCTACAAACCAACAATTAATTATCTATATTTGAGAAATAACCTAATTCATAAAAATACATGAGAACACTGAACATGTATTATTTGGACGATGTACACACCTAAAATGAAACGTTACACATGACTGGACCGAACTGTCAAGCTAAAATTATCAGCAACGTTTAATTGGCAAAATCTCAGATATCTACAAAACAAACAAAGAAAAAGTGTGAAATTTTACCTTCAAAGACATCTTGTTTTGCACTCTTGTCACCTCAACTCGACAGTCCCAAAGAGATTCAACAGTAAAGTCCTTATCAGGTATTGCAATGTTTTCTTCTAAATTAGGACCACATCTTTTTTTCTGCCGGAAGTAGGAGTTGCCTCCCTTGTTTTACATCAGTTATATAAAGCCAAACATATTTAAGAGACGCAAAGAGTTCTACAATACAATATTTTGAGGAAACGAAAATACACACACCATACGTACACATATATGTAAATTTTAAACCTTTATTATAATGGTTTTCTTTGGTTCTCATTACTGTAAGGTAAATGTATCAATTTGTCCAGGCTTCTAATGAAGTGCTTATAAGCTGACCCATAGTTATTATCTGCTATTTATAATATAAAGCAGCACGACTTTATAAAGCAGTCTACATGTATACACTTTCTGTTCAAATATTTATTTTTCTTCTCCGAAGTTTTTGAGATTTTTCAGATATATCCCATGTTCAAATATCTGGTACATATTTTCAATGAACTGCAGGCCATTAATTTGTTCTAGTAATTCAATGTTCTACAGGTATTCATCAAATCCTTGCCAAGCACATAAACTTTTATTGTATTTAGGTACAAGAATCCAGCATTGATTCTTAAACAAGCCTTGATATTAGTGATAATTTACACTGTAATGTTTCTTTTCATGTAAGCCCCTACACTGAGACACGTTTGAAAACTTGTAACAGTGTTGTATTTATAATACATGCGTTTATCGTAGTTTTCATGCCCGTCTACCTGATTAGCTCAGTTGGTAGAGCAGCAGACTTGCAAGCAGGTTGCAGGTTCGAGCCCTGCATCGGGAACTTTTTCTGCCTCCTATTACATTGGTGCCGTGTGTGGCTAGCCTTGGAATCCTAGAGCAAGGGTGAAGCAAAGGCTGGGTTAGCTTAAAGAACCTTTGGTTGTCGCTTAATTAATTAAGGGAAGGAAGAGTGTAAGTGTTGTAGATATATGTGTTTATAGTAGTTTTCATGTCTGCCTGCTCAATTAGCTCAATTGGTAGAGCAGCAGACTTGCAAGCAGAAGGTCACAGGTTCGAGCCCTGCATCAGGAACTTTATTTTCTGCCTCCTATTACAATTCACAATGATTAAAATTTATAACACCTAAATCACAAGAAAGGGACCTCCATGGTTGAGTGATTATGGTCTCTGACTAGCAGTCACTAACCCCTTACCACTAAGACTTCAAATCCTTCCCAAGACCAGACAAATTTCACAAGTAAGGAAGTCATCTAGCTAGCTCATGGAAAGCCATTGGTTCTACCTCCATCATTGAAGCTGAAGGTCATCTATGGTGTTGGTGCAACGTTAGACTCCAGTGAAGAAAAAACAACATCATAAGAGCAAGTAATTCAGTTTGTAAGTTTTTATTTATTTCACTTTATGTGAAAAATAGATTACATCATAAATGATAATACTTTATGGAAAGAAGAAAAATGGGTTAATTTAGTGATATGATAATTTTGCCAGTAATTTTGTATTTATACACAGTAAAATACAACAGATATTCTATGAATGAAATATTTTGTACAGATAAATGAGATGTTGGTGATAGCTAAAAATGTAATAAAACATGACTTTTTGAAATTAATGATGAATTTATCAACAGTAAAACATGAACAAACTCGCTGAGTTTTAATGCTCAGTTACACTCAATATAACTATACTAAGGACAGTGTATGAGACATCTTTATTGTCCTGTGAATGACACATCTATACATTTATTTGCAGAAATATAATACAATTATTACTATTGATGGCTTAAGGTGCTGTGACAGAAAAATACTGAATACTTTTCTAATTTCTATACACCACACAAAAAACTTGATTTTGAAATAATTCACTGCAGTAAATTTTTATGACAAAACTACATTTAGAATACATAAAATGGCTTAGATAAATAACAAAATAAATCAACCCTGATTAGACATACGAAACAATTCATGAGTGACTCGATACCAGAAAAAATATGAATTACTTTCCTCCCAATGCAAAAGAATTACCTGATTAAACAACAACTGCCATTCAATCTTTATCAAATATCAGTTAATTTGATTTTAAACTTTGAAATAGAATTATACAAAAAATAATCATGTTTATCACCTTATAAAGGAATGAAAGATAAAAATAGTGTAAATCATCTGTTCTTTTTTCCTACAAATCCTTGTCTTAGTAGTATTATAACCCTGTAATTCTCAACTGAAATCCTAACTAACATTCAATTAAAACATTATGTAAGATACGTTTATTGTCTGAATAATTACCAATGAGTAGAATAATTATGATACCATGGAAACATAATTTTGACATTTTCAACACAAGATAATGATAAACAGTTTATAATGTTTGCAGAATACAGTGTATGACAGACCCGTACATTAAATTTTAAACATTGCATGTTCAGCACAATAAGTCCAGAGCATTAAAACAAAATAATTGAATCATGAGTTAATTGAAACAAGATAATATGAACAACCTTGAAATTGTGAAAAATAAAATTCAAACAATATTCAACATTGACAGAATAATATGAACCAAACAGTAGGATAATAAATGAAAAACAATAAAAAAAACTACATTTATACAAGTATATAAGGCAAACAGTACAAATGATAAAATATACCATAATTACAAACATTCTCACAAACCTACTATACACATTATATTTACACTTTATATTAGACAAGCAATAAGACAATTACACATAAAATATACTTTTCATACATTTTTTCTGTACAAAACATGGAATAAGGAAAATAAAAAAGTATTTGGTCTCATCGTCTCTCCCGATGACGTTCTCTATGTCTCTCCCGGTCACTTTCACGTTCTCTTTCACGATGCCGGTGTTCTCTCTCACGGTCTCTATCTCGACTTCTGTCGCGTTCGTGTTCCCGACTGCGAGATGACCCGCCGGTAGTGCGTCGGAGGAAATCTTCAACATCTCTGTCATACTACAATATAAGATGAACAGAATAATCTAAAAGTTACTTTTACCAACCAAACCATGAATGCATATAAAGTTGTTTCAAACAAATGAAACAAGCATTTAACATATCAAACTAAACATAAAAACTAAAGGTAAGCAAAGATAAATTTTATTTTCAGTGGGTACAATTCAAAGAAAATGTAACAGATATAACTTATCCCTCCTAAGTATGACATTTTTAGAGACAAAACAATAAGAAAAATGACTCAACAAAAGATTATAAAGTACATACATTTCCTGATGAAGTGTAGCGGCTTTCATATTTTTCATATTTATCATAAGTGTCTCGACTCTGAAGAAAAAACAACCAAGAGTCATTTTAACAGACATTTAGACTAAAATCTTGTATGAACTGCTTGAAAATTACGATCGACCAGAGAGCCATTGATGAAATCGATGCAAACATTTTCTGAATACCCAGTAAAAATCCCATCTATCCAGCATGCAGAGAATACACTGATTAAAGTGTTAATGAAACAAACATAATATAAAACATAAACATGTAATCTGGCACTCATTTACTTTCTCCATCCATTTGAGGTAACATCTGCCTACTTATCATGAGGTACATTGAAAATCCTCCCTTTTTGTTCTGTTGAAAATGTCTTATTAATTCACAAGCACATTTATGAGTGTCTGGTAATCATTGTTGTGTAATAACAAAAAAATAAAACATGAAACATTGTAATGGTGTGAAACTGACAGTGTAAGTATAAATGACATGCAAAGTCAAGCATTTACAATTGTATGAAACTTAAATTAAGGCACAAAGCATACTTTCAAAATAAAAGATGACACAAAAGATGACTGATATTTTCACAGGCAAAGATGCAACTAGAATGTACTAAGAATCAGTAAGCACTAATTCAACAACACTTCACCTAAATTGAATCAGCTAATTTTTACAACAGAAGGATATAAATTTTACTTACATTATACATAAAGGTTGATTTATTAGTTTTCAGCAATAAAAATTGTCACACATGTGTGAATAACTTATTAAAAATCCTTGAATCTATGAACAAACACAAGTATTGTAATTGATCTTGTAGAAAAAAACGGTCATTGTAGAAACTGTTACTTGATTTAACAGGAAATGGTCAGTTCAGAAAAGGTACCATATATTTGATTATGTACCAGTCAAGAGAAGCCAGCAGTAATTGTGGTGAAGTAAACATGACAGGGATAAGGATGATTGCAACCTTAGCTGTGTAATACCGGTGCATGCTGATTACTTACTGAACGTTTATCAGATCTAGATCTTGGTGGAGAATGAGATCGAGTATACTCAGGTGGTGGCATCTGATATTCTCTTGAATGTTCATAACCCTGATACTGTGCCATAGGATCCATACCATATGTCTGTGGCTGTAAATATACATAACAATATCAGTATTTACGCCCAAAGTAGCAAATCTATTTTTATTTATGGACTAGAAAGCCACAGACCTTAGGTGCAACACATCAACACCATGATCATTTTTGCCAAATAATTTCTTAATCCAATTACTAATGGAAAATTATGCGCAAAACACAATTAAATTCTATGTGTGAAAAGTGAATAAGTTCAAAGGGCCACAATGATCTTGACATGGAGCTGGCAAATTGTATATAACCATAACACAAAAATATTTTATTAATGCAATCAGAGGGTAAAGCTGTCAGCTGGGCAAGATTTTACCAAACACATATACCAGTACACATTCTATAGGTCTCTGTCATTTATTGTCCCCTATCAACAAGAGCAGAGCGGCACCAAAACTGGTCTGTTACATCATTCTATTTAATAAGCAATTTTAATAAACTAATTCTAAGCTAAGAAGTGGCATAATTCCAAAAATACAGCTTTCAGAATAATGCCCTTTGTCTTGCAACTAGGCCTTGTCATGATAATCAAGTATTCCAAGTGTTGTGTTCAGTTGATATCTTTAAAACTGTTTGAGCTATGGGCTACATTAAAGTTTTCGCATGACAACAATGACGATGATGTTGCAGAGATCATAATAGTTCGACTTTCTTCAAAACAGACGAGATAAACATGATAAACATGATGGAGGCATGAAAACATGATAAACATGATGGAGACATGAAAACATCAGATATCAGAGTCCCATTAACTGTCATAAAAAATTCAAGATAGACTGACAGACATCTAAAACTGCAGGAAATATTTGCCAAAATTTGTAAAATGAATTTAAAATCATGTAACATAAGACTTTTATTATACATTAGATAGCATTTATATGGTACATACCGGTGGACCATATGGAGACATTGGAGGCGGGGCTGGTGCTCTGTGTACAAACTCTCTCATGTAATCATTGTATGACTGAAACAAAAAATAAACATCTATATCACTATACAAACATACAGTACAGACTGAAAATATCCTATTTCTCAACCGAAAAATCATTTACAACAAATAGTATGATCTTAATCATTAATAAAGAATGACTTTGAACAAGAGAATGTTGTAATCATTTTTAAGTATTTTTATATTACAGAGACTTAAGTCCATAAATCACTTTTTACACCAGTTAAAATCAGTGTTTGGATACTGTCCAGTTAGAATGAGAACACACCACTAATACAGAAATAGTCTCAATTTAATGGTAAACATAACTATACAGTTATAGCCATAGACTAGCTTGGACATTGTGTAACAGTATAATGTGTATATGGGTCAATATTTATTTTTTACAAATGATATCCAAGTTTCAACAAATAACAAGTCATGTAAATAGCAGCATGAAACATTTCACCATGTGAGGAATGTCAACACCAAAACTAACCATTTAACCATTACCACATTCTGTACATAATGGCAACAATATGGGGAAATTAAACTGGTCACCATTTATACACCTATCATGTTTCCCTTGTTGAAAATACATCAAGAGACATATGAGATATAAGCAATAAAAATAGAAACTGGAATTGAAACTTGTTTTAATACACAAGAAGAGGTGGCCATAAGCTTCTTAACTCACATAATGATTTTGGTTTCTATAAAATAAAGTCATTTATCAATCTTCTTTACTGATTCTGTTAATCTCAGTTAGCTATTTAAATATGTCACAAGATTTTTTTCCCTTATACCTCCACCATTAAGCCATGCCTACATACAACTGAGGGTTTCAAAACTGTTCATGCTAAATTCCTTCCCCCAAAAGCTTTCCATTAAGCCATATATAATTTATAGGTAACCAAAGAAAGGAATACTTTCATGTCTACAGACCTCTTTATAATCATGTGTATAGTCAGAGTAATGGTTAGATTTTGGGCTGTACGAAGATAAAGCAAGTGTGTCGGTATATTTTTCTTCGTACTGAAATTCAGCCAGAAATTTTGTGGTACAAAATTTGTTTTTAACTACAGCAAAATCAACAAACAATAAGGATCCATGTCCACTTTAGCAAAGTAACATTCAAAAAATCAAATAAATTAACAGTAAAACTAAGCATCTTTTAAATGACACATCCAACAAGTTAAAACTTACAACTTTTCTTATTAACAAATACAATGGAAGTAAATAATTTCTGACATCAAGATTGCAAAAAACTTTCATCTAGGTTAAGTAGAAGTTTTAAATGTGGTCATGTGAATGGTGCAATATCAATTTACATTAGAACTATGATTCAGAAGCAGAGAAAAATAAAATAGTAACACTTATAAAATGCTCACTTATGCGAAAAGTAACTGAGCAAATAATAATAGACAACAAACATTTGTACCCAATCGTTATAACACTGACAGGTTTGGCTTGCAGTTAAAGATATGATTTCAATCTCATAATAAACAAATCATGAGTGACTTGTATACAAAATGCATAAATTGAACTGACTATAAAAAAACAACAAGCCACAAATTCATATAGAATAGAACAAGAGAGTTCCTTTGAAATCACATAAATTTTTCAATAGGAACTAAAATTTGCAAATAGTACAGTATCACAGACATAAATTATACATGCGAAAGTGATGTAAAATTTACCCCGTTGATGAAGGTCTCACGCCGTACACCTTGATTATATCTTGAAGTTCCACCACGGTCTGTCCTTCTGTCTCGAAAAAATCCTTAAAAAATAAACAACAAGATGCTGATATTGCACAGAATTTAACCTATACAAGCATTCATCAACTAAAATTTTCGAATTATCTTACAGCACATTCCCTTCAGACAACAGGAAAATCGTAGTTTTCAGTCCAATTAAACATTATGATTACATACAGCCTTCTAAGTATGCAACTTAGTTTGTCAATAGGCTAATATTTTGCTTTAAATATCAATGCGATTATTGCTGACCTAATTGATTTGACTGAAATGTGCAAGTAAAGCCTAGAGATGGCCTTAATTTGATTTATACTTTGGATGTATTATCTACATAAAGAAACAAATGTTACACCAGTTTTGAAGTTGGCTTATGTGTTACCATCACTACACTTTAAAACTTAGCCATATTTCTAGTGTTTACACCTTATATTTATAGGCAACAATGCAAAACATGGTAACAATGTTAATACCAAGACATGCAAGTGTTCACAGTTCTACATGTGAAGTAAGATTCAAAAGTTTCAGACATGAAAAATTATATTATATCTGTTGTTAAGTCAGAGGAAACAAACTAACAGGCCAGTAGACTAGCAGTCATATGCTCCACTGACAAAACTTATCAAATAGTTTCAAGCAATTTAAGAAAAATGGGTATTCAACACTCATCTCGCAGCATTAAAAATCTATAGCATAGTCTTATTAGCCTTCATAGCCTTGTATTAGAGTCAAATTAATAAGAACCAAGTTTTGTTGATTGAGATTGAGAAGTAACTAGATACTTCGACTATTAAAACCAGTTTTTGAGTCACATTTAGACTAGTTTACTTGATATGTTTATGAGAGCCAGGATTAATTGATCCGTTTATGAGAGCCAGGATTAATTGATCCATTTATGAGAGCCGAGATTAGTTGATCTGTTTATCAGCACGTATTCACAGCAAAAATGAGTCCAAAAATGGAGCTTAAACCATACCGGTCAAACATATACACTTGAAATGGAAGACCAAATTTGTTTGAAAATAGGTATATGTCAAGTGAGTGGATTTACAAAGGGCTGAAATTCAATTTCAATTTTATATTTAAGCTGCAATGACTTCTACTAATACAAGAAACACATTTAAACAGAGAAAGAAGACAATATAATTGGTCAGAAAGAAAGCAAGAAGTGCCTAATAATGATATCCTTCAACATGGTACTCTGTTATACTGTATATAAAGTGTTTAGATCACCACAAAAAGGACAAGGTAGTCAATGGTAAATATTCAAAACACAGTGATTCCAACAAGGTATTTGACATTTGAAATTTAATACATTAAAGACTTCACAATCTGATTTCAAAACTGTTCTGTAACACTACAGGTGGTCCATATAATAGTAGATTTTGTATTTTTTTAAAATCTAGCGTTAAGACAATACTTAAGTAAAACCATTGAAAAGTTTTTGTTTAGTTTTTACTGGTTTTAACACTATGTACAATAGGCATGCTGTTAAGCCAGTCTAGATACTTTTTAACTGCACCTTATACAGTAACATTTTTTTTATTAATTACAAATAAACAATCACCTCTATCACGTCCCCCGAAGTCCTGACGACTTCGTTTCTGGGGCGGTCCATAATCTCTTCTAAATTCTGGTCGTCGTCTTCTGAAATTGTTTCATCATATAACACCATTGACAATACAGGATTACTAATACATACTTAACAGATATGTCATGATTTCATGCATACATTACTAAGTCTAAACAAAACAAATCCAGTACATAATACATAAGATATATATATTACAGTCAAACCTGCGAACAAAGGCTACCCTTGCAAAAGACAAAATGTGGCCTTTAATGACAGATGGCCTTTATTTGGAGATCAGTTTGTTCTAAATAATCAGTGACGATTTTTCAAAGAATGGCCTTTATTCACAATGTGGTCTTTAATGGAGGTGGCCGTACATCAAGCTTGTTATGGAGTTTTATTACAAGGTTTAAGCAGGGGAAGTATAACTGATTTTGTACAAAGAGTAACACTTTCCTATGCTTCCACCTTATAATATTAGCAAGTCTCACTCATTTCACATACACAGAGGACAAAATCTCACCATAATAACCAACAGATACAGAGATAAGAGAGAATATTAATCCACAGTTTAACTCTCATAAATGTGTTTATCTAACACCAGACTAAAATCTTGTAACTAAAATTAAGGGGCACACTCAACAATACTAAATAAGATTTTTTCATAAAATTAACATTTTTGATAACAGGATTGTATCCAAAGGGAAAAGCAGCAAGCTGGAGTATTTCAAAAGAAAACTTAAAAATAACTGGCCAAACTTTATTGTGAAATTAAACTTCACTATTTCAATTATTTTATTGTTTACTAACAATCCCATTAATTACTTTGATGTGGAACTATTGAATAATCAGTAAATGCTTTAAATATGATCAGCAGTAGACAGATAACTTAAAGTGACTCTTACAATTATTTTTCCACTGGATTTAACACCGCCTTTCAACAGTTTTTCAGTTATATATGGCAGTCAGTTCACGTAACCAGATTTCCTGGACTGTATACTAACCAGTACTAACTCTTCCACAAGGAGTCAGCAACTTCTCCACATATGGAGGAAAAATCGACATTCTTGTCAAATTTTCATAGAAGGGTATGACCCGTAATTTGATTCGGATTGCCGGGTTATAAGTCAACAGTTACTGTTGTTTCTTACAAACCGCCAAGAATATAATGGACACATGTAAAATAACAAGAATTTTAACGACAGACAGGGGAGGAGTAACAGGAGTCATCATCCCTCAGATTTACACAGGAGTACAAAGACTTCCACAAAATATCCGTGAAGAATAATTTTACCATACAAATAAACTAAGCATAAAAGGGCCTTAATCTAATTGATACAATGTAATGTTTGAGTTTGCCACACACTTTATCACTTATCTTCTCAAACAACAATCAAATGGTCCATGAAAACAATATGAGGCTGAAATGAATGATTCAGCATTGTATTCCTAAGCATTATACTTCACAGACAAGACAAAAACAACATAAGATTATGATGTACTATCAATCAAGTCATTTCATTACATATTATACCTAATATAACCAGGCATCACAGGAGACATTAAATATTTATCAAAATTAATCACTAGTAAACAATTAAGATCATTCAAATATTTTGTCATCAGAAAATATTAAAAGATGGTGTGTCAGGGCTTTCATTTGACCCTTAAAACAGCATTCTGACTCTTGAAATCATTAAAGTAAAGCTTTTGACTCTTGAGAATTTGTATCAAAGGGGCCAATTTAATCATTTTGTCTCCTGTGAAGCACAAACTGGAAGGAAATGAAAGTAACCACTTATTCAAAATAAAAATATAAAGTCATGTAATAGATTATTACAAACATGTATCACCTCATAAAATCACAAGTGAGATTTAATTTACAAATTGATTTGAACTTTTAAATTCTCTTTAAAATCATCAAAAAGTACAAAACTGTGTTCGTATAATCAAATAAGTGATCACTTCAAACAAAATATAAACCAAAGCTTGAATGTAAGGATAAATGCATTCAAGGTGTACAAAACATAATTTATCGATTTTTCATGCGTTTAACACAGAATTTTAAAAAAATCATTCAGTGTTTTGAATTTTCTGAAATTTCTCAATCTAATTATCCAATCAACTTCAAGCAATGGTATGGCATTTAAGCACACACCTAAACCAAATAAGGTTATGATACTATAAAACCTACCGTCTGTCGCCTCAATATCTCCCCATGTTTTATAAAGGAGGACAATCGGCACTCCAAGAGTGAAATGTCATCATTATGATATAACATCCAAAAAAGTGCTGGACAAAATAGTGATTATTTTACACAAGGCACAGTTCTTATCAATAGTTCACACAATCACATTGATGTTTTAATGTGATTGTGTTGTTTTTTTTTCATAATAACCACACAAAAAATAATAGTCCACATAGAGAGAAAAAATACAACACAAGTCCAATATGTGACGAAATAAAAACCGCTGTTGCTTCAACACATTGCAATAGAAACGTCCATTGCTATCTATCTTCAACGGACTATTAGGGGATCTTAAGTCTATATGGTAGTATCAAAAAACGAGCGTCCATTTTGTAACGCAAAATGACTAACATTCGGTGGTTATTTAACTCAATAGATTTAAATCTATTTCACTATTGCACAAAAACTAATAAGTCTCTAAGAAACTGCATGCAAATTCTTTTTTCAGCACCCTGCGTTAAATCCTTTTAATTATTGAAAAGTCTAATTTGAATATAGCGACATATTTAGATGGTCCAATTTTGTCTGCTCTTAACACTTCCCGTCCTAACACTTTCACTGGATAACAGACAAAGTCCGACATTGACACCAGACAGACTTAACATGAAATGTTCATACTAATCTTTTAATATATTCCATCTTTTTATAGATTTAGGATAATCCTGCATTGTAACGCGCGATATTTAAGTCCGAGAAACTAACCATTATTTCGCTGTATGGATTGATTCCTGAAACATCCCAAAACGAGAGAAGAAATATTAATATATCCCAAAACTAGTACCAAGACACCATGTTACAGGCATTACTCAAGGATTATTTCCATTTTAATAAATACTTACCACCCAAAAAGTTTTAAAAAGACATTTTTTTAAAACTTAAGAGCTTAGTTATCAAAGGTTACCCAACCTTATATATCACATATTAAGCTCTCAATTTGCAAACATACACAACACATATTTTCCCACACATTTGATTAATCCACTGGTACACAGCTTTCTACAGGGTCCAAAATAGAATGTTTCTAACCTAAAATCTCCGCGACCTCTAAAAGAATCTCGTCCACGATTGGACCTGGAATTAAAATCCCCACGGCGAGCACTTGATCGTTTAGCTTCACGAACTATATCATTTAAATCTACGTTGTCGTCAGTCGGGAACAATTTACACAAAGCTTCTCCACATCTTGGTTCTATCTCCTGAAATTGTAAACATGAAATAGAAAAAATTCAACACAAGAAATAAGTTTTTTTTTGTAACAATCCCATCATTACCGATTAAACAAATACATTAATACATTCTGTACAATAAATCAGTCTCAAATATTGTTAAACATAAGAGCTTCTTTCCAGTCCGATATGAACATTTAAACATGACTCTAGAGCTGTAAGACAACTTGGCTAAAGTATTGTGTTGAAGTTTAACGAGTAAGAAATAAATGTATCATAGCACTGTACCTGACCATCTCTACCAATCTTTACTGGACGATTATCATTCCAAGGGTTGTGTAAATGAGTAGTCTTCATAAAATCTAGTTCTCGTCTAAAAAAATGATAAAAAACAATTCTGAATGCAACCTAAATCATTCCAAAAAGTAAACTTCCATGTAAGTTGAAGAAAGGACAGGAACCAATACAAATACTGTCACTGAGATATCAGTGTTCCATAAAGCAACTTTAATTATACTCAAAACATGAAATAAATTATATTTTCATAATTCAGAGTTAAATCTAGCAACAAGTAAACATGTGACCTACATAGAAGACTAAAATCCAGAATTCCAACAACCATAGTCTAAAAAGGTTCTCATTTCCAAATCAACTATGTGTTTATTTCTAAATATAACTCAAGTCTATACAAACCTGCTGATCCAATCTAATTTAAATACACCACTAAGTGCTTTAGCACTCAATCCTGGAGGTAACACCCATCTGATGGGAGGATGATCTTTGGTGGATGGAGCAGCTAACCTGGCACAGCCTACAATCATGCACAAATCTAGCAATTATAATACAATATTACACCTCCATTAATTCAACAAGACTGATCAGACGACATAACAATGCTCATGATAGTAATAAGAATATAAAATCCCTGAGTATTTATACTTTTATTCCTTGTCAAAAAAACAATTACCAATTATTTTTTACTTAAACCACATTTACTTAAACAACTATATAAATAGAAATCATACCTTGGAACTTTCCACTCTCCTTCACAGAAAACACAAGTATAACATTATCACATTCCTATAATAAATCAAGGTGAACAATTAATTGACTGACATTATCATGATACTACACATACACACAATGACACACAACTATAATTTAAAAAAAAAAACAAGATTTTTTCTGTCTAATATAAAGGGATAGCGTGAAATCTTATGATAAAATACAGACTACACTGCAGTAATAAAGAATTTTTACACGAATCATAACTGTACTCTTACAGATATTCTCCACAACTAGAGGAAGAATTTTCACAGAATCTGTAGAAAGTACACAGTTTCCATGTATTCATAACTGAGCTCTGGATCAACCAATTACAGACAAGACTTAAAGATAGTTAATGGATAGTCCAGATTTATTATCACAATCAAACAAAATCGCCAATAGAAGCAAATAAACAAAATGAATCAAAATCATAAACAGACACACACACAGACATACAATCCAATGAAATATTGTAAAATAGTAAAAGTACATATGTACTCAACCTCTTATTTACCTTGTAAGCTTGATTTAATCTTGCTTCATTCTGAGGAGGAGTAGACCAAACACATTTGGCTTTTGCTAAAGCAACATTTTCATGATTGTTGCTTTTAATGAGGTAGTAACGAGCATTCTTGAAGAAGTATTTTAACTTCTTTTTGCGTGCTGAAGATGAAAATATACATGCTTGTACGAGTATTATTTAGATACTCAGAAATAAATCTTTTAGTATTATCTAAACATTTCCTGACTGTCAACAAAACAATAATTTCAATTCTAAATCAGCAGATAAATATGTATTTTAAAATTTAAGTAGATAGTATATAAATACCACTTAAATATCTCTACATATTGAGTTATTTTACTCCATAATAAATCTTAAGTACATGTAAAACATTATTCTGAGTATAAAATGGTACCTTTTTCTTCATCTTCAATAGATTTTTTGCTGCCTTTTTCATCATCATCGTCATCATCATCACCTGATTTATCAATATCATCTTCATCGTCATCATCATCATCATCTTCACTATTACGATCCCATTCAATAGGTGAGATACCACGTCCATCAGAGGACTTTCTCTTCCTTGAAGGCTTCCCTTCCTCCTCCATACCTTCACCATCAGATTCTAAATGAATATAATTCTACCATTAAAATACATATACAATTCAAAATCATCATACCATTAAAATATATCACTTATACAAATATTAAACAATAATACTCTAAACAACATCAGTCTACAAATGTTGCAAATGCAGTATTCAGTGCCATTAACCAAAAGTTTTCTTATATTCTGTGAGAAGATATAATTTTACAATACTTAATTGAGTACAATTACACAGACGTTTTCAGTCTGCAAAATGTGAATAGCCCGAGCCGGAGGCTATAAAAAAATGACTTGGGCTAGAAAAATATTGCTAAGTTGTAGTCTAACAGGCTATGACATTTTGACAACGTAAATTTCCTATTTCGTTTTCTCAGAGGGATAAGCAAATTAAACTCAATTGGGAAATTGCGTCACTTTTTTATTCAAAATTTCGGACTATAAAAATATGGTTTGGACAATACCTTTTTCTGTAAAATATAGTCTGAAGGAAAAAATTTTTTTCATGCATACTGTGCTTTTATGTTTTGAACATTACAATGACTTGCATAACTGACAGGCACAATAAGACATCCACAGAAGGCAGCATTTCAATTCTTAATAGTTCAAATTTATCAAAGAAAAGAACCACAAACATGACACGACCATTCAAAAATTCACTTTGATTGAAAGAGAAATAAACATGCCACACATGACACCATGCTTTGGTGATTTGACAAAACAAAAAAGGTACACAAACACAATAACAACCTAAAGCTAGAATTTACAGAACCATGTTTTTAAATTTTCACACATAACAATGGAAAATAACCATCCAACAAATAAATAACCAACTGTTTTAAACCTTTCAACAGAGCACATAAAAATCTTTATTTTAAACAATTTCTAGAAACATAGCCACAAAAAAATATGCCACAACTTTCCACTGATTTTAAATTTTGCAGAGCAAGCTAGAAAACTGAGAAATGAATGTTTCATAAACAGGTAAAAACACAGAATTCAAGACACAGAGCAGTGATGCTGTAACTCTGTCATAAGATACATTCAAGTATACCAAGTTAACATTAGCATTAGAATTAAATATTCCATGTATAATATACCAAGTTCTGATCCTCCACCAGATAAAATATCCTGACCATGTTGATCACTGGTTTCACTTCTGGTGTCAAAATCGTGCTCCATTACTTCAGGGTTCAGTATCTCCTCACTAGTCTCATTCAAACTACTATCTATGTTGTTCAATGAATTCTCTGCAAGAGAATAGTTCACTAATACTTACATATCATAGCACCTCAGTCCCTGAATGTCAACAAGACCTACTATAGAATGGAATAATTGTAACACCAGCCTCCAGAAAATTCTCAGACTATCCTTCCTATCTTATCTCTAATGCTACTATCCATGATCCAGACATACCAACACTAGTAGTCAATACTATCCATAATTCAGACAAATTAACACTACTATCCATAATTCAGACATACTAACACCACTATCCATAATTCAGACATACTAACACCACTATCCATAATTCAGACATACTAACACCACTATCCATAATTCAGACATACTAACACCACTATCCATAATTCAGACATATTAACACCACTATCCATAATTCAGACATACTAACACTACTATCCATAATTCAGACATACTAACACCACTATCCATAATTCAGACATACTAACACCACTATCCATAATTCAGACATATTAACACCACTATCCATAATTCAGACATACTAACACCACTATCCATAATTCAGACATACTAACACTACTATCCATAATTCAGACATACTAACACTACTATCCATAATTCAGACATACTAACACTACTATCCATAATTCAGACATATTAACACTACTATCCATGATTCAGACATATTAACACTACTATCCATAATTCAGACATATTAACACCACTATCCATGATTCAGACATACTAACACTACTATCCATAATTCAGACATATTAA
Organism: Lutraria rhynchaena; assembly: GCA_008271625.1. Taxonomy (NCBI): domain Eukaryota; kingdom Metazoa; phylum Mollusca; class Bivalvia; order Venerida; family Mactridae; genus Lutraria; species Lutraria rhynchaena. Next base: position 456,844 of record VIBL01000142.1, on the reverse strand, counting down.
CACTACTATCCATGATTCAGACATACTTATGCGACAGTCAATGCTTCAGATATACTAGCAGCAGTTTTTTTATCTAACATCAATTATACCAACCTCCCTCATCTCCTACAAGAAACTGACAACTTCCTCGCATATTTCATGAATCAGAGGTAGAAGACAAATAGTAATAGATGTAATATATTCAGCCAAATTTTAGAAGGTAAACCCCAACAAAAAAAAATTGAGTTGATCAACATTGAAATACAAATTCTTGCTTTGACTTCTTTGTATGAAAGAGGATAATAATAATGATGATACCAAAATCAATATAAGGTAAAAATCATAAGAGAATTGAAAAGATTAATCTGTAATTCTGTTGAAAGGTTTTAACCAAACACTGGTCATGCACACACAGGCTTCTATGAAGCAAGCATGCAATCACAAAAAATATAATACAACGTATTACACAAACACAATTCATTTAGCAACTTAGACTGTTTGTCCAGCCAAGTAAGAACAGATCAGGAACTTAAGAATATATATATAGTACCTATTGAAGTCTTTTCCAGTTCATAATCTTGTAGTATATCAACAATATCTGTATCCTTCATGGAATCTTTTGTAGTCTTGACTAAATCAAGAAGCTCAGCCTCTGTATCATAGGACAAACTCCCCGATTATATCATATAATAGTAATAACACAGAAAAGTTGCTTGTTTTGTATAGAAACTAGATGAAAGTCCTCAGGAAACATGTGCTTAATTTACAACAGACTTTATCATAATCTATTTCATGATAATACGTAATTTATGCAATTGATTAATAAGAGAATTTAGAATAATTGGGATGGTCATTTCGAATTTTCAACTGCAATTGATACAACTGATTTCATCATTTTTTTCATCAGTTCATTCATACTGAAGTAAAGAAATATCTTGCAGATACTAAACAAATAACAACTGAAGTGACAGGAAATCAAAAAGGTCATAATAGTGATCATCAACTAGTTAAAATAAATATCAGCATTTTACAAAAAGAAAATCTACTTTGTACAAGCTTTTGTTATTACTGAAAAATAACTATTAATCTACAGTAAGCAGGTTAGTAGAAATTACAAAATCAAAAAACATGATGGATCAACTTAAGAAGAATATATCACCTCTCATGTAACATGAATGATTATATATCAACATCTAAAAGCATTTTAATGACAAATATTCAAGATAATTATCAACTTCACAGGCCCAAACAATCAGAATTGGTACTACAATGTGATCAAGTCATATACAAGGTGCATTAAAATTTTACTGAAAATTATAGTATCTATAGCCATTAGTCTACCACCTCTGATTCATATACACTACATGGTACTTCTAAAGGATGAACAAAAGCATATGTTCATATCCATAGGAGGATAGCAAGTGAAAGGGATGTTGTATTAAGCCCTAAAATGGCCACATAGGCCAAAAACATGTTTATCATATATGCATATGCATTACTTATCTTGGCATTGTATTTACCACCAACGGATCTTTTGAGAAAACATTTGACGCATTAAGTGGACAAGCTATGAAATCTATTTTTAATATGAAACTGTATCAGAATAAATTCCATAATATAAGTGTTAGTCACTCTCTTGATATTTTTGATAAGTTAATTTTACCTATCTTAAATTATGGATCTGAGATATGGGGTTTTTCAAAGCCAGGAGACTAGAAAATATTCAGTTACAATTTTGTAAACAACTTCTAGGAGTAAAAATACAAACACAAAATAATTTTATTTATGGCGAACTTGGTAGAGTACCTTTAAAAACAAGAAGATTATTGTCTATTGTACGTTACTTGACTAAAATTATGAGAACTGATAATAGTAAACTGATAAAACAAACGTACAATCTTTTGTTAAACGATATTGAAGAAAAACCTTATTTAGTAAACTGGGTATCAAAAGTTAAATTTTTATTACAGTTCACTGGTTTTTATTATGCTTGGTTGAATCAAGGCGTAGAGAATTGTAAGTTATTTTTGCATCTTTTTTCACTTAGAGTTAATGACATATATATACAAAATTGGAATGCCGAAATAAACGAGTCATCCCGTGCCAGTACATACCCTTTTATTTTCGAAATTTGAATTTAAATCATATTTTAACCTTATTAATATACCAAAATATAGAGTTGCTTTTAAAAGATTAATAATGTCAAGTCATAGATTAGAAGTCGAAATGTGAAGATGGAATAGATTATTACGAGAAGATCGGAAATGTAAATTTTGTGAAAAGTTAGAAGACGAATTTCATTTTGTATTAGAATGTTCTTTGTATTTGAACCTAAGAAAAAAATATATTGATGGTTATTTTTGGAAACGTCCAAACATACCTAAATTCATTGAACTTTTTACATCTGTTGACTTAAATACTATTCAAAACCTTGCTGTTAATATTTACAAAAGTTTTAGGTTACGAGATAGTTTTGTTTATGTTTAATTTTTCTTCAATAAAGATCAAACTTCATCTTTTATCTACTAAAAAATAGTTAGTTTTGCTCAGTCGTATGCCACCTCACAACACCAATTCAACCTGAATTACCATACTGTGTTAAAACACCAAGGACTGGATTGACAATGTATGTTTAACATAAATATATCTAAAATACACAGATCCAGTGCAAAGAACAATCAAAGAAAATGTCATTTTGAAAGTCATAACTCATGTGTACGTACATATATGATAAATGTGTTTTGGTTAGCGTGGCCAGTGTAGGCCTTATTTCACCATTATACATCATCCCTTCAATGCGCTAGCCCCTAATGTTTATACTGGTAGGTAACCTAAATGGGATATGTATGTAAACTACCAGTCATACATAAGTGAGACAATGTTGACAAATGGTGTTAAACCCACAATACATAAACAAAAGAATTAACTAAACAGTAAATTGTCAACTGGATAAGTATCTTACCATGATCAGTGTTTGTTTTTTCATCATCTTTATCGTCATTTAGAGAATCATCTGTTATTTCAGTAACTGCTTTCCTGGTTTTCTTTTCCATTGTTTTACCTAAACATCAATTTTATAATAACAATACATAGATGGCCAAAAAATTACATAAGCATAAGTATATTTAAAGTATACTCGATGTAAGAATAAACATAACTCATAAGTTTTCAATTCAGGATTTTCAGTAGCATGAGATTTTTCTATACACCCAACATGAAGACGTACCCAGATAAAGGACATTTATATAAATATTTTCAGAAACATTAGGAGTAAACTGCCATTGTTGGTAATGCAATATGTTCACAACAAACACCTATCAAACAATAAAGAGTAAACAAAGATGCTCAATAAATATATGCATAAAAATACATGAATTTACCTTTTGCAATTCTTTTTGTAGGTGTTTGTTTCACTTTTTTGACTGGACTAGCATCCTCCGACTTTGAGTCATCTAGATCTTCTAATTTTGTTTCATCATCATTCACCTTCTTCACAGCAGTCTTAACTGCTGCTTTCTTCACAGTCTTACCTTTAGTTTTTGTTCCTTTAGCCACAACTTTTTTCCGTATAACTTTCTTTTCTGGAAAAAGCATTTTTAAGTTCAGCCAAACTAACAGAATAAATTCAGGTACATGATGTATGCAGTATTGTGTTTACAAAGTTACACAACAAATAGTATAGGCATATTTATGGTTCTACTTCCATTTCCAAAGAATCAAGTCCGCAAAAGTCAGCTAATTAACAATCTGTAGCATTTTCAATGACTTAGAATGGTTTAACCTGTTTAGAGCATCAATAATCATAAATTATATATCAAATGTTAAATACTTACTAGTCTGAGTTACAGCAGGATTGTCTTCTAAGTTATCATTTTCTTCAGTATTTAAATCATCATCTCCAGTGTTCCCATCGAGGATGTCGTCAAGTACATTTTCAATGCCTTCGCCACCTGTGAAGATATTAACTGCCTAGAATATCTTATACATAATATTAAATATATGAAATGTACGTGAAATTAATCTATACATAACAAATGGTCAAGCATTTTGTCCAGTTAGCTGCAGCTCTTTATAGACATTTCCTTAACCTTTTACTTCATAGCGCCCTAGTCAATATACCTACTGTATACTGATAGTGGATTAGATAAACTGGTACATTATCTCCATACAGGTTATTGGGAAAATGCTACTGTTTTGATGCGTCTACTTCATCACTTGATTACTATACTAATTATTAATCCAATCAAATTTGAGTGAACACAAAAGTTGTTCATAATTAAGTAACCTTTCTTATGGTATAAATTTTGTAATTGTAGGACAAATATTAAGGGATATATATAGGAACAAAAGTTACATAAATATTTCAAAGTGTATTTTTTTCTTTTCTGTTTTACTGATTTGATACCTGGTCATTTCATCACCAAATTTTGGTGCTAAATAATGGTTCTATGAGTTTTAAATTATGCCAATTTGACAATGTTTAACATATCTTTCTTCTAATGTGGAAAGTTTTGATATTGGGCAAATATTACGGGAAATATAAGGAGTACAAGGTGACACAAATTCTGTGGGATTTTGTACACATCAACTTCATTATTTTGCCTTTTCTGTTCACAGACACATGGTTTTCATCAAAAATAATTCAACAAATATGTTGAAGAATGACTATAAATTATTCTCTCAATGTAGACTAATAACTTAAAATAGAATAATTTTTATTGTACATTTCATAAATATAAAATCTCATATTTGATGAACTTGACATGAGATGACATACTGCCAAAAATTCTTTACAATAAATATTATGGCCAACTACACCAAATTCATTTTTAGCTACAAAAATTAAAACTTAAAATAATCAACTATCAAAAATGGGAAGGGTAAAATTGGCACACTGCCAAATTGGCCCTGAGCCAGTGATTGACTCTATAAGCTGAGGAATTTGTTTCTCATGATTAATGTCATCGTGACCCAAACAGTGTCTGGCAAATGTGTCAAGTCCAACTAATGCTTTTAAAACAATCAAAGGTTGTGTACATGTACCAAATTTAAGCAAGTTGATTATACACGTATATTCGTGGACAATATTTTTGATTGATCGTGCCAGATTGTAAAAACCATGCGGGGGGGGGTCATAAAACACCGGGTGACACATTTTTTTATAATAATTCAAGGACACATACTGTTTTGCCGACTTAATCTCCTTGATGATTGCATCAATTAGCACAAAATATGATGAAATTTGAATTTGTTTTCATTTCAACTTGCCACAGGTATTATTGTTTTATGACTTCAAAGACAGAGTGGGAACGGTGGGGTAATATTTTTACAGCATCAAAAGATGTTTGAAAATATCAAAGAATGGATGTTTTACTTATCCTTCAACAAAATTTCCAGCATAATTGATGTCAAAAATAAACCGCATAACCGCAGATTACCATGTAATCCTAACAAACTGTGTAATCATAGTGTGATCATATCAGAGTGTGACACTTCTTGTGTTTACATGGTATTTATGGCATTTTTTTTTAAATATAAACCAAATATTTTTGTTGGATGTTTGTCTTTATGAAAGATTGAATTACATGACTGTAGTAATAAAAATCTGTGATATTTCTGAAAAAGTGATTTATTTAAAGTTGAAAATCAGACACATGAAAACCGGGGATTATGAAAATGCGGTAGACAGGTGAAAACTCGGGATCATGAAAATACGGTAAACATGTGAAAACCAAGGATTATGAAGTAAACAGTTAATTGGAAATCTTTTTTGAAGATGTGCATAAAAATTTAAAATAGAACAATTTGAGTATAAAATATACTATTACAGGAACACATTTCACCTTTCAATATTATAGTTTGTTAGTGTTACATAAAATTAAGTATCAATTACTAGTCATTTACAATCTGGTGCAATGATTGTTGGGATATGGGCCACTTTCAACAGCCTCGCTGTTGGGTTAACTCTTTGGCGACGTGGTTGAGTGTCCGCCTGCATCGCTAGGGGTCCCAGGTTTGATCCCAAGTTAGGACCATGGATTTTTCTTGCTCCAAATTTACTATAGTGGTGGCAGTAGTGTTTAATGAACTCATGCAGAGACACGGAGTATCAAGATGGAAATCTAGAGCTGGTCAGCTCTAATAAGTAACGTAAAATGGGGAGGAGTGTAGTGATTGCAGGAGTACGTGCCACTTTAAACAGGCTCGCTTTTGGGTTAACTCTTTAGCGACATGGTTGAGTGTCTCCCTACAGTGCTAGGTGTCCCATGTTCGATCCCCAGATACTGAGATAGGACCATGGATTTTTCTCACTCCCAATTTACTTTACTGGCAAAGCTAGTGTAATTTACACAGTAAATCATGGTTAGTATCATAGTCTGCAAACACATACACTTTTTTGATAATCTAGAGCAAAATTTGTTTCTATCGTCTTCATATTACCCATTTGCAATCAATAACGAAACTAACTCATACGCATGGTAGGTACCACGTCTAATTTCTAAAACCGTAAACGTTTGGCCTATGTTTTTAAGTTCACTTAGATATTAACAGGATGGACGACTTTTACTTATCTACGTTAACATGTTTACACTAACTTGGCAAGTATAAAAACTTTTCATTACACAACTTCATGAATGCGAACCTCTTCAGGCGAAAAAGAAATTAAGAAAGAGCATTTTGTCAGGAAAAAAACAAAGCGAAATTTACGAACGAGACAGGTCTATTTGAGAAGAGATTTACCCTTGGAATCACCGACTTCGGCACTCATATCAAACAATTCACTGTCCTTAATTGGCTGCCTTAATCAGACAACTTAGGTATTCACGTATTTGTAATTAAACTATCAATTTTTAGTGCTTTGTTTTCACTAGAGCATGGCTACTGCATAAATTTGGAAATCTCGCGTGCGTGTCTCGCCTCTAACGAGACTTATAATCAAGGGAGACAATGTCCGGAATTCCCAAATAAATTCCGTGTTTCGGACCATCTGAGTCACGATAAAAACAAAGACAGCCAAATATATGGTTGGTCGTAACTTTTGACACATGTTATACCATTCTCACAGCAAAAAATAATGGCGTATTGCAAACAGCGCAGACGTTTTGAGAATGAACGTGGGTAAGTTTTGATCAACTGAAAACTATTGATAATCGACTCATTACTTGCAGTGACTCAGAAATGTAGCGACAGCATTGGAGACGTTTCGTTTTTTTCGGCTTGTACTTCTTGTCAATATGAAATAAACAATGTGAGAAGCGCATACTTTGCCAGATGTTGTACATTATTTTCGTTTAATTCACATGATGAAAAAGTTTAAATGAGCATTTGTACAATTAATGTTTCAGGCGACTGTTTGATTTAAACTGCGATATTCATACATAAACATGAATGATTTTAAATAAATAAATAGATAACTTTTTGTGTTGGCAACACAAACAAAACCCAGCTTTTGGTTGAATGTTAGTTCAGTTTGTAAAATGTAAGTGCTGCACTCATAAAAAATTCTTTTTATTATGTTGAAGTAAACATCACCTGTATCTGGCCCTTTTAATATTGTTTGTGTGCCACACCCATTTTTATATCCATCATTTCACGCTTCAGTACTTTTCTTTTATATTGAATAAACAAGATCCATTCATGGTTCATTTAATCATTTATGTTGTACAGGTTTGTGGCACTCATCAAGAGCATGATTTATGTCCCAGAAAATACACATGCATTATTGATAAACTTATCCATTGTCATTTGTATTCGTTTTTAATGGTCATGATTTCAGTGTTAATGAAATTATGTGTATGAAATAAAAAACAAACAAATGTTGAATGTATAGAACATGGTAGACCCTTCAAATTGTTGTTTAGGTACATAAGACTAATCTAAACCCGGGATTTAATTACCAGTATTTGTTTTTATTAAGTAAAATGATTGAATTTATTATTTCAGATTTGATCCAGACGATGAATTGTCAGCAATTTTAACAAAACTTTGGGATTTAGATGAGAACAAATGTTATCCGTATGATGACTTCAACATTGATCTTCAGAGTAAGTCACAATAGGAAAACTTTTTACGCTCAGTTTGAACCACTTCTCAATTTCACTTTGAAAATTCCAGCTCCCACATTTTTTTTGAAGAGCTGTTTCCAACTTTTTAGGATCAAACCAGGACACTGTGATTCTATCCCCTTCTCAGAATTGAGGACATATAGATTTACCTTTGATAACAGAAGATTTTACTGTCAGAGAATTGGCTTGTTGAATCTCCAGAAGTTATGTAACACAAATCCCTAGTCATATAGATAGATTGATCATTGCATCAAAATATATATACATGCCTCAAAGACTGCCTTAACATGCACAATAAATACCAAACATGTCATGCTTTGACTGCCATATTGTTAAAGATATTAATATGTTTCAACTTCAAAATGTCATAAAAGATTGTACTATAATCATTTAATTTCTGTTACAGGATATGTTAGATCTACACGAGAGTGTGTTGATGCTTCTTGTCGTAACATGTTTGAATGGTTAGATGAAGAAAGAATCTTTGAAAGGGAGACTTTCAAAAGTGCGTATTTACTGCATTCTTATTTAGTACTCATGTATTGTTATATTGTTTTTTTCTATGGAGATTTAAGGCACTGTGGATGATTAATGATTACCTGGCAAGTGCTTGTATTCTGTCTTTTGTTGTTAAGATATTTTGAAGCCGTACATGCTGTTTGTGCAAAGGTTTGTCTTCTAGTCAAGATAAAATCTCTATAATATCTAATGCTGAAGAATTTCATTCAGTTAATATCAAGATTTATTAAAACAGTTGTCTTATAAAAAGATGATTTCTACAAGAAATCTCCTGCTCTGGCTCCTGACCCCTATTTCAAAAACCTGGTGTATTAGATATGATTAATTGATGCAATAAAATACCACAACACTTCACTCATTTGACACATTGTAAGGATCACCAGAGGGTAAGATTAAAGTGGTTCGAAAAAGATGCATAACTAAAATTCAATTTCTGAATCATTTAAGGTAATGATTTATTAATGTCCAGCTTTCAGAGCATTGTTGGACAATTATGAGGCAGCTTGTGGTGAAGCTGAAGTAGTAACGTATGAAGAGAAGACAGAGAACAGAGCATTTATTAATGCAATAATGGAGACTGAAGTGATGAAGGAGTGTCATAGATATCTTATAGAAAAGGGAAAAGCGCCCGAAGATGTTGGTAAATTTAAATGTCAGTTGTACAACTTGTGGTTTATGCTGGTAAGAAGAACCAAAGGTGACAGGTAAGAAAATGCTGACCTTACTTTACATCTTATTTAATCATACACTACAAGTATTTCAGTGTACGAATTGAGTTTTTGAAATTTGTAGCCTGAAATGGCATGAATTTGTTACTTTATTGTGTACTTAATATGAAAATTGGCAATTTTATACTCATCCATATTATTTAACTTAATTTAGTTTGACATTCTAATGCATGATGGAATTAATTGATTTATTCATCTTTGCCATATTTTTTAAATTTGTTGTATTGTGACTTGAAGAAATTTTAAATTATCTTTCTGGAACATGCAATCAGTTTTCCAAGAAATTCAGAAGTTTTTCATAGTTATATACAGTTCTAGACTTATGTTTAATTTTTGTGTAGCTGTATTGACATGTAATATAAACAAGAGACCTGGAGAAAATATTACCTTAAGGTCATTCAATGAAACTGTATATCTACTGAAACATAAATGGGCCTTTTTTATTTATTTTTGTATATATTATTATATTTGTACATACCAACAATTAATTTTGAAAAAAATATGGCTTGAAAGTTAAAACAGAATATTACAAATATCAGAACAGATCACCAACTCTTCGTCTGATCATAATTATTTTTGATGGTGTATGTAGAGTTCTCCATTATCAAATATTCATATTTAAGCGCAGCAATTTTCTATTTTATAACTTCAAGATAGCAACTAGAACATTTATTTTCAAAATACTTGTAACAATTTACTTTATTTTCTATCTGATATTTTATTCAGGGATTTTGACTCAAGTAGTTTTGAGCATGTATTTGTTGGTGAATATCGTAACAATGAATTCATTGGTCTGCACAACTGGATACAGATTTATCTACAAGAAAAAGCTGGGAAGATAAATTATCATGGTTATTTCAAATGGGATACAGTATGTTATATAATAAAATAATTCAACCATGTTGTTTTGGATTTTCTGATTGTGATATTTATTAAATATATCATTTTGTCGAATTAAATGTGGAATTTCATGAAAGTCATTTTGAAAAATGTGATGAGATTTTACATCAAGAAATATTCTCCATTAAAAATGATTAAAACTTAAATGGTTGCATATTTATTCATGTGTATGAACTTTCTACCAGACCTTACATAGATTCATAAGATGACTCACTTAATTAAATAAGCTCTTTGTGGTTTAGTTGCTAATTGTATATGCAGGAAGTGTGATAAAATTATGTTTATTTATAAATTTACATTCTATTTACTTTTAAATCATCTCTTTTAGATAAAAGACGATGAGTTTCCACGACTAATGGCCATGCAGTTTACGTATACAGGTGATGATGGTCAGGAAAAAGAGAAACCAATCTGTAGCACTTTCCTGGGTACCAGTCCAGAATTTGAAATTGCTGCCTACACCATATGTTTCTTCACTAAACAGGTATTTCTTTGAATTTCTAAATGCTTTCTGTATAAAAAGTATTTCTTGCTCTGATAAAATAACCTTGAGAGAACTTTTTCAAAGTGGTATTATTTGTGTAGATTGAGAATTAATTAGAGATATACATATAGGGACCTATTTTATACCTAACCAGACTGTATTGTAATTGATTGTAAGTTTATTCATGTGCTGTCTTCGTATATGTATATATAAGCAACATTACAGCTAGTTTAACCTCTTTATCCAAATAATTATATGGTAAAGACTGAAAAATATTCAAATTCACCAATACAAGCACAGTCTGACAATCGGTAAACAAATCAAGCTGAGATAATAGACAAAAATAATTACGGCCTGAAACAAGTAAACAAATCCATCCAATAACAAATAAAATAAATAATAAACAAACATAATAACCTACAAATAAATACTAAATTCTATAAAATTATGAAGACTGTAAATAGGTGATATAAATTTATACTGTGTACGAAACTTTTTGGTACGAAGTTCAACCGAGTAATTGGAAAATAAGAACAAATAGAAACTGTACTAATCTATAATTTACACGACAATTAAGAGAATTTCTATACATGATAAACAATGTAGGAAAGTTACTTACACTGTGAGGGAACCTAATGAAATATAATAAATAACTAGGCGCTGAACATTGCGTATCACACAAACTTGTTTTGAATTTTTCTCTAATTGATGTAGCGTCACTTCAAAGAAAGGAAAAGAGTATAATATGCGGAAAAAGCATAGAAAGGAAAATGTTCAAACGATGTTGAGTAGGTCTTTAAGTACAAAAAGGGGGCTCAAAATTATAATCAATGGCAAGGAATATGTAACAAGTAACATCGTTACGTGACAATATACTCGTGGGCAAAATGAAGATGGGTAATTATTAAGAAAGTGAGAAAATCAAAATTGTTTTATTTTCAGGGTATCACTGATGTTCAACTTGGAGAATATGAAGTTGAGGTTGCATGTATGCCTCTGGGTCCTAAAAACGTCGGAACAGCGTACATCAAGGCCGCACGAATGTAAATTTAACATATCGATCTTAACATGGATCAATCGGTTTAAACTATAAACCATATTATACTAGAGGGTTGGTTTTTTTACTAATGTGATTCAGTTTAAATTTTAGTTAGTCATTTTATACTTCTTTGTTTATTTTGGTTGTTATTACTTGCTACTTTGTTTTTGTTGGTACAACTTTGTTCTTTTATGTACAACTTTTTATACAAATGTAATTGTTGTATTTTTATACTCTTTGAAATAATATTTGCTTGTAAGTAATATAGTTGTATTGTAATCATCTACCTCTAATTGTAGGGAACTAAAGCCAGTCAGTATTTATTTTGGCATTTTCTGTTCAACAAGGATAACTGCATTTACTTTATAACTGATCATGATTGTCACACCTATAAAAATACCATACATTGTCTACTATGTCAACAATGGTTAGATAATTTGAATTTTACTTCATGCTGTTTTGTGAATTGAGAAATCTTTATGGATATTATTGTACAGTTTCTGGTATTCATATTACAACTACGAAAGCATTTAGGATAGAATTAAACTATAGGAGAACAGTAACAAGTACCGTTATTATTAAAATAAGTGGTTGAATCGTTTATCAGTAAATGTTTATTTCCAGATTCTAGAATTTTAAAGATGTATTCATTTTGTTAGGATGTGACATTGTGAGGGTGATTTTGTTACAGCTACTGAACATGTAACTATAGAACGCGTAACTATAGAACATGTAACTATAGAACACGTAACTATAGAACCTTGTTGTTTTTCTCTGTTGAGATTTTTGTTCTTTTATGTTTATCTTTCAGTTATTGTTTATATTAAATGTGCAATTCAGGTAATTGGATAGTTATGGTTGTTTCATTTTTTTATTGCGAATATTGACCTGTTTTTTTAAACATAGTGCTAGTCAATATGCTTAGAATTTTTCTTGCTGGCTAAACAGTTATATAATGGAAACTGACATTTATTTCCATTCAGTGATTAAAGAGATTATTTTTGCGCACCTTATGGCTAGAATTTATTCTTACACAACAGTAAATATTTTGATCATCTTTTAAGTGCCTCTGTAAATATTCTAAGTCAAATTAGATCTAGGCTCTTTATTGCATGTAGCTAGCTTCTGTAGTAACCAATATTTTCTTGATTTTTTACTGAAACATTTTCATAAAGATTGTTTAAGTCTTGCCAAATATATTTGTGTTGGTATATACCTGTACAACTTCTGCTTGTACGCATGAAGTATCTTGCCCTATGTTATTGATTTTCTTAATCAGGGTTGTTATCAATTGTTATTAATAATGATATTACATTAAGTTTAAAATCTTTTAACCACTGTTATATCATCCTGGACTTATGAGGTGCCTTAATACAACCTTTGTGCTGTCCTGTTGTCTGTATACACTTATCCACCGTTTTTTATCCTACAATCTTCAGGAATGATAGTCAAATAGTTATTTTGTACCTTGAGTTAAAAAGGGCAATATAATCTTGTAGAATCAAGTCATTTGGTCCCATTTAATATCAGCATGGTGTCATGTTACCACTACTTCATGAAAGGTTGACACATGTGTACAACTTGATTTTTAGATGATGATTTTGATGAATATAACACAGATATCTCGATTAATATGTAAATATTTCTTATTCACTTACTTCAAAACATTAAATTGTATCTTTCAAAGACTTTTTAAATAGCTTATCTTTTCTCTTATTTCTCATGACAGTTTTGTGTAGATTTGTGATACATGTTTGTGTGATGAAACACTCATTTTAGAGAAATTAGTAGCAAAATACTCAAAAACAAACACATCACAATATTGTCATGAAGGACATTCCATCTGGATGATGAAGTTACTTCTACATTATTAGGTCTATAAATATATTTTATTTGAGGAGTTTATGGACATTTTAAGGTTATTTCTGTAGAAAAATCAATATGTACAAACACCAAATAAAATGTATTGATTATTTGTCAATGATTTTGTTTTTGGGAACGTAGACAGCATTTTATTACAAGTACCATAATACTAATGTTTTTCTGTGCAATACCAATGGTCTTCCTATTTTTTCAAAGTTCATTACTATACAACTGTGTAAGCTCAGTGTACATTTTGTTCGAGTTTTTTTAGATCTGTCACTTACTTGTTACTTTTTCTTTGTTCAGTTTATCTATTTACTGCTTACTGGCAAGATTTGTATTATGCCTCTTATATCAATCTATGTATACATATATTGGTTATTTTGTATCATTTATATACTCAATAAAAATCAATTATATGTAATATAGAATTTATCTTATTTTTTTAAATAGAATTTGTAAGTAAAGTTGCCTTCATTAAATAAACAGATATTAAAAAAACACAATATGAAAAAAGTTCCCACTGACAGGATTCTAATATTTGCTAATAATTACAATAGTGATCAACTAGCAGTTATGAACTAAGGAAGTCCTAATTATTATCAATTATATGAATGTGTCTAGATAAGTTGATCTGTATCCCAAGAGGGTTGTCCCAATAAAGCACAATAAACTTAAAATTGCAACATAATGCAGAACTTTCTTCAGGAAATGAGTATTTTAAAAAATAGTGGTGGAGTTTTTAGCTCACCTGAGAATGAAGTGCTTGTGGTGAGCTATAGTGATCTCTGTCTGGTGTTATGTTTCGTCAAAAATTGTTTAAAATGAAAATATGAATGATCCTTGGATGGTCTTCCATATTGATTTCACAAATGATGCCCCATGGGTCAAAATTGGGTCACTTGTTTTCCTACTTTATAGGGACAACATTTAAATACCTTTGGCCAAAACCACATGGCCTAGAGCAAAGATACCTTGCATGTTTTACTGTCTTATGACCCTCCGCCACTGCTGTTCATCTTACTTCAGAGGACAAAATTGGCCCCACTCAAGAGGTCACTCATTTGACAGAGATTATATAGGGAGAACCTGTATTTAGTGTGTAATATAGACTAGTCAATCTCTACTAAAATTGATCAAACTATGCTATTATATTAAATTTAGGCCTGCCATTAGTCATTTGTTTACCAAGTTGACAATTTATTAGCTTATTCAAGTGAGCAACAAATAGGGCCATCATGGCCCTCATGTTGAATCAAGTAAATACATGCATTGTTTTCATACTGTTAAACTGTCACTTATCTCACATCAATATCATAATCATTAAGTGTTCAAATCTATCCAAAATGAATAGTGATTGAAGTTTTATCTCAACATAACACCACACAATATTCAGCCATCTTCCAATCTACTGGCTAAATAATGAATTAATCAAGTTAGATAAAGTGAAGTTTTTAACAAAAAATACAACTTCTCCCTCCTAAAAATAAGACTTGAGAAATCAAACTTGTTTTATTACGTCAAATGTCTGGGGAATAATTAAAGATCATAAGTTTGGGCAAACATCTTTTGAAATTATCTAATACTTATATCACCATGTCAGTGAAATTATGATGAACAATTTAAAGTTGCACTTAGTTCAATCTCTGGAGAGAAGTATGAATAATCAACAGAAAACTAACAAAGCAATATTTCTCCTTTCGTTAAGGGCTTAATTAGATCTAATGTATTAAACTTAAGATAATTGTTTAAGAAAATTGTCATTACAGTATATTTTGAAAATTAAAATAAGAAAACGCCATACACAGACATACACAGAAGCCGCCAGCATTCATTCCAACATTTACCAATGTATTTTAAAAGTGAGAAATCCCTGAATGATAAAAGCACACATTAACATTTAAGCATATTTTATTCCACATCATCTTCGACTTAAAAATGAAGTCCATATAACAAATTGGGACTTGATTACATTTCACTACAAACTTTCAGAAAACTTCATCACGGATGAATGTCTTGTCAAATACTGAAATAAGTTTCAAGTCAATGAAACAAACAAAACAAACTGATAAAAAAATGTAATTTTCAGTATTTTTAACAAATTTATTCAATCATTTTACATTTTTATAACGCTCCAAGCACTGTAAAGTATTTATTATTGTCACTATAATTAACTGATGTATGCTGCAAACTTAGTGAACACGGGCCCCAGGTATAGATACAGCTTGGAACCAGTTGCCACAATCGCAACTTTTTTTCTCGCCACTGTGGATCATCATCCAAACGACGTCACCAGAATCTTCTTCACCTAAAATACACAAATAGATTCATTTTAATCCATGCCCATGATAAAAACACAACAATGACCTACCAGATCGTTTACTACATAAACCAACTCATATAATTTAAACACCTGGAAGAGAAGCACAGTCAACACTACTACTAAGACAACCCACAGAAATTCACATCAATTTTACTAATTTTTGTAATTCTTAACAATTATGATAGCAGTATGTGTATTTTGTACATGAATATAGGAGACAGACAAACCATTTCACACTTAGTCAAGCGCAAATATTTAGCTTAAACTTTGCTTAAAATAGATTTAAAGGGTCAGACTGGTAATTATAGAGCCCTTTCAGTTATCAGCAGATAAACTTGATACATAATGAAGAACCAGATACTGTACTCACAGACACATCCTACCAGTCTGGAACCTTCTGCTGTGGGTACAATGATTGGGGAGTCAAAAGCGCCAGACAATCCATGTTGATCTTGCTTGATGACACCAACATCAAATGGATCCTAAAAAAAGAAACATGTTCATGAATAGACAATAGATCAAATGATATAAATACACCACAAAATGCAGGACTGAATAATGAATCGTCTTTGACAGTCAATGCAAAAGTTTCATTTCTTGACTTTTATGCTGTTCAGTATATATATATATTTCAAATCTGAATGATGATGATAATGTTCGTACTATTTGTCAGTTTTTTTAGTCCATATCTTGTTTAAATGAAAGAAGCATGTTGATAGCAAAGCCAAAGATAATTTACAGGTTCCTTCATGTATGACAGAATATATGAATATTCGTTCAGAAGGAAAATATTGAAATTAGTATTCGTTGCCATTCCTACTTGCAATGTATTCATTTGAAATCTTTAAACATAAAATAAGTAAATAAAATAAACTATTGTAAACAGATTGAACAATTCAAACAATTGTCTTACAGTGCTGCCACGTAATTCTTCTAAAAGTTCAACCCTGTGGGCACCAGACACAGAACCAAGCTCTGAATCCACAAATTGCATGTAGCTTTCAATTTGTTCGTCCGTCAAATTCGAACTTTCTAATGAGGAAAGAAATGAAAAATATGCATTTATCATAAAGAAAAGGCCACTAAAAACATGTAATTATATAATTCCAGACAATGGGACAAGCACATTTATTCATAAGATGAAAATTCATCAAAATTATAACAAATTATATTTTTTTTCATTCTGCCATTGAAAAAAGGGGTCCTCCAAAATGAGTTGCAGTCAGGGATGTAGAATTCCTATGGTAGTTGTCTGTAGACAAGTAGCAAATTGAAAAACAAAATGATAATAATGTAACCTAATTCTAAATGAATGCAGTACTATTAAAGTCCCCTGCCTGAATCTTGTACAAAATAAAATAGCAACCATGTCAATGTATGTTACTTGTTTGCATATATCAACACAAATTTTAAGCTCAAAGCCATGGGTCATAATGCAAATGGCAAAGTTAATCCAATTAGTGGAGTAAACAACTTCATGAATACATCTTTTCTGCATGGTCAGTGGAATTAAATTGAGTTCATACCATGCAATACAGCCTGTGCCACATTTTAGGAAAACTGTTTACACCCTTTACTATAAAATCACATGCTTTGAAAATATTTATTAATTCTTTATTGCAATATCATGATGTATTATAAGTACACTCATTGTGGTTTATCTTAAATACTTAAATCATGTGATACATACATTAAGGATGAAATCTCCATTCACCAGGACTTACATTACATACAAAAGTCATAATTCAGGTTATGTCGGATTATCATTCAAAGTTCTTAAAAAATCTCCAAGTACATTTTATTAATGTTGCAGCAATGAGACAGTTAGATATATATAAATTGAATTTGCCAATAGTATTTGTAAGAGATTTATCTCTTTTTTTCCTACCACACAACACAACTCACAAAAAATTGTATGTCATATTGAATCAATGATATGCCTTAGGGTGTAGCATGTGACTTCAGAGAACTGCATGAAGATCTTTTTTTAATTCCCACTACTGCCGACAAAATCTGACAGCAAAATTAAAACTCTGACCTAACTAAATCCTAAAGAGTTTTGAAACTTAATCATGTGGACTATATCTACACTACATTTTTTAAAAATCAGAGTAAATAGTACAGTTTTAATTGTTTTAATATAAATTTAAAGAACATAAACAAAATATAGCTGATATACAAATTACACAATAGATATCTATTGATCCTAAAGCTTGGAATAACCAATTCATGCCAACATGAATTAAGATGAAATATACTGTACCAGGATTTTGGGAAACTTTTATATCATCACCAAACCCTTCAAAGTTTGATCTAACTTCACTATCGGCAGCTGAATGAAAAAAAGCATGTATATAATTAACTTGTATGACTAACATTTGATATAAACCATAAAAAATATAGAATAATTATGATCAATATATGAAACACTTTTTACAAAAGTAGCTTATATGATACAGTGAATTTGTAACAAGGCTGTATATGAAATATATCTATTTACAGTACTTTGTATTCCTGTAGGCCCAATTAGCTCAGTTAGTACAGCAGCTGACTTACAAGCAGAAGGTCACAGGTTTGAGCCCCACATCAGGAATTTTATTTTCTGCCTCCTATTACAAATTACTTCATTTAATTTTAAAATTTGCAGATAGTGAAATACTGTTACAGATATAGTACTTACATGCACAAGATGTAGTAGGCCTAAGCCAAACTACACAAAAAATTACCATAGAAACAACATTCCAAAAATAAAAACGTCTGAATTATTCTTAAAACATTGAATTTTCAATTAGATTCTGAACAGATACGGCTGTTCAACAGTTGCCACTGGTATCGAGTGTCTGTGACATTGGAGATTCTAAGTCACCCATTAGCTTTATCCTCAATGTCACAAGTGTTCATACTTGTAACAAAAGAGTTCGGTTATTAATAGATACATGCGCCTAAACCGAATTTACATTTTGTTCAGTTAAATGCTAACTTTTCAAAGTGACTTTCACACATGGAATGTACACTGACGTACTGCATGCTGCTTTTGATATTAACACATGTTTAAAGGACCTATTATAACCATACTGTCCTAGAACAAAGGAGCCTAAGTTAAATTAAAACCGTTTCTCAGGAAAAAAAACAAAGCACATTTAATACGAATTAAAGAGTATATGGATGGTGATACTGTATTTCCCCTCCCGCACGTAGTCACACAAAATCACAAACAAAAGTATGCCATACATTTCCATGCATCTCCCGTT
This sequence comes from Lutraria rhynchaena, assembly GCA_008271625.1. Taxonomy (NCBI): domain Eukaryota; kingdom Metazoa; phylum Mollusca; class Bivalvia; order Venerida; family Mactridae; genus Lutraria; species Lutraria rhynchaena. The sequence goes on along the minus strand of VIBL01000142.1, from coordinate 437,692 downwards.
GGGGAAGACAACGAGGCTGGAGCTTTAGATGGCGGCACAGATGATCCACATCGTGCTCCGACTAAATTAAAAAAGACATTTTGCCGGCAAAGCCGAGTTGCTTGTCGGATCAAGGCAGCCATTTTATCTTAGAGGTCGTCGCTTGGTCCTGTATAAAACACGTCCGATCCGGACTATAATATTCAACTTAAACTGGTCCCCGTTCCATGTGAACTGGTCTCCGTTCCATGTTCCAGTATATCAACTGTACACCAGTACCAACGTGTACCAGTTTACGTTCCATGTGGGTATAAAACGAAGACGCATTACGCAGACAGTATAGATATAGAGGGAAAACGCAGACGGCAAAGAAGGAATTCCCTGCATTGTTTAAAGAAGTATGAGATCAAGTAGCCACTATGGTCAATGCTCTTAATGGGTTTCTTAAATCGGGTCAATTCCCTTTGTCCATACAGGGTGTAGACAGGACTAAATTATAGGTCCTTCAAAATTAGTTTCGTCCATTATTAGCACAAATGAAACACCAACACTACCAGAAGTCGAAATTGATAATTTAGAAAATAAAGTCGAAGTCGAGACTGAAGATGTCGCTGCATATGAGGAAGTTGGTGAGGAAACTCAACGGTCTTCAGTTGTACTTGTATGTGCCTTCACATTAACAGAAGAAGTCAATATCCCTGGGCCTTCTGGTGACACCCTGAACAACATGACCAAAGTTTTGTCATCAAACGTCATCGCTTGTTAAGAAACGCTTCCAAGGAAGCTATGACTGCTTCTGCTTGCTGCATTTGCTTCTTTAAATACTCCTGAGCCAAAACAGAAAAAAGAGCTATGAAAATTATAAACAAACTTCCCAAAGCATTGTCTGGTATTGAAGCCTTGAGAATTCTCAGGGAGAAGAACAAGGGGGCTAAAGAAGAAGCTAAACTAAAACGAAAGCGTGAGCGAGAGGAAAAAACTAAAAAAAGTTTGGAAGAAACTGAAAGAAAACGAAAAGAACGTGAACAGGAGAAGCAAGAAAGAGAACTCAAACGAAAAAACAAAGGTACATGTAGTAAAACTCAAAGCAGATAACTTTCAAGAGGAGATCGCATGAATCGTCTTCTGATTCTGACCAGGAGACTGAAGTGCCTTATATGGATGCAGATTCGGATTATTTTTAGAAGATTTTTATGTCCTCGATGCTGCCGAGCTTCGGGTCATCCATCTGAATGGGTGACTTGTGAAGTTTGCCTTGCAACGAATGTGCCGAAAGGCCAGAGTATCCTCTACTAGATGAGGAAGGCAGACAGGGTGTGGAGTTTATTTGTCCTAATCGCAATTAATTAGTCTGAAGATGAAATATTCATATACAAGTTATTTAAATCTGGATCCAACATACAAAAAAAAACGAAAGTGGACACATTTAATGTTTCGAAGAACCATATGATTTATTTTTGCCTGTATACCATGCTACTATCATACAATAAAGAGATGTAATAATGATCATAATTAATCAGTTCCGATTAGACTAAACTGGTGTCCTTTAATTGATGGCAAAATTCCGCTCATTTTATTGAGATCATCTTATGTAAAACATTATATTATGATCACAAATTGATAACCTAAGACAATACATGTGTATATCTTTTTATTTCCTTTTCTGAGGTTTTACATAATTCTCGAAAAAAAATCAAACCTTGAAATTATTCGACTGAACTTCATTCATGATTATTTATTTAATCCTGAACGCAAAAGTTATATATAGGGGTATATTACTCCATGTAAATATCGTCATGTACGCACAGATAAACATCCAGTTAATTTAACCTGGGATCAATATACAACAAGAAAACTGGGTTTGTAGGTTTCGAACGATTTCCTTTCTTAAAAAGTCAGTGCCACATTAGCAGTTTTCCAGTCGGATGGAACGACTCTATTGTCCAAAGAACATTAAAATACAGGTTAAAATTTCAGCGATGACTTCACCGTTCTCATGAGTATAATTATAGGAATCTTGTCAGGTACAGTGGCCCTGTTATCATTCAGGCAGTTGATACCGTTCATAACACCTTGATGCGTAACTGATATGGAATTCGTGGATTTGAAAGGCCCTTTCAAGGGATGTTCTACACAGTATTTCATCCGTAAAGACAGAAGCAAACTGGTTGTTCAACATGCTGACTTTTTCCTGAGCAGTGGCAGCTATAGTGCTTTATACCAGCAGAGTCGTATTTTCTGCTATTAATATATTCCCAAAAATTCTTTGAATTTTTGTCTTTTTCTGGATCAAGCATATCATTTAAATATGTGTTGTAAGAGCTGCGCAGTTTATATTTAACTTTCTTTCTTGATATCACGGAAAGCATAACTCAAGTAAGGGAATACAGATGTACGTAGTCTGGTACACATTTTATAAGCATAATTAGATCAATCTTATTAGAGAGCCACTAGACAATATTATGCACTAAATATCTATGCTCCAGGTCGTATCCTTTTGACACAGAGCCCTTCCTGCTCAGGTGAGCTAAAAACTAAAGGATTGTCTTATACTGGGACCAATATTCACATTCTGTACCCTGTAGTAAAGGACAAATGCTCCCGAAATTACCCTTTAAAATACCTCATTATAATGTGAAAGGTACACATGCTATTTAACAAATAGTTGGAACACAAAACCAATAAAATAAATGCCACCAAAGAGAAATCCTAATTATATATACGTGGTACGGACGTTTTGTACGCAGAAAACATTACGAACTTTATATATTAGGAGCGGTACAATTAAGTATAGTCAAAATGAGAATGTGTTTGAAAACTGCCGTGCATATTGTGTACTCGCATCCTTCTTTCTTGTGGATTGGGAATCAAACATGTCATTAATTGGGTAATAAATATTTAAAAAATACATGAAGATGTTTAGATATTTTAGTGGAAACGTATGCAGGCTAGAATACAAGCGATATTCACTGAATGAACGTACGCAATGATAGGGTTTAAACTACTCCATCTCAAGTACGACATAGAAAATTTTATGTAAGTATGTATATGATACAAGCAGACAAATATGGTGTGGTTTATTTAGAATTATAAGTAATTACCCATTTTCTGGCTTTATATTTTAGTCGCATTAAAACTCAAACAATGTCCTTTAAGTAGGAAACGACATCATTGAACAGTAATAAAATTGCATTATTACTTTGCTAAATCATGTCAATCTGGACCAATAACTTCAACTGTCATTCAAAACCAATTAAATCATTTTCGAGCAAACATGAGATTCACAACAAAATCCGGTATGTGCCGTGCATAATCAGTCCGAAAATCGGCAGTTTCCCGCTACCCCAAATTACCCACAAAGCACCTGCATATTTTTCGGAGTATGGCGCCGACAGCTGAGGTAGAGATATTATCGTGATTTGTGATAGATTTAACCGTTATATTATCAATTCTTTATATAAACGAATACTTTAACGCCTTTGAATACTTAGGAAGTGCCAAACAGCAAATCAAACTCGTCGCAAATGTTGGAAAAGAAGTAGTTTGGACCGTAGTCAAGCACGCTTTCGTGGGTGGGGTAGTGGAATGTTTTGATTATCATAGTAAATGACCATTTTTAGTCTGATTGATTGCATTGTGCTTTGTATCGGTTAGAATATTTTATCTATAAAATTGTCGGTAATTTATTTCTGTTCAGTTAATGTGTCATAATCGTTAAGAACAATCATCAGGTTATAAAATTATCATGATATGCATAACACTTAGTGACTTACTGACAAACATAAAATGTAATTATGTTGCCTTGATTTCATGTCTGTTATTTTAATGCTATTTCAGCATGATCCTCATATTTGCTTATTTACTATATGATGTATAAATGCTTACCATTGAACATAAACTGAGACCTGTTTTGTTACTGCACTTGGTAAACATATTTTTCCTACTGAAATTAACTCAAATTTTAACAGATCATTGGAGCTTGTTATTTAAAATAATATTTTCCAGCTTTGAGACATACTGGTAGTTGTAGTACAAATAAGTAGAACAGTTTAGGATGTTGCCAGATTTTGGGTGTTTCACAGATATCTTGGCATTTATATTTGTGGGGTTTGATTTCATGTAGTCCAACTAATTAGACTGTTTGTGACAGTGAGACATTTTTTGATTTGGTCCCAACCCTCATAGTCTAACATAGAACTGCATATTTGTGTGCGGGAAATTCCCAATTAAAACCCGTTGGACACAACAACTACAATATCTGTGAACAATATGAACCATTCGTTAGGTAGGAAATACGTTTCTAAACTCATAGAAGCATAAAATATTCCACCATACCTTTTCTGAGAAGTGCACTAACCTTTGTTTCCATCCACTATTTTCTCTATGGAAAACGAAACCGGTATAATGACGGACAACTGCCGGTGTCAAGGTAGATATCTACCGGTGTCACAGTAAAGACTTCCTATCCACTGTATTTAACCCATTACGGGTACATTTTGGAAGAGGTATTTACACAGCTGATTTAAATTTTGTATGTGGTGTGCGCATCTAACGCAGCGATTGTGTAGAGTGAAAGTTTAGAAACATCACAATATGGTAAAATATATGATATGGCATGGCCACTTGAACTCAACTAGCTATGAACAATTTTAAGTCAAATATTTGAATTTTGGCATTTGATACCGAGATTTTAAGGCTCATTGTTAAGGATTATTGTTTTTTCTATCGATCTGAGTAAGTTATACCAGTTACTGATGCAGTTCTCTGTAAGGCTGAGAGGATGACCCTTCCGAATTCATTTATGAAATCGGCCAACCTGAAAGCGGAATAAGTAAGGCTAGATTTCATGGTTCAGTCGACCCCTAGAATCCACATAATTAAATCCCTGTTGAAAATTAGGGAAACCAAAGTGTTTGTTCTGCCAATGGTCAACCATAAAAAAAGATGCTCAATTATTTACCTGGTTGGTTTTCACAATGAGTGATTATTGTCACAATTTTGGTTGTTTCATACCTCTCTCTTTTGTTTTCATTGCTCATATATAAAATATTGTGGTCACTGTATCTTTGCATAGCCCAGCATTGACATAATATAAAAATCCCTGTAGAAAAAAATTGTATATAAAATGGAAAAGTGCGAACAAAAAGTAAAATAAATTTTGAATTAGAAAAAAATGGCATGTTTGTCTAAAATGTTTCAGTTTAATAACAGCTTATGGATCAAAGCAAAGAACAAATTATGAATATATATTATTATTTCAAAGTTATCAAAACCACTTTATTGTAATGTAACCTTAGAATATGTTGGGTCTTGATATTAAGACCAACTGGTTAATAAGACCACTTTCTGTCAGTCCACCTGGTGGTCTTAATACTGGAATTTTACTCTAGTATCTCATTATCTGACAACTATTTTTTATCAACACATAAACAGCCCATAATCAGTTACAGAGACAGAAATTTCTACTATGAAGGTCAATATTTGTTTTAGCCTTTAGGCAAGCCCTTAGAAAAAAAATAAAATTCAGCTGAAATGGATTTTTTTGTGATTATAGAGGAAAACTTACTTCTCAGACAGGGGAATGGGCCCACATTAACCATCTCAGCAGCTGAGACTGGTATTTTTTTTCCAGTGTATGTAATTATACAATTTCTTTTCAAGATAAATTTTTGGTAAATTTTTCCATGCATTTTGATTAATTCCAGGGAATGGAGGAAAAAGGCCAAAGCAATGTTTTTTTGTTCAATGCAACTAAGAAAGAATTATTTACACCTAGTAGTGGTTTTAAAACACTGAACAGAAAGCTTCGTTCAACATGGAAAATAAACACGTAAGTAGATTCATAAAAACATTTATGTTGACTTGAATAGTTATAGTACTATCCTTCTGTTAAATTTATAATCTTGTTGGGACAATCATTTGTTTCTCAATGTTCTGTAAAAGACACTTGTGGTACATATGCCCTGTAACAGTATGAGCAATGCTTACAAAATATTGGAACAGTTTACTCATAGTCTGGTTGGTACAATAACAAACACTCATCTTTGAGTGGCATTTAATGCATGTTAAAAGAGTATATTTCATGAAAATCATTGAAAGAAATTTGTTTTTTTTTTCAAATGAAATTTGTACTAACTCTTGATTATATCTTCAGAAATAAAGATGAGATCACAGATGATAAACTTGTTGGTGTCCGCTTGTTTGTGCTTGCAGGATGTAGGGATAAATTTTCACAAGCTGAGGTATATGGCTTTCCATCATATTAATCAAAGTGTTTTTCTCTGCCTAACTTAATTAAAAAAACAGAACAATAAGCTTAGTGTTTTTGTATATTGTCTAGAGGACTTCCAGTGGAAGTTATATACACTATTTTAAGACAATTCAAATATGAAGCAAAATATTTATTTCTGTTGGCAAAGTTATGTATTCCTACATCAGAGGTTAATGTTGTTAAAATAGTGGACTTGATTCTGTTGATTATCAGAATTTACATGTGCAAATGAACTTGTTGTAAACTTGATTACTACACTAAGTGAATTTCTCTTGAAGAAATTTTTATACTGTAATGTACTGTTGCATCTAAAAAATTTGTCTCAACTGTTTCAGTTTGATGTCTTGAAAAGATATATGGATAATGGTGGAAGTATTCTTGTCTTGCTTGGAGAAGGTGGAGAGTCAAGATTTGATACAAATGTAAATTTCTTCTTGGAAGAGTTTGGAATCAATATAAATTCAGGTTTGTAATTTATGGTTTAGTTAGTAAAATCTTGCTCATAGCAATGAAGTGTCTTTGATAAATGTCACATTTAAGTCATTCGGTTTTTCAATACTAGATTATTAAATTCTATAGGTGAACAGATAATCTTGGATTTAATATTTAGTCTGTTTTGTCTCTAATTATCCCAGCACAATTTTGTTTTCTGAACATATAAGATATGAAAGAAAATGGTACCCAGATACTGTCGATATTAAACTGAATGACTGCTTTAAAAAAATATTTAAGTATTTGTAGATGAGCCTGACAGTAGTAATCGTATTGTAGATTTGACTAAGGTACACATAATTATTAGCTTTGTATTTGTAAATTTGAACAGATGCGGTTGTGAGAACATCATACTACAAATATTTCCATCCTAAAGAATGTTTGATATCAAACGGTGTTCTAAACAGAGCTATAAGTCAGGCTGCAGGGAAAACTGTTGGATTTGGAGGTGATGATGAAAACAATGCTACGTAAGTTCAGGTTTATACAATGCTCGTATATTCTTCTATCCTATAAATTGCTCTTTACAAGTCTATTATTACTGTTATTGTTAAAACATGAATTGTATGCAAGTGATTTTTGATGCTTAAATCTGAGTCTTAAATTATATTCTGTTGCATAACATTAGCGCTCAGTGTCACAAAAAAGTAGAGATTTTTAATACAATATAAATACACTTTGGAAAATGGTGTTTTATGAAGTTGGCAAAGACAGCTTATGCAATTTCAATCATAAACAAATATTAAAATGTGCTTAACAATGTATCAATACTTAATAATGCATGTTTCATATTTACAAAATAGTTCATCATGTATTATATATTTTGTGTTCAGTTAGTGCCATAACAATTTGTTCTAATAAAATGATCATCGCAATCAAATTTAAGAGATATCATTCTATATGTATATACAGCATGAGAATATATATATCCTAAAAATAGTATTTTTAACCTTTTTCAGAGCATTACAATTCCTTTATCCATATGGTGCCACTATTTCTGCTATGAAGCCAGCAGTGGCTGTGTTATCTACTGGAGGTGTTTCATTCCCTCTCAACAGACCAGTATGTGCTTTATATAACCACAAAGTAAGTACATTAATGATGCAATTTCTATCATATGATCTTTAATTTGATGCTGATTTATACATATAAACCATCATACAGGTTCATGGTTTGCCAATAAATATTCATACAACAGTTTGCTACTTCAGCCACAAACAAATGTGGCAAGTATGTATTTTTGCTATGGACAAGCATGTTACTGTCATTAATCATTATAAAATTTATCGTAAAATGACATAATTTTGCTATTTCAAACAGCCAGATTCATAATCAAACATTTTGTATCTCAATTAAGTAAATTATTGCTGCTATTTATTTAATAATAATGTAGACATGCATTTTCTATTGGTCTGTACAACTTTAAATGAAGCAAACAAATTACAAACATATTTAAGAAAAATTTTGTCATTTGTTGTATTACAGAATTCTGGCAAACTGGCTGTACTTGGCTCAGTACACATGTTTCATGATCAATATATTGATAAGGAAGAAAACAGTAAAATATTAGTAAGTATGAGCAAAACATTATATAGCATTTCTGTACAAGTGTCAGTGATCTATGTGCCTCAGTCATCTAATTACTTCCGCACAAGTGGACAGTTGTCTAATGAGATTAGAATAAAAGTTTTGGTTGTGATATTATCTTGTTTAAAATGTTTATTGCGCAATACAAATATTAAATGTGTTACATTTATTTAGATAAGGCAGAATTTATTTATTTTCAGCAAAAAAATCATGAAATATTCTGACTGATTTTTAGAAATTATTGAAACTTTGTGTATTTACTATTTTCAGGATGTTTTGATACGCTTTTTGACAACTGAAGAAATCAAATTAAATGCCATAGATGCAGAAGATCCTGAGGTAAAATAACTTCTTGAATTAACTTTTTATTCCCTCCCTCATGACAAGGAAGTCTGCTAAACTGAGACAGCCTTAGCCTCACCAAAATGATATTTCTTGTGTATTGGAAAATTTTGTAGTTTTTTTTACACTGCATTATTTACTATCAGATAATGTCTTACATTCCTGACATTCAGATCAGGACTTTTTTACATGATTGGGAAAGGGCCTTTATCTTAAATTTGGGGGACAATAACAGTATTTATTAGTATTTATTTAAGAAAAACCCTAATGTAAACTGAATTTTAGGGGAAAAGTGCATGATTTTAAAGATTTTCCTTGAGGGGGAAGATACCTGGACAGCCCCTGCTATAGAAGAAAAAAAACCTGCAGATGCATTGCAGATTTCTTAGTATTTCTGTAACCTTACTTTTTGTGCAATGCATGTCATTTGTCGAAGCTGATCAGATAAATAGTTGTACTCTCCTCTTTTCTAGATTTCTGATTACAACACATTACCAGATATTGCAAAGATTTCTGCCAACCTGAAGACATGTTTACAAGAAAGTGACGACATTCCTAGAGATATAACCACATTGTTTGATAATTCTTTATTCAAACTGGATACAAGTCTAGTCCCAAAGTCTATCAAGTAAATACAGTGTCATAATATTGATAAAGATTAATTGCATCCTGTTGTTTCATATCATAGCATCTTATGTTTTAAATGCATAGAGTTATCTTAACAAAAAAAAAAAGATTTAGTGTTAAGTGTCAAATTTTGTATCTGTATTTTAACATTCTTTGATTAAAATTTGAGTTCATTTCTTGTGAATTTAAATAAGATATTAATGTTTGTGGTGAATGACACAGTTTCATATTTTATTGTAGAGCTTATGAACAGTTACATGTGAAGCACGAGTCTCTTACACTGATTACACCACAGTTTGAAACACCATTACCACCATTACAACCAGCTGTAAGTTTGGTCACTTCTTGTATTTTACTGTAAGCTCGAATTACAAACAACATGCTTTATTGTCCCACCATATTAATCTGATTGAATTTATAAAACAGCTCAGTTTCCATAATGTAATGTTGAAAATTATTTGATTTTTAAAGAAGGCAAATAACTAACAGTTTTGCCATGGTCATTCCTTTTAATGTTTTAAAAACAAATGTCTAAAAAATGCTAAAATCTTTGCTAACCCTTTGCCTCAAAATACCACATTTCCCACGCATCTGAAGCAGATGACGTTTGAAAACATTGTTGCAAAAAAGCTATTGCTTGTAATGATCAATGTTTTCCACTGTCAGGGAGAAATAATCCAATTTTCTTAAATAAATTTTGTATATTTGCTTTGATTTTGGAAGGAAGAGGCATAGGGCTTAGGTAAATACAATTACCTTCATAGTATTTGTCAATTGTTTGTTTTGTTTTAGGTGTTTCCTCCACAATTTAGAGAGTTACCTGCTCCTTCCCTGGATCTGTTTGATCTAGATGAACAATTCTCATCTGAGAAAGTCCGTCTGGCACAACAAACAAATAAATGTAGGTTGTCAAATGTTAATACACAGTGGTAACTCTAAATAAACTCCTTATGTAAACCACTCATCTTAATCCGAGTATGGTTGTCAGTCCAGATTCCTTATCGGTCTAGATTCTCTTTTATTAAGTTTGTTATCTTATGTAAAATGTCTTGTATACTCCCCCTGTCCAGATTAAAGAACGTCCATCGCAATGTATCTGATATGTTTTGGTGTTAATTCAGTGTTTTAACATTGCAATATAGTAACTTACTTCTTCAATCTTTGGAAATACCATCTGTCAGATTGATTAATTTTAATTATTGTAACATTTTGACTCTTTTACAAACAAAAAGTCCTTCTTATATTTATGTCAAATGTTGCTGTCAACAAAAATTACAAAGTATATAGTTAAGATTGTTTTACATACAGGTTCTGATGATGATTTAGAATACTATGTTAGGGAGTGTGGGGATATTCTGGGAGTTACACAGAATCTACCACAAGAAAACAGGGACGCTAAACATATATTGGAACATATCTTCACACAAGTTGTTGAATTTAAGAAACTGAATCAGGTCAGTTATTACTTTCATCATAAATCCATTTGAAGGTGTTTTTGTTGGAATCTTAGTACAATCATAATCAAAATAAGATGTGTATTCATTTTCTTCCTTTCATTTTGTGTTCAATAAACAGATTTGATTTAAAAATCTTGTACTGTTAGCATTTTATGAGGAAAAAATGTCAAGCATGTCTTGGTATTTAGGTTGGTTTTTTTTTGATAATATTTAAACAGAAAAACTTTTAACTTGACTGATAATCATTTGTATTCAGTTATTAGTAGCTTAACTTCAAAACAAAATGTTAGAAATGCAGTTGAATACAGTGAAATGTTTAGATGACTTTATGATATTATTAAAGCAATAGATATTACCGTTATGTGTTTTTTTTTCAATTATTTCATTTTGAATTACAGGAGCGGGATTATGATGCTGGTAATTATGGTGGAGGAGCAGATATGCTGGCGATGTAGTGACCGACTTGTTGTGTTCTTAGCTTTCAAAAGATTGACTGTGATAACATTTCTGGACTGGTGTACAAGCAAACAAAAATTGATGACTGTGGTTTTCTGAACCAGTCACTAGATGATCAGATCAAAGAGATCCTTTTAACACCATGAAACTTTCAGCAAATTAGTTGAAATTCTGAATAAGTGTTTTAAAATCACACAATTTACATACTGCATATAGTCTGGCTTTAATTTATGATCATACACATCATGTTATTATGGATGTTTGCATACATCTCTCATGTTACATTATAATGTCTAGAGCTGATGTTTCTTTTATAGTTTCAGTGAGTGACAGAAATGAAAAAAATAGCTTGTACATAATCAGTGGAGTAGAAATGAGTCAGAAGCCGGAAAAAATCAACTGGCTATTTGAACATTCTTGCTACTTTTTCCCGACAGGAAGTGTTGCCCCTTTGCCCACTACTGGGGGACCCTCAGACTCCCATTCTACTTTTAGTAGCTTACTGGCTACATGAAAACATTTCAACACTCCAGCATAATAATTATCTTTTTAGATAGTTGAATGTAAAAAATAGAATACAATTTTTTTTCTGGCTCCAGTGTTAGGTTGCAGACTCTGCTTCTATTTTATCTAAGCTGTATGCATTTATCAGTGGGTTTAATGTTTGAATGAAATACAAAATGTGTATATCTTATTGTATCTGTTGTATTTTACAGACAGAATCTCATATCTGGTTCTCAGTGTATGAATCTTGTAGAAAAATTGCTCTATTGTATTGATGTCTTTACAAACAAAACATTGGAAGTATTTCTGTAATGTCGCCGTAGATCTACTTTTTCATTTGTCATTACTTACAGTTTAATGTAACTTTATAATTATTGTAAATAATCTTACTCTATTTTAATTGTTGATGTGTATTAAATATTTTTTTCATTAATTTCATAATTCTATTTATTGTAGATTCTTTTGTTAGTGCTTTGTATGGATAATTTTGCCTATTGGACTAAAATTTAAAACTATAATTTTTCTGACTATTTCATTTTGCTTATACATATAATTTTCAGTTTGTTGGAAGACATAAACTGAAATGTTTCTTCTGGGAATTGTTAACATGAATATTAGATTCTTGATCAAAAAGTGTTGTTTGCAATATGGTAGAAATCCATCAATACTAAAAGAAATGGCCTGTAAGTACATATCAGTTTATTTCCATCCTCAAATTATAGTCAACATAAATTTACTCTTCCCTTTTACACATTCTACATAATCACTTGAATAATTGAGAATTATTTTGTTTCACAAACATAATATTTTTTGTGTCAAGTTGTCCGTCCATAAAATGCATTATATTTCGAAATAAAAAAAAATTGGTTAAAATTGACTTCTTTTTTCTTTATATTTTATGGGTACCCACAGTTTATACATGATGAAATGATTTACTTCTTTTAATGACCGGAGTTTTACTTCTTTAATGATCAGAGTTTATACTCAGAGCTATTTGTGTCATTCACCAGGTACTCTCCATGTTGTCAAGGTTTTAATTCACTCCTGGTGATCTTAGAAAAAGCTACCAGTATTCATAATTATGTTAGACTATCATTTGCACAAGGACTGCATAGAAGTGAGTTAAATCTTTTGCAGCCAAGTAGGTATATAACATAAAATAAGACTCTGAACTCTTGTTTTGTATATTGTTTAATTACATAATATTAAATATCTTTATTTACAATTTTGTTCAAAATTAAAATGGCTTAATTAATATACAAATAATATATACATACCAAAGAAGAATGTTTTTGAGAGAAAAAAAACATTCTTTTACATAACTGAATGTACAGTAACTGAAAGAAGAACTTGATTTACAGTGTGCTATTAATTAATATATATGTGTGGTTTAATAGTGTCTTTTTGTTACAAGAATTCTTCAATACAGACCATTTATGGAGTCCATATTATTTAGTAATCTATGATGAGCAAAGAAGAAAAAAAAAATATGCCTCATTTAAATGACATGTAATAATTTGATTAAAAGATAAGGCACAATGCCTGATCAATCAAAATATTTTTTATTACTGTCTTGGAAAAAGTGCAGTTCTCTATGAAGGCCAAGTTCACCATACATTATTCATTGGTAAAATGACAAAATAAAATAGCAGAAATTTACACAAATTTGACAATGAATTAAAACTGAAGAAAATCCTGTCATTAAACTGGAAAAAGGATAAAAATTGCAGATAAAACCCAGAAAATGCAGAAAATATATTAAGAATAAAATTACTTACATTAAGAATGTAACAGTATTTTAATGGTAAAATATACTGTCACATCTAAAATCACAAAATAAATATCACTGAATCAACAATTATAAATATTTATTGTTGACTACACAGTTATAGAATAACATCATACATTATATATACAGTGTAAGAAGAAAACAAAACAAAAAAAGATAGATTGATAAAAAGATAGAACATACTGACACACAAAATAAGCTTTCATAATGAAAACATTACAACATGATATGTTCAACAGTTGAATTATAGAAAGGCTGAATTATTAAGCCAGTAAACAAATTTCCCATTAATTAAAGTCCAATTACAAATCACACACAGTGTCTACATAAAACATGATAATTTTTATACATAGAAAACGGAGGATATAATGCAGCTTTTGAATGGAATTATCACAATATCATGATTATTTATGTTTGTTTATCCAGAAATCAAATAAAAATATTTGTTACATGATACTTTTAAACTTCTTGTTTTTCATCTAAACTCCACAATCAAGTGACAGAATATTGTAAAATGAAAGTATTTATTATTTTTTTACATTTACAAATAGCTAATTTGCAATTAATTTTTTTTAAGACATTGAAACCAAACTCTATCAGACTGAATTATAAACCTGATGAATTCTTGTACTTTATAAAACATAACTATTAAACATGCTACTTCAAAACATAACAAAGTCTCATATCAACGAATCATATGTTGGATGAACCACACGGTCTCTGAACAAAGTAATATTATGTCAAGATTGTTATCGTATAAGCTTTGTCATTGTTCAGTGTAATGCAACAACCAGAATTAAAACCAGTGCAAATGCTCCTGTGAATGCAATGTGGATTGCTAGCAACATAGTCTTTATCTTGTCATTCTGAAACATACATAACACATAATTCTTTTAATAAGTGTCAATTAAAATACCGTTATGTCAAGTTCAAGGTCATGCACTTCAAACGTAATCTGACAAAAATGATACATAAAAATATTTAAATTGATAATCATGATAAATTTCATATTCTCAGACTTATACACCTGATTGACCTGTAGTTTTGTGGTAAATTTCACATTTAAAATGACACACAAATCTGAAATGATCGATAACTGAAATAGTTATCTTTCTAGTCCCATCAGTGCTTTGATTTTGATTTGGAATAAAAAATCTTACTTTTCTTTGTGTTTCTTTACTTCTGTTATTTCCATTAGCAATATGACCATTGTCTGTACCATTTTTGTTGCTCATTTCAATTCCTTCAATTTTTGCTGAAAGAAAAAGTTTTGATAAAGCAATTGGTAATAAGGCTAGAAAATAGTCCTGTTTAAGGTGACCATACCAAAAACAAATTAGGGTCAGTGGGCCAAAAAAGTTATCTTTCCTATTTTTATAACTTACACGTAAAATTCATCCCCCAATATTTTGCTCACAGGATTTTGCTATCAGAAACTTTAAAGTTGCACCAAAAGTCAGGGTCAGTGAAGTAACGTTAAACAAAACTACACTATGATGAGAACATGAACAAACATTAAAGAAAAGAAAACCATGAAAGTATCACAGTCAACATGAGTCAACTTATATGTTATAAATACACCTTATTTAGGTTTTAATAAATAAAAATCATGCAATTTTATCATAATAATTTTATTTTAATTGCCACTTTTAAGACATTTTTAACATCTCACTCTGGACTTAGACTGAAAAAGAAAATTAATTGTAATCTTGCTGACACACTTTCTTCACCTAGAGTCAAATTCTGTTAACATAACATTTAAAAAATGACAATTAACAATCACAGTCTATTTATAAAGCAGTAAAACCTCAAATTGCAACCACCTCAATATTATAATCACCTTATATAATGTCCCCTATTTTTGGACAGGCTTACAAGAACTCCTCATTATATCAAGCAAAAGGTGATCTCAACATTGAGGTTTTACTGTATATTAATTTGAATTTTAATATCACAAAAGATATTGTAAGCCATTTTTAGCATTCACTATTAATTACAAAAATTATCTCATACTGTAAGAATAGTTACATGTAGTTTGTTGCTGAGTGAAAATGCCATGTTTAAGAAGTTCCTTAGTAAAAAAAAAAACAGTACAACATGAAAAGGCATCAACTTAATTCTAAGTAACTTTGCAAACATTTCAGTATTTAGTGTTAAAACAAACAAAATCCACTCAGTTACAAGAAGGTAAGATATTACATAATTCACACAAGAAGTTAGAGTAGAAAAAAAGTAAAATCCACTCAATTACAAGAAGGTAAGATATGATATAATTCACACAAGAAGTTAGAGTACAAAGTTTAGAAGTCACACAACTAAATCAAATGAAAGCGAGTAACTACAGAATCCACTCAATGAAACAGAAGATGGTTATCATTAACCTAACATGTGTACAAAGGCAATTAAAAAGCTATTTACAATTGAAACGCAAGCTTTGATAGTTGGTGATATATGCATATGTGTAATGTAGTAATATCTGTAGTCTTTGGTGATTTTTCTCATACATTTGACATTTGAAGTGTTATTTCATACACACATGTTGTAGTGAGAAAGTAGGCAGCTGAATGCTGACAAAACATGAAATTTTATAAACTTTTTGGTACAAATTACTGAACAAAGCTGGCATTATGTTTCCTAAGTATTAAATGTTATATACATATTTAATATATCAACCAACAGAGATGAGATAAAGCATATGATAAATAAAAGTCACAATCTAAACTAAAAGTTTATCTTTGTTATGTTTTTGTTTAACAAAGACAATTACCTAGAGCATACTTTTTACTTGACAACGAAGGCTTCTGTACTGTATCATTAAACATTAAAATACATGTATTATAAACGACATAAATATCAGTCATTGATAAAAACTAGAGCATGGCAGAGCAGCACCAATGCTCGTCTGTTTTACATGTTGACAAAGGGGTCTGCATTTGAGATTTCCAGTTTGAACATGATAAAGTATGATTTTGATCAATTTTCTTAGTTAAAAGGGGAATAACTCTAAAAATACAGCTTTCATAATAATTCCTCTTGTCTTGCAACCGAACCTTGTCATATGATAATCAAATAATGAAAATTTAATATCTATAAAAGTGCTTGATTAATGGGCTATATGAAAGTTTTTGCATAACAAAGTTGACTACTATGACGACCTGGCAATCAATAGCCTGACATTTTCTTTGAAACAGACTTAATGACACATATAATGATATCCATTAACTTATTTTTCTTTAAAAATGTTATTTTAAATCTACACAAATGTATTTTCATCATTTTACTTACATAATTCTATGAAATTGTTGATAAAATTCTACTCAAACATAAAATATAACAACAGATTAGACAATTGTTGTATGTGATAAACTTTAGACAATATATCAAAATACAATTCATTTATTATATAATTATCAATAATACAAACTAACTAATTTTAACATATACCTTTTCTTTCCTTTTTATCCATACATTCCATCACTTCAAAAACGACATCAAACAATATAACGTATAATACATAAACAATCATAATGTAGACTGCATAGTCGGGCGTCGAAGACTTTCCAAGTTTGAAACCAAAACATATACATATTGCTGAAATATATGACATGTGACATTTACATATTGCTGAAATATGCAATATGTGATATATACATATTGCTGAAATATATTGTATGTGATATATACATATTGCTGAAATATACAATATGTGATATATACATATTGCTGAAATATATTGTATGTGACATTCACATATTGCTGAAATATACAACATGTGATATATACATATTGCTGAAATGTACAATATGTGACATATACATATCACTGAAAAATACGATATGTGACATTTAGTTCAGAAAATTTTTAAATGTAAAACAAGTTTGCATGGTCATCATTCAAAAAATAATTATAATCACAACAGATCATTATTCTACATGATCGATAAAATATATTGGTACATAGACTGTGGGAGGATTGGATTTCTTACCTGACAAAATATAAGCTGACATTCCTACACCCCAATGAGCCCAGTTAAATATAGGTCTTCTCTTATGATCACCTCCAGGTCGGAATAATGCCATCACAGGCTGAAAATTTTCACAAACACTTTGTTAAGGTACAGTACCTATCATCTTTGTTCTCCTTTTTTTCATTGGAGTTTAACATCATACCAACAGCCAGGGTCATTTGACAACTTTCCAGCTTCAACAGTGGAGGAAGACCCTAGGCTTACACCTGGGTAGAACCACTGACCTTCCATAAGCTTGGACAGTTTCCTCACATGTGAAATTTTTCACAGATGTGGTTTGAACTCACAGCAGTGAGGGGCTAGTGATTACAAGTCAGATACCATAACCACTCTATCACAGAGGCCCCTCTCTGTTCTCTACATACATTCAGAGTTTCTTTTATAGATGCTGTAACTTTTTTTAAATATTGCAATAATGCTGTAATGTGAATATGATTGTAATATGATATTATTTAAATCACTGTTATTAACAGACATGGAAATGAATCCACTAAAGACATACTATGAAATTCATAAAATGCCAGTAAATGATTTTCCTGATTTTTTTTCATAATCTGCGGGTTTAAATTATTAAAGAACCTTGTACATGTAAAATATGCCATGAGATGTAGAGAAATATGCATATACATATACATGTATTTAACACCTGCAATAAATAATTACAGTAAAATCCCAATATACAACCACCCCAGAATTACAACTGACTTAAATTTTGTAATTATCTAAGAAATAACAAACTTACATTTGCTAAACATAAAAGTGTTACAATAATCCCAATGACAGGATGTGACTGCAAATATTCTTTTCCTGGAATGCTTGGAATCTGAAATAACATGTACAGTACAACTTTGTTATTACGAGCATTGATCTCGTGAGCACCAAACTTGTCTCAAGGAGTTTTTAAAGTCCCATCAATATTAGTTCATAGTTGTGTCTACTTTCCAGCTAACAAACTAATAACTCATAATTACGAGCACATGTTTATCCCAAGCATTCAGTCTGCTCCGATGACTCCTAAAGATAACGTGGTTCTACCGTATATACAAACATGTAACAGTCGTGTTATCATAAAACTAGTCTTTATGGTGTGGCAGTTCTATTAAGTCATAAAACAAATCGTGATTTCTTACAAAAAGTACATAAATGTATAAGTCATTCCAAACTTTAAACTTTACCGATGATATTGTCATGGATTGTATAATGCGACTGAGTTATATGACAATAAGAATTGAAACAGCATAGAACAATTCTCTGAATTTGTTATTAAATTGATTTCAATGAAGAATATCATTACCATGTACTGAACTCATTTAATGATCAATATAATGATTATATTAGCTATTTCAATAAAACCCGGACTTCATCATAAGTTGACTGGGTTTGAAACCCAGGGGGCTTGCACGCTGAAGGGATGGTGTATATTGGTGTATTAGGCTTAAATTGGCCACACAGATCAAAAACGCATATATCATAATTATATGATATACATGTGTGTCTTTGGTTCATGGTGCCATTTTAAGCCTTAATACACTATTATACACCATCCTTTCAATGTGCTAGCTCCCTATGTTTTGAAAGGATAAAAGGATAAGTTACGGGTACCACATACCTTACTGTAACCTTTCACATCAATAAATATAATGATAAATGCTGCCACATCTAGCACTACAGCTGTCACCATACATCCTCTATGAATCTGATAAATAAAGAAGAATCAAGACAAATGGTCAGCAAAATTGCTACTCTTATGGATGAATTTCTACTAAATACAATCATTATATATCCATGATAACCATGCATTATGTTTTAGTTACTTAACCATAACATTTTTGTGCTCAGCAAGTGTCTTAAAGTGTTTATACAAAAATGTATAATATTTCAGACATACAGTGCAACCTCTTCAGAGTGGTCCTCGCTTGAGCAACAACCTCCCTTCCAAAACTGCATGATTTTTCCCACTGTACGATTTAACTATTAACTTAACCTCTCTGAAGCAACAACTTCTAAACAACAACATAATTTTACTTCACTGAAAGGGTGCTGCTTTGGAGAGGTTGTACTGCACTTCAATAATATTATAAAGAATCACTAAGGTATGTGTAACATTTTGTAGGGAAGTTAAATTTTCTAACTAGGGCATATTTTTGGGACACCCTGTACATAAATGTGTTTAAAAATAAAGTTATGACTAACAATATTTTATTTGAGAAATATGAGCACTGACTGATGGTTGATTGTCAAGTCCAGCAACAAATTAAATTGACAAGTCAAAACATTGTAGTTCATAGCAAAGATACTGTTCAAACGTGAAAGTTCAATAAAATAGCACACATTGCACTAATAAAGGATTAATATCATACTTGTACGCATGAATCATGAATGTTAATTTGGTGCAAGACAATAAAATATTCTAATAAATCAAAAACGATACACCAACCAAAGCAACACTTGTCATAAATGTTCAACGAAAAGGCTAACATAAAAAAATTGTTGGTTAAATCTTTCTAACTTTCTCTTATTTTCTATGAATTCAGCATGTATTAGATTCAAATATTGTGACTTTATTAACCAATCACTGATTTACATAAAATACAGAATAAACCTGCTTTAGAAGCTTGACAGCACATTTACCCAAGAGGATAAATATTATATCACAAAACACAGGACAAACTACATGTTACATTTATATGAATATATTAAAATATATGCATGCATTAATATCAGCTGACACATAACTCAACCATAATTAATGGGCTAAGGAAAGATATCATGTGACCTTGATTGCGATATCATGTGACCATGAGAAGTTGGAAGATACAAATTTTCTGCCTAATCAACACTCAAGGTTGAAAACAATGACAGACTTTAAAGTTGTTGGGCTGTTTTTGTGACATATGACAAACTTCAAAGTGACAACATTTATACAGTATGTCAGCGGAATTGTTAGACAGAAAACAGACTTTAGTCTTCATATAATGCAGTTTTAGCAAAATGTACACACTTCATGTTTACAAGGATATAACAAAATGAATACAAATGTCTAAGGAACAGAACATCACAAGATACAAACTACTTGCAGTATAATCTTCTCATACATTCATTAATAACTGCTACCATAACATACATAACAATGATAGATGTTTACTTAAATTAAACTTGATGAAGATCATTGAATACATTTGCAAAACTTTAGTTAAATAAAACCTTCAAGGCCAAAGGTCATTTACTGCAGATCAGGTCATACCAAACTGCTTGAAAAATGTAGATTTCCATTAAACAAAGACACAACTGTAAGATGTTCTAGCTTTCAGACAGACCGACAGACAGACAGACAGACAGACAGACAGACAGACAGACAGACAGACAGACAGACAGACAGACAGACAGACAGACAGACAGACAGACAGACAGACAGACAGACAGACAGACAGACAGACAGACAGACAGACAGACAGACAGACAGACAGACAGACAGACAGACAGACAGACAGACAGACAGACAGACAGACAGACAGACAGACAGACAGACAGACAGACAGACAGACAGACAGACAGACAGACAGACAGACAGACAGACAGACAGACAGACAGACAGACAGACAGACAGACAGACAGACAGACAGACAGACAGACAGACAGACAGACAGACAGACAGACAGACAGACAGACAGACAGACAGACAGACAGACAGACAGACAGACAGACAGACAGACAGACAGACAGACAGACAGACAGACAGACAGACAGACAGACAGACAGACAGACAGACAGACAGACAGACAGACAGACAGACAGACAGACAGACAGACAGACAGACAGACAGACAGACAGACAGACAGACAGCATAGACAGACAGACAGACAGACAGACAGACAGACAGACAGACAGACAGACAGACAGACAGACAGACAGACAGACAGACAGACAGACAGACAGACAGACAGACAGACAGACAGACAGACAGACAGACAGACAGACAGACAGACAGACAGACAGACAGACAGACAGACAGACAGACAGACAGACAGACAGACAGACAGACAGACAGACAGACAGAATAAGGAACATCCAGACAGAAATGGAGTAAAGTATGTTTCCTACAAGATGTTTCTATACAATGAATATATAACTGTCACATCACTACAGGTCTTTGCACATAAATTCTCATCCAAGTGAAAAAGAAAATGATTTATGTTTAAATTTGTTCATTATGCAATTTAAAACATCCTTGGATATTCATTTTCTGTTTGCATGAAGTATTTAAGAATTCTAGGAGGATCTTATTAAGTACCTGCTTACCTGAAACCATATTTTTAGTTTTAAGAATGTTTTGTCACCCCACACATTTTTGTAGTATCTAGCAGCAACGATTCCAACTCCAGTAAATAGAACCCAAGCTAGGATCATAAGACATCCTGAAACACACAGTCATTTTAAATCAAGTTTATTCATAATCTGAATAACTACTGGAACTACTGATTAGTAACTATATTGTTTATTAAACATGTGTAAGAATTATTTACGAGGAAAAAGTTTGCTTTACTGGCAGAGGAAGACACCAGGCGTACACCAGGGAAGAACTACTGACCTACTGTAAGCTAGCTGGATATGTGAAATTTGATCATGGCTGGGATTTGAATTCACAGTGATGAGGGGTTGGTGATTACTAGTTAAAGACCATAACCACTAGGCCACAGAGGCTCCACAATACATAATAAAAGGATGTTCTTTACATGAGTCCTCTACATATAGGTGGCCATATACTCAAGTTTGACTTAACTAACTAACATATTTCAAATAAGCATACCATGAGCTTTCACATATTTGTTCTTAGCAGGACTTCCAATGACAGCCATAGATTGATAATCTACTCTGGCTGCAGATGCTGGAGGTAAGATGTCTGTGGAATGCATGTATAACTGCCAGGCTGTAACATAAAATAACATTTGAAATAAGTGATTGCTTACATCTATAGTTTATCCCAGTTCATCAGATCTCATAGTTAAAAAACTGTCAAATAATGCACCAGGGAAAATTGTTCCAGTAATCTTGTGTCAAACAGTTATGTTAACTTTGGTATCATAAACATCGAACACATCAAGAAATCATTTTCAAATAATTAAAACACATGAATTCACCATGCCAGCAGAAACAATGAAAAAACTTGTAAATATGTTCTACTGCCATGACAAATTTAGCAAATAATTTTATAAGGATTTACCTGGTACTTGTAAAACTCTTCCATTAGCGTACATGATGTGCCAATCTTGTTCAAGATCAAACATTTCAGATAATTGGGGAACTCTCTTCACTCTGGTAAATGTACAAGCAAGTACTCCATTCATGTAGGAACCTTGTACATTAGATAACCCCACCTGTGTCTGGAAACAAACAACACATTTATAAGTAGTTTTTGTCATGAATTTATCTACCTTTACTCAAGAAAAAAAACTGTCTCCTAAATGCTTTTGTTTTAAAACTATAATGCTGATGACATGACATACCAAGGCACAGGCATATGGTTCATGTATATAATTATGCCTTTTTCTTAATTTTTAACCAAATGAAATCCTTTAAGCTGAATCAGCATATTTTTACACCAAACATTTTCACAATGTTAACTAATATAAATACTGTAACACAAAATGTATTATAGTAATCAGTTGAATGAAACTTTAAAATGCCAATTTTCTGTATTTAATTAGAATTTTCTTCGACATAAAGAGTAAAAATATTGGTTGACTACACTGATAGCACAGAATGACATATATATAAAACTTACCATAAGCCTTCTGTTCGAATATCCAGTGTTGTAAGAATTGAAGGCTCGTAATTGTCCATTACTGAAAACACATTCTGTCACACTGTCATCACCCTGGATAAAAACACAAACAGATATAATGTATTAAAAAAACAACAAATCCATCATTAATAAAGACTTAACATAACACTGTGTGGTCCTAACAATTTGGTGGTCTCTTCATAGCTGCAATATCTTCAATATATTAACAATAAAAGATGATTCTCAAGCGAACTCCTAATTGAATTAAAACATGTAACTGTTTCAATAAAAAATTTTAATAAGTTAAGTGAATATCTTTTTTTTATTGATTTAAATTTTTATTCATAACACAAACTGTCAGTACATAGAATGAGGTCTCAACAGTGAATTGGTCACTACAGAATATTGTATACAATAAATAAAAGCCAAATTAAAGAGACTAAATGACAGATTTATGACTTAATTTAATCCTGGAAGGTACTTTCATATAACAGTAACTTTTTCTCTGGGTTCAATCATTGCACCAACAGCTAGGTCATTGTAGACTTTCCAGCTTTATTGGAGGAAGAACTCAGGCATATACCTCGGTAGAACCACTGACCTTCCGTAACCTTGCTTAACGCCTGCCTCACATGTGAAATTTGGTTCTAGGTGGGATTTGAACTTACAGCGGTGAGGAGTTAGTGATTATTAGTCAGAGACCATAACCACTTGACCACAGAGTCCCCCATGAGAGTAATTATAAATCAAAGGAATGTTTGAATTAAGCTTTAATATATTATAATGTTCATATTTAATAAAAACAATTAACACTAATAGATGGTATCAGTACTAACATTTAGTAAGTTTTCATTAAAATAATTTTATGATATCAATCAGAAGTCTGCCCCTTTAAAGTCAAAACTTTGATTTTTAATGAAAGTTTGAGCTTGTTAAACCTATTAATGTCAATGAAAAAAACGTAATCATGTCAATTATAAAAAATTAATTCTAATATTTCGAATTTAAGATACAGTATGTTGTCTGTTCACAACATAACACCATGACAACAGATTCTCCATATAGACAAGATACAAAGTTTCATGTAATTGTTTAACAATTAATAATTTCATCAAATTAGAGAGACAATCACTTAATTCTTCAGATCCAAGAAAAGCATCAAACATGTATTTCATGAGTTAAAAACTATTTTCCAAACATGCAGTTAGCACAAAACTAGGATGTCTAACATCGTGTATGAAATTGTATCTGTGTGTTTGATTTAACAGTTCAGAAGATCTGTTCTTAATTCAACAAGGTTTTTATTGTTGTTTTGTGTCAGTAACAACAATAAATGTGAGACAATGAGACAAGACAAGGCTGGGACATGAACACTGTAATTTTAATGAGTGGAGTTAAAAGCTAATAAAAAATAAATTTATGAGTTAAACATAAAGATTGGGGCATACATTCAACTGAGCATATATCATGAACTTTATTTTAGAGAAAATATTCCTTTAATAATCACAAGAAAGCATGAAATTATTTAACAGTAACTTTTTATGCCATAAGATTTTATAACAAACATTAATTATGTATGATTTATGATGATTTTATTCAAAATATCAGAGTCACAGAAAAATTTACATTTTTAGTTGATAATAAGAATCCAAAAAATGTAATAATATTACCTATAAAAACATACTAAATCTTAAAGCATTATAGTAGTTTTTGTATTGAGTTTATTCTTAATAAAATTAAGCCTGTTTTTGTTCTCAAATTCACAGGATCTCATTAAGATCAACTCTCTATGCATAAAAACAGCGCTCCAATGTAATCCAGACACAAAAAAAAATCTGATATACAAAAAAAAAACATTAACTTGCATTAGTCCAAACCCGTAACCATATTTAACACATATCACTTCCAGCTCAGGTTCAAACAATCTTCTTTATTTAAAAATTTAGATAACAAAATTAATAGAAACCTACCATTTTTGTATCACTGGAGAAGCCAACTGCTACCCAAGCATCACGGAAAGATGGATCAGGTTTTCCAAGAATTTCAAACTGGACGGCAGTTCCTAAATCCTTCCACGTGACCAGGTAGTCACAATCTGATCCACTACATTTCACAAAACAACCCTTTGACATACCACATTCATTGTCATATACAATTTGTCCACTCTATAAATGAAACAATATGCATAATTAATATACACGGGTAAAAGTGCATTTTTATACATCATTATACGATATTGTAGATTTTATACAATATATTGAGTCATCATTTTTAATCAAAAAATCTAATAAGTAGACAAATAAAATAAAGTAGCATATCTAATTATATTTATTTTTCAATTCACTCATTCAGGTTGGAATTTAAATAGAAGTGATCATAGTTGATATTTAATTATTGATTTTTACAGAAAAACTTTAAAATTAATACAACAATGAAGAGAAGGAAATCATTGTATGTTACTTATATTGTAAATACGTTATAAACCAAGATATTCATATAAAGAAATAATGACAGATTGTCATAAAAACCAAATGAATATTTGAGACTAAATGAGACCACAAAAATATGACAGGAATTTTATAACACATTAAGATACTAAATAAAGATGTGAATTATAAACTTATTAGAAAAAATAAATACATTAAAAGTGGCTAAATGTTTGTAAATAGTTAAATAAATCCAAAATAAAGATTTTAGACAAACATAAGTGATTAATTGTAAAAACAATTTGTTGTTAAATAAAACAATGTACATTAGACAAACTATTGCAAAACAGAAACATGAAAAGGTGTACATTCTGACGCAGACTTGACTCATTATTAGGAATTTTGCTTTGTTGGACACAAAGTTAACCAAAAAACAACACATTAGGCAACTTTACTCATCACAAAAATACCACTACAGGTCTTATAAAACTTGATCAGAATTCCGTATTATCACTCAATAGACATCAATTATCTTAAATAAATCCTTCAAATAAATATTTATTTTATTAATCAATATAACTTACACTTTAGGGTGCAATGAAAATATATATTGTTTGTTATAATTCATCCTAAAATGTTTTGTTTTATCGCAATTAAAAGCAAAAGTACAATATAATGATTTAGATGTCATGTTTAATAATTAAAAATACACAAAATCAACACCATCCCATTAATTCACCATCCAAATATCACACATGATGTAAGTAGGAGTTACTATGTTAGTAAGTTTAGTTCTATAACAAATTACTCTTTGGTCTTACTTGATCAACAAACAGCATATAAACGATATGTCTAACATATTTATATGTCAGAGCTCTAGTTTTGACGCATCTGTGAAAATTCTAACATTCTCAAATTAAACATGGAACCAGCATGTGTTTAAACTCAATGTGATCTTCATTCAGTGAAAACTTCAACCATTAACCAAAGGGCTTTGTCACGTAATTTAAACATAAAGTATCAATGTCTGGAATTTTTTCCTTCTCTCTCTCTATAAATAATGGGTTATATAAATTCCAGACATTAATATTTTATGTTTAAGTCATATGTCAAACCCCTTTGCCATTAACACAAAATTGCATAAGCTGATCTTTAAAGTCAAGCAGTGTCTGTTCTCACATGGTCGCATGTAGAAGGTTGTTGTGCTTCCAAGTCAATTTTAACTGTTTACTGTTAAAACTTAAATATGACATAATGTACATGTACTGATTGTATGACACATTTACTGGTAAATACATAAGATTTGACTTTATTTTCATGTTTATGCTTTATCCCCAATTAAGGAAAATCATTAATTTTCTCAGTAAAACGTTCACAGTGTTATATAATAAGTATAGATACATTAGTCCAGTTGTGTGTAGTAGACTCACCGTATTGTGTAGATGTACATAAATAATTATTTATTCGCAGGTCAGTGATCCATCAATTAGTTATTACACACCCACCCTACTAGTCTATCAAGTATAATTTTATTACTTTATTATCTTGTACAACACAATTATATAGACAAGGTCAGTGTATGTAAAAATTGACCAAATATTTTTTTTTTTTTTTTTGGGAGGGGGGGGGTGATTGATTGCACAAAGGAGTTATGAAACTATCTTGGCTGACCCAACTTTGCTAAAGGTCAAATTTAAGGCTGGACATTTAATTGATAGTTGTGAAAAGCATAAATGTAACCCTGGTACTTATAAGGTGAAAATTTTAAGGCCTACAATGATAATATATATAATTATCTATAGGCTTCTTGTTGATGATTACGCAATGATGGAAACAACACATCCCTATGTGACGTACTACGTGTTTAAACTAAATGATCTTCATTTCTATTAATCATGCAGTTTCTACCATGCAGAAGTAATGGCCAAGACTTTCCTAATGTAACACTATTTGGCGTTGCTAAAGTGATAGAAATGGTATTTAAACAAGATCCAAGAGAGAGTGTTAACAACAACCTTGTGATGATAACTATGTCTCTACAGTTAATGGTCTGAAACATGTCACAATAAAACTTGATTACAGCCTGTATACAGTGCACATATTTTTTACAGTTGGCGCATGTGAACTATGTATTGATAGATTTTGATAAATTTGAATGTGAACGAACCGAAATTTCTAACAGAAGATATATGCTTGCACCATAACCATATTGCTCCGCTGTTCTGAACATGTGAACGAGATCGCTGGCATTTTTATAGCATTCATCGCATGCTCAAATTATCAAACTAACTAACTCTCTTGTGCATTAAGCATCTACGCTTGTCACTATCGCGTCTCTATTCTAACACTAGTTTAGCATCTTCATATCACCATCCCAACCTGGCATCCACAGTTACCTCAGAGTTGCTAAATCGTTCACCAGCCTTGTTTACTTTGTTCACAATTGGAATTTCAGTTTCAGCGGTCGTCGCGTCTGTTACTTTATGTGTCAATAAAGATGACAAGATTTTTGGTGAAATTGGTTCAGGAATATCATGAAAATGTTCTCTATTTTGTGGAGCAGCTGTAATATCCAAACCTTTCCAATAAGTGGTTGAATTCTTTCCAGGTGAAACAGTACTGCTATATTCTGTGTTCTGTTGGTATTGAGTCGGATTACCTGCGGATGTGGACTCTATTTGTAAAGTAATGTTTGGTACAAATGCTGTTATATCCGTACCAATGACGTCAGCCTGGACAGAAGACATATTGCTATCCCTTTGGTTGTCAACGATGTCTGTTTGTGGCTCTTCAGAAGCAATGATCACGTTTGTGGTACTTTCCAGCAGACTGTTATTACCAGGCGTGGAAACTGATTTCTCTCCTATGTCATCATTGTATAACTTCACTGTATTCATATTGTTCTGTTCTGGTAGCACATTAAAGTTATCTGCTCCTATTATGTCGTTAACCGCATGATTTATTCCATAAGTGTCTGATGGAGGAACTTCCGTTACTAGTAATTTGTTTGCAGTCATTGTAGTACGGGACGCATTAATGTCTTTCCCATCAGGAACATATGATTCATTTATAGATGTATTTATATTTTTGTTATTTATATCACTTAAATTCTCGCTTGTATCAAGCCACAGCTCAGACTGTGTATTATTATCTTGGTGTGTATGTGTTTGGTTATATGTATTTTCATACAGCATATCTGTTATATTATCTACAACATTTAAAGCGGACGACTCATGCATGGGCTGAGTATTCACATCAGACATGCTGACAGTGTCATTTAGTATTTCAGCGTTTGCACTAATATCATCGACCTTACTTGACACTGAATTTAAAGGAACTCTCTCAGGCATGGTAGAGAAAGCATTTACACGAAAAGTACCTTTATTGATGTCATTCTTGATTACAGCACCAATATTAGAGTTAATTGACTGGTTAGTTGTTACCTGTGAAGAGGAGGTAGTTGTTGATGTTAATGACGTGCTCTCAGTGGGGCTTACAGATGATGTTTGAGGGAGTGGTGTGATGGTGTCAGGAGAATCAGTATCTGGGGGAGTAGGTGTGGTAACATCGTCAGCTGGAGTCAGCGTTAATAAAGATTGTCTTGCCCAGAACCTGGAATAATTCTCTACTCCTGTAACGCTGGAAACATAAAAACAAATTTTAAAACCGTCATATTTGTAGCCATGACAACTGATGAAATATCCGATGCATTTTAAGATGTTCGTAGAAACACGATATATATGACTTACCACTCACACTGCTTTTAATATTAACAACGTAAGTTTCATGTAAACATGTATCAGTCCACGTGTTTAAACAATCATTTGTATAGCATTAGGATGTCAGATGAAGATAAAATCCACAGAATAGTTCTGAAGCAGATTTGTCAAATTCCTGACATTCAGACAAGTAACACACAGCTTATAGTATGTATCAATAGCTCATCAAGGTATTCTTTTGAGTGGGATAACCCTGGGACCCACAAAGGATAGAATACAAGCAGATACAAAACTGTACTTACTAAAACGTCACTTGATCAGATACCCCAGTAGCCTGCCACTGGAACGTTACAGATGATTCTGTGGCCCTGCTCGTGTGGGTCAGTCCATTTGACTACAATGTGGAAAAGAGCGAAATTAAAACCAGTTCATACAATGCTTAGGAATTTCAGATCTACACGATATAAATATGAATGTAAGCAAGCACGAATTGTTTGATAGAATATTGGACACATCCTTTATTTGTCTACTACATTTTGTACTTTTCTTCTTGGTTTGAAGTCAAAATGTGAACGAATTCGAGAGGAAATCAGAATATTAAAAGAAAAAAAATAAACAGAAAACATATACAACATCTCTCTCTTCGTTTAAGGAGTAACAAAATAGCTATAGGACTGGTACAAGATTATGTTATTCCATCAAACTGAGTTGATTCTAGTGTCAAGTGGTATACATATTCACCGTTCCAGAACAGTCCAATGTTCGAGCACCACTCGGTGCTACCATAGTGCCAACAACATCACCAGAATCAGTTTCAGCTTGTATGAGATACCCATTAAATGTTGTGCTTCCACTCAGGGTCACTGAAATGTAGAAATAATGCCTGTAACTAATAAAGAAGACAAAACTCGCGGTAGATTTTTTTCTTCACTATAAACATGTATATTTTGGTGGACAGCATTAGTGCCAGCCTTAAAAGATAATGTTTGTGGGAAAGATGAAAAAATGGGGAACTTCATTGTCGGTACACTAGGCATTTAAAATGGTGTATGTGTACACATCTACACATCTATATCTCGATACTAACATCCTCTAATTAAACTGTTCGATGTTTAATTGGTAAATTACGTTTTAGTATCGCAACATATTATTACCGCAAAAATGTTTTCTGCGTTATATTACTGAAAAAACTCGCTCTTACTGTAATAGACCACGTCCTTTATAGAAATAATCTTTATTATCGTAATAAACAATTTTATTTAGTGGAAATACTCGTTGCCATCCTAATAAGTCA
Organism: Lutraria rhynchaena; assembly: GCA_008271625.1. Taxonomy (NCBI): domain Eukaryota; kingdom Metazoa; phylum Mollusca; class Bivalvia; order Venerida; family Mactridae; genus Lutraria; species Lutraria rhynchaena. Next base: position 406,940 of record VIBL01000142.1, on the reverse strand, counting down.
TGGTCTTTATAGAAATACTTGTTACTACCGTAATAAGTCATGTTCTTTATAGAAATACTCGTTACTATCGTAATAAGTCATGTTCTTTATAGAAATACTCGTTACTATCGTAATAAGTCATGTTCTTTATAGAAATAACTCGTTACTATCGTAATAAGTCATGTTCTTTATATAGAAATAACTCGTTACTATCGTAATAAGTCATGTTCTTTATAGAAATAACTCGTTACTATCGTAATAAGTCATGTTCTTTATATAGAAATAACTCGTTACTATCGTAATAAGTCATGTTCTTTATATAGAAATAACTCGTTACTATCGTAATAAGTCATGTTCTTTATAGAAATAACTCGTTACTATCGTAATAAGTCATGTTCTTTATAGAAATACTCGTTACTATCGTAATAAGTCATGTTCTTTATAGAAATACTCGTTACTATCGTAATAAGTCATGTTCTTTATAGAAATAACTCGTTACTATCGTAATAAGTCATGTTCTTTATATAGAAATAACTCGTTACTATCGTAATAAGTCATGTTCTTTATAGAAATAACTCGTTACTATCGTAATAAGTCATGTTCTTTATAGAAATACTCGTTACTATCGTAATAATTCATGTTCTTTACAGAAATACTTGTTACTATCGCAATAAACCATCTTCTTTACTGGTTAGTAATGTTTAAAAACGGTGTTAAACCTCAGTAGCAATATCATGTTCTTTGATAAAAAAAAACTCGTTACTATCGTAAAATAGGCTACTACAAATGTTTGGATGCAGTTTGAATAAATCGATTTTGTTTCATAGATACTTAGTTAAATTGTATTTGATGAATTTTGTACAATTGTGATATTTGTGAGTTAGGTAAAACCCTAAGCTGCAAGTGAATTACCCAATTGTTCAAATAGCAGTATTGAATATATTAAAGATTTAAACTGTCCTTTAAAACACATCACATAAATCACATCCCTTCTCAATCATGGTACCATATATATTTATATACATATAAATAAGATTTTACATCATTTTCATGTAGTTCAAAAACTCAAATGAATATACTTACAAGAAATTGTTTCGTCAGAGGTATAAGTCGTCCGTCCGGAGGTTGTAACTAATGTATATGGGTTCGAGTCATCTGACTGTGGGGCCGTACCATGTCCGGGAACCATTGGCGCTCCAGAACCACATGTGCTACGAGGAGCACCACTACCGTATCCGAACACCGACGGTACGGCTAGAACGGCAATTATACACAGGGGCAGATAAAGTGACATTTTCGTTCTGAAAAAGTCGTTGAAGATTTATTTATAATAACAGCTTGTACCAAGCAGCACATCGCTTGACAATTCCTCTAATCAAGCTGAGAAGTATCTACTATAACACGATACTCACGAACAATCAACTATTTATCAAACTTTGAGCATTTATCGCTGACTTACTCTCAATTACAGATTTCATGTCATTGTTGCTGGGTAACAGAGTGACATTCTTAGAGTACGAATAGAATGAAATTAATTATCTTATACTACACCATAATTATGTCGGACAACATAACAACATACTTCGTAAATTATGATATCGTTTCATTTAGTAATATAACACTATCATAAAACTTGTTTCGCAATATTTCGTTCCATGGACATATTAACTAAAAATTCAGTAAACAGCTAATCGTTATAAAGTTCTGTTAAAATAAAAAATGTTTACTTTTCATAGTATGTCCACTATAGATGATGCCGCGGAAGTAACTATGATTTTATGATATTTTAATGACGTCTGACAGGTTAATATCGATTATTATGGATAATATGGATGAGCATTAGTTATTTATTAAACTGACCAAATGTGTGTTATATCGTTAGATCACACGGTAATAACAATACTAAGATTTCAAGGGGAACTATTATTGCCCATCTTAAAAACATGGGGGTATATCTTTGGTTCAGTGATGAAGTATTCTCATGTTGTTCATTCACTTGACTAGAAGCATATCTGAGTATGTGAACGGGAAAAAATGAGTAATGTAATGATATTGTTTCATCCGTTGATAATTCTTACTATAAATTAATGTTTACGATACAGTTATTCTTACCATAAAATGCCCGCCCTTTTTTAAATTGTATAGTATTGAATACATGGTAAGAGGGTCTTTAGATTTAGTTTCTATGTGTTTATGACAAACAAGGGAACATAAATTCACAATAAAGAAATCTACGGTTGGAACGATGTCTCCCTACTCGCTCTCAAAGTTAAGAATTTGTTTTTAGCTGATTTCAATTCTTTCTTTTTTACTCGGATACTGTCTGGAGGGACGCACGTACAATTTTACATCCGGCATGTTGTTGTAAGAACAGAACAGAACAAAACGCAACATAATACAACTGTAATAACACATCACGTGATAAACATGGCTGACTTTCTTCCCCATGCACATAAACACACGCACACTCGCTCATAGTTAGGTACGGGATTTGATCAATAATCCATCATTAACAAACAGGCAAAATAACAATATTAATGAGTTTAGAATTAACATGTACAAGTTCAAGATAGTTAAACACAGAAGGTCGGAAATAATAGTATTTTGGAATATATTTCCCGCGTTCTTCATGGAAAAAAGGTCAGACACTAATAAAATAGAAACACTCTCACTCAAATTGCAACATAAACAATCTCTTAACTTATTATCTAGTCTGTTAGTACCACATCGGTCAGTTGAAATTCTTATTGGTAAAATTATGTTATTAAATTAGTTTTGTCTGGGACCAACATACACACGTGTACATTAGTCCCAGGTTTTGTAAAGAATTATCTAAAAATGTTTGGTATGAAAGATATCAAGCTGCAGTTTGTAGCCAAAAGTTGTTATAAACTTGTCATAAACATTGATCTAAGACTGAATTTCTTGACTGAACTCGTGTCCATATACATCAGCAGATTATCCATGTTAAACAGTACGGGTCAACCTTGTACATCAGATGATAGCATGAATATATTACCAGGTATAATGGACATTTTGTTGTCCATGGTTAACGCAAGAACGTGAGGAAAACGGAACAGCAGTGAGTGACAGACACGTGTCCACCTTCATAAGTTTTTATTGCTGCTTTGTGTCGCACGAAAATATACACCAACATAATACTATGGCTATCTCCGGGACGCATGTAATCAAGATTTCGTATGTTTTTCTTTCAAATTGTCTCATAATCATTACTTGCAAAGATTCTGTGTTTAAATAATGTCTAATATATGTAAATGAGCTTGCTTGACCCCCATCCTAAGTACTTTACGAATAATATATGTAGATATGCACATACCTTAATATCTATGTAGTGACTCACGTTATACAACAATCATAATATCTACGCGTGATGCGGCCTTAAGCAAAATATTCAATCAAAATTTGCAATAATCCATTACATGTTGACAATGTTTGCACTCCGAATTAATGGTAAATATGTTACTGAAGTATGTAGTGTTGATGTTTGTGTACAGCTAATTGACATTTGTAATGAAAACGGCTGAGCACTAACTACTTAAATCATGTTGTTTCCGTACATGACATAATTATGATAATAGTAACAGTCGACAGCGGCATAGTTAGCGGCCTTTATATTTTAAACAAATGACTTACTTATAGAGTATGCAATATTATTTTTAACTGTTGAATATAATTATTGGCATAACAAGGAGACTGTTGTTGTCACTGAAAAGTTTTTTCCAGCTTAATGGGAGAGACTTTTCCTCTAAACAAGTAACACACTTCCCGGGGGTAAGCGGGCACGTGAGCAAACAGCTATATCATTTGTCTTAACTGAATCGTTTAAGAACTATTATATTCCTAAACCTAACCACAAAACATGACGTATAATTCTCTGCGTATCTGGTATAATCTTATCATAAACCTTTGAACTGCTTTTAAAGCCAATTACGAGTATTTCTCTTCCATCATGTGATATATGCGACAATGGAACCACGTGACAGGGGCAAATGTAATCATGTGACACGGACAACAATTTATAACACGTGAAACAGACTGCAATGTATGACTTCTAACAAGCGAAACAATGAATTGTACCAGACAACAAGTGCAGCCACGCAGTAACCAGGGATTAAAACGTACATAGGAGAAAAACATGTTTCAACTTTGCTATCCTTGTCAATACAACATGTTACAAACCTGTTTAAGATTATCAATCTTCTACTTAATATGTGCACGATAATGTCCAAGTTCAACATCACCACTTCAGCGCTTAGTGAAATAAATGCAAGCTGTCTGACGTGACGGAGATAAATCATATTAAAAGAAAAAAATATTTATTGTCAAATCCATGAGAAATGACTACTCTTTGAAAATACAAACTGTGGTCTTTACTGCCAGATGGCCTTCGTTCGGAGGTCAGTTTGTTTTTCATGACAGTTTTTCAAAGAATTTCAAAGAATGGCCTTAATTCACAGAATGGCCTTTATTCGGAAGTGGCTGAAAACGCAGGTTGGACTGTATATATCAATGTTCTTTCTTGGCTTACTAATTAAAATTTGTGAAACTGCAGTTAAAACTCGTTAATGCTAAATAACCGATTACTACAGGAAAATCTTTCCATATAAATCTGTTGAGATAATGATTTCGTACCAACGTATATAATTTCTCACATTGCCTTGTAATATGGTGAATGAAAACGAGCGGTACTTTTTTATTGAAGATGTCTAGACATGGTTTTAAATGACATTTCATTACGAAAAGGCTTACGAAAACCTAATCATAAAGTTTACAGTAAAATAAGCGGAAATGCTTAATAGTAAATTAAGATGCATTGAAATGAGTGTAAATAAAAAAATAAAACACAATAAAAGGGCGTGTTAATGAAACTATTAAACGACCTGCTTTATAAACATGTATGTAATATCCAATGATGAATAGTAAGTAAATACATTAATTTTATTTCATGTCACTCATGCAGACAAGAGGAGTAATTCCCCTAATTAAGACGAATTATCTATCATGCAGGTTGAAAGGTCAAGCTAGTTATGGTGAAGGTTGATGATAAATACCTGTATATACCGGGATATCATAGTACCAACATGATCATTCATTTAAGTGAACAGACAAATAGAACGTTATCATGTATCGGAAAAGACAATCGTTTTTCTATAAATATTAATAAATCTAGCAAATAGAAAATAAGCTCGAAACATAATAATGTGATATATCATAATATAGTACCTAATAATATTAATATCAGGTATCGGATTGTTCTATAAATACAAGGTTTTGCGACAAAGAGCAAGTTCGATTTCTGATTCCTGCAATTTGAAAAGTATATGAAAAAACAGAGTTATAAGGTTTTGACTCTCTATCGACGATTGGATTATGTACATTAATTATTGGCGAAATAAACAATGTTTACTTTAACATTAAGTTAGGTTATATAACATTTCCTCTTATCGTTTAATCCTGTCTGAACACTGTGAACAGATGTGCATACATAGAGACATTTATCTGATGTCGCTAAGAACAAGTTTCATGTCAACGTGTCTTATTATGTCAAAATAATAATTATTTACTTTAATATATGATCTAGACAAACAATGTCAACCTTAAAATACATATTTCATTTAAATTCGTGCATTCATTATAGCAAATATTTAACCGTCTACGATGGAAAATGTTAAATACAAACGTATGATTTCAACGCTGATGAATTTTAAAAAATAAATTTGGAAAGTTCGTGGATTTCCTTAAATTATCTATTTTAGATTCATGAAATTTAGAATTCTTTACCCGAAAATTATTTACCAAGAATAGATATAGTAATAAATGAAAATTGAACAAATTAACAAAGACAGGGGGTTATTCTTATGAGTCACCTACTAAAGTGTTGGGTACATCACACTCCTCACTTTGTAAGTCCCGTCAATATTTCGTCAAAATAATTTGAACAAACGCACGGTGTAAAATCTGGGCTTTAATTAACGTAAACTAGCTCCAACAGGTACTTAAACGCACGATTCTATTGTAAATCTTAAATTTATCACTCCACGCTAAAGCTATATATGTAACTACATTTATGAATTTAATGAAGATTATCTGAAGATTCATTGAAAAAAGTTGAAGTCACGAAATAATCTCGGACCGTTTGTTAGCTTGATTTATATCATGCTGTAAATTTTAGTTGAATTTATACGGGACGGGTGACTTATGGCATACCTAAAACCCGCACGTGCACGCTCAATCTAAGTTCTTAAATACATTGTCACTCGGTTTCCGTGATTTTTATACCCGTTCGGAAGTTATGTTTTAATCTAATCTCATCAAACAACGTAAATCTGTCGAACAAATCTTCATGCCGCTACTGTGTATGTTTTCTTATAAGCAAAGTAGCAATAAGATTTTTTGACAAACTTGCGTCATCTACACCATTACTGCAACATGATCGGGTTACTCTGTTGTTTGTGAAGTTTATTTAATTTACAATAAAAGTAACTACACACGTGCTCTTTTAATAAACAAAAATAGGGAAGATGGCTAAACTGAAATTCTTGACTGTGACAGAAATAAGTCGTATAATTTTCAAAGCGAGCAGTAGCCAGCGAGTCATTTTTAAATAATGGCGTCATTTTAAACATAGATGATTTCTAAGATATAGATATGTATATTGGACGATATGGTAAGGACATTCGTGAATCTTGTGAAAACAAATTTAAGTAAAAACATAAAATTGAACAGTTTATCAGTCAATTTATATTGATATATTCCAGAATGGAAAACAAGCTACAATAAAATTATTAACACTCTAACGCTCTTCGTTCGAAGCATGGGTGTTTAACATAACATATGTACGTATAGTTCTTGATGAGTTTTTTATCGGAGACTAAAAGTCCAGAATTGTATAGTAAACACAATTAATGAGGGGATGTACAGTAATACAGAGGTCACGTTCATAAGACAGGATGCTCTTAGGTCTACACTTAAATGACAACAAAGCACAAGTCCTCTTGCTAACGGTTTACGCATATAAACAATTGATTCAAAATTAGCATAAATATACAGTTATTATTTGCGTGGTTCAGTATAAGAACAGACAACTCAGAATTGACAATCACCCGTGAACAAAGGCACCGAGTTTAAAACGACCACTGAATAACATACACGTGTTGATGAGACAGACCAAATAAACCTTTGAACGAAGGTAAACTATCCAAGGTGGACACATTTCTTTTCTATTTTTCTTTGTCTTTGTTCATGAAGTGACTGTACTTGTATTTTGACGCTAATGAATGTATGACATTCATTCGGATTATTTCGAACCTCGACGTATCATAAACATGTAATTAAAGGCGAAGCTTATGTAAGTATGGGTGTTGTCTCATGTAAATACACCATACCAACACTTATAACAATTCGTACACACCAACAGTGGATTTTGTTCTTATGTTCAACACCAACAGTGATGGACGTAAAAAATTAATAAAGAATATGGATGAAAACTTTACCGTGTGAAAATCTTATAACGAGACTAATGAATGACGCATATTTCGTCATATTAATTAATAAAGTTTAATTTAAAAGGCATGAAGTAATACTCAACTAACTTAGGATTAAAGATCATTATGTATACACATGTATACATTACAATGTTCACGAGGCTGTGGTGTACATGAATAATTATACCATTTCAATCGTTTCAAATACAAAACATTAAAAGTTTAATAGCCCATTCGGTCGCTAATCACTCTAAAATCAAGTTTATAATTTTTAAAGAGTGTGTTCATCCATTACTGTAGTGAATGTTAACTGTTTACAAATTACACATTGTTTCAACATTCGCCCCAAGCTATTGTGGCCTACACCACAAATATTTCCTGGTCGTGTTTCATCTTACGACCTGTTTCCGCTTTAATATTGATTAATTTGACATTCTGACGAACATAATTATTAGTAATTAAGGTAGTAACTGTGACTAACTGCGGTAATAATAAAAAAAAAAACTATCAAAACAAGACAATAACTTTAAAATAAACTGTCGCGATCACAAGAAGTAAACTTTTTGTCATTGAGATGTCTTTATTTCATTACTATCAACTTATGGAAGTTGTGATGAGAAAAACAACAACAACACAGTATTGAACTGTAAGTCGTTGCCCACAGCAACAAAGCCTCGAAACAAAGTCATTCACATTTTTTATATTTAAAGTTTTTATTACACTTATAAGTTGACACGTTGAACAACGATTCAAGCAAGGGTCTTAACATTTTACAAGTTCAAAATTTGAACGTACATGTATGTATCTTGTTGTAAAAGCGTTTTATCAAGTTTAACCAGGAAATCCTTATCAACTTTATACCAGACAGGACATTGGTCATTGGTGACAAATGTTAGTAGACACAAACCTTATATATATATATATATATTGGTATTTGTCAAAACCTGTACCCTACAATTCAGATATGCCGCAATAAAAACACGTAAAACAAAAATGGCTGTCCGGTATCTAACCTAGGTTAGACGTTTTGATAATTTATATAGTAATTAACACCAACTTGTAATAATACAGGTCATTGTACTGTGACATAAAACTGGACAAACAAAAGCTCACAGGCATTCTATGTTAATTCTCTAGTATACAATGACTAGCTGATCTGGCCAGGGATTGTTTTAAACAGTATGATATTGTTGTGTTTCACAAGTCCACTCATTGTTTAAACAATTATTTAATTTCACATATGGTGTATAAAGACAAGTCATCTTCTATTTTCGGTCTCAGCAAATCACGCAATATTTTGTTAAAAAATGCTTGCGATGAAAATAAAGATTTCCAAGAAAAGAACACAGTGTTAATCATTGTCTTTAAATTTAACATGAAACGGATAATGAATGAGTATATTTTAATGGATGTTTGATGAAATTGTATACAAACTAGTGACGTCACTGATGTTCTCCAGTAACACTAACGTAGGGAGCACCTGGCCGTGACCTTGACCTTCGACATACAGATCTGACCGTTCTAAACAACACATATTCTAGATGGAGTTTACAAAATTTGTCCGAAGTATCGTTTCGATAACTCCAATAGTAACAGTTGTACAATGATTTTTAGACAGACAGACAAAGAGTGTAGTAAAGAGCATGTATCACTTCAAAGGAACACGGGTATCTTTTTTAGGTTTGAGGAAAAATAACGATAAAAAATGACACCAGCTGATCGTCATCATGTCGCTGTATGACGGCATGTGTTAACATGTGAATTCACAATGAAGGTGGATCTTAAAATATTACAATGAATCAGATTCAATTATACATTTTATTTTTTCTTGGACGCAAGAATTATGTACATGTATATTTAGATGAAAATCATTTATATCATTCTGTGGGATCATACATTTGTGCTATTAATAGAAATAATACGTTGTATGTAGCTGCTGATTGGTTGGATGTAATTACATTATATTGAGGTCTAATCATTTATATCCGGGCGACTTTGTTTTAATAATTAAACTAAATCGTGATTTGTAAACACGTTGATTAACAAATGATCGAATCAACGCAAGCTGGTTAAATATTCGGTGCTTAACGTCAGGTACATAAAATACCTATACAACTTTAATAACGTGGGTACATTATCACGTGAAAAACGTCTTCAATTTTTTATTTCTGTCATGGTTATCACGTGCAAAACGATTTTTACTTGATAAACACGAGGAACATGCCGCTCTTGGCATTGAGAACACGATAATCCCGTGCAACACTATGGTTAATGTTTAGAACTCGATTTCGCACGTGCTACACGCTAATTGTTTTAATTTACAATATCTAGTGCTGCACATTTTCCTGTACATACGATACGTCATATATTTTAAAATCTCGATGTTTTATGTAAATGAAGTAAGATGTTTCTAACGTAAATATCGCGAATACTGACCTATAAAAATATTGACGGACAGACATATTAGGAGCGTACAATGGTCGTATTTATAAGCTGAGGTGCGTCCTGATCAGAAGTGTGTCACAATACTTAACGATTTACACATAACGACAAGATGAATACGTTTTTCATTAATCTGTCAGAAGACAAAGTTCATGCAATAACTAAACAATAGTTTAGTACCAAACGTGACACACGGTTTGTCACGCTCCAATAATTTTATGATTTTTAGACTCCTTTTTTTCTGACAAAAAATAATGACGTTGACCTGTCCTGTGACAGATACATGACATGTTTGATTTGATTACCTAAATTTAAACTGATTTCAAGCCTTTGCCTTGATTCATGATTGTACAATATGTACGTATCATTTTTATGAAGCGATGACAAGGTGTATACTAATTTACATATGACGGAACAAATTATAATAAGCGTTAACTTTTCATGTTGTATTTTGGGGTGGGATATTTGCTACCGCACGGTCTATAACAGAGTTCAGCAAAAACAGGTTTTCTGAACATTTACAATAAAATAAAATCATTTTTCCAGGGGAAATTAAGTTGATGTGTACATATAAAAAGTTAGTATAGGCCCCTCGTACCTCCGGAAACATCACACTTATTCATATGAGGGCGTGTATTAATTGAAAAACAGTCAAAGTGGGGGTCCAAATGAATCATACTTCCATTACATAAAAGTTTAACTTGTCAATTTATCCTTCTATTCGAATATTAATGTAAGAAAGCAAATAACATTATATACACCTTTATACATTTTCGTACAAGGTACATTTATAATAAGTTTCAGATTTACTGAAACTTTTATCAAAGTTTCGACCTTATGACGGAAATAGAGTTACCCTAGTGACGTTGATAAATAACGGAAAACGACGTAGATAGTTTACCGTGAGTTGAATTATCTTCAATATTTCCAGAATATCTTATCAATCAAAATAACTTGCAAGTTAGATCCTTACATGAATAAAAATCACAGTTTAATCCTTATTGAATCAATATCAACGATATTTAACACTAAACATTTAATAAACCCAGTTAAAACATTTAAACAACAGCGTATGTTTGGTTTAACGTAGACAGACTAAATTCACGTGATCCTGCTGTCGTATGCGGTGATTTATGATTGTTGGGGAATTGCCGGAGGGGACAGCTCGCGTAAATTAGCAAGTGACTGATACTTCATTATTATGCGCGTGTAAGTGTAGTGTAGTATTTAATTTTCGTTATCCCCCTTGAATAACCTGTGGTACATATGTTTGAAGTCTAACCTGTCACTGAAATGTGATTAAATACCCCCGCAAAATGGGGACAAACCCGGCGACCGACCAACCAACCAACCACCAGGGTGATTCCATATACCCCCAAAAACTAGTAATGAAACGATAATCGGATACTATCGATTGGCGGTGTGAAAACGTCAGCCGATTCCGATAATCGATTGCAGTTTTTCATAATCGATTATTGGTCTATCTCATTAAGAGGGTGTAACTAACCACAAACTAAACATGCATTCAAGGGAAATCACTTGCGTTGTTTTAAAAAAAATGGCGGAATCGTCGACAGAGACGAAAAACAAATATTTGACCATCCCAGGGTGAAAACAAAATCCCTGGTTTGGAAGTTCTTTGGTTTCTACAAGATAAATGAAAATCTCCCACGTCAAAAGCGAATCTTGCAATGAGCACAGGTATTTGTCAACTGTGCAAGGAGTATAAAAACACCGATGAGAATTAATTTGTGTTTTCCAAGTTGTGAAAGAATCCAAACCTAGCGGTCTACTTATGTTACACTACTACACTAGAACCGATTATATAATCGGAAAATTACATCGGATGTACCAACCGATTCCAACTGACCATCGATTATGATTTTGAATCGATTTTGCAACACTACCAAAAACTTCGTTTGCGGGGTATAATGATTCTCGCAGTTTTTACCCAATCATCACAACCCAACATCCGCACAATGTGTTGGCAAGAAATTGTTTTACCCTCTCCATAACGTTTTTCACATTAAACAACGAAGACTTTTCTAGTGGAGTCCATTCCATAACGATAAAAATCATGATAAAGTCGACCAACAGAGAACTCGCGATTTATATGTAAAATAATAAAAAAAATAGTTCGTTTTTGGTAAATATGATGTTTATGGTGCTACAATGAACCATTTGAGTCTGTTATAATTAAAGATTTGTTCAGGAACTCATAAGGTCCATAGCTTCTTTAAAGACCGGACAGTAACACAAGTTTTGTTTGTTTTTATGTGACTTATTGTTGCTGGGGTCTGACGCCGTTTTTCCAACAGTATTTCAGTTATATACGGCAACCAGTTCACCTAACCAGTTTTCCTGCACTGTATACTAATCAGTAGTAACTTACCCTTCCATACATGGAGGAACTCGACATTTTTGTCAAATTTCCATGGAAGGGTATGACCTGCCGCGAGCGGGATTCGAACCTGGATCTCCGGGTTACAAGTCCAGCGCACTAACCACTGGACGACGGCCGCAGCCTAGCGATGCGTGTACGAACGGTCAAATTACAAGGTTGCTGACAAGTAAGGTCGTGATGATTTACGGTGTTCGAAGCCTTAGAATTCAACAGTAGTGTGAAATAATGAAGTACAAAGATGAACGCAACATTATAGATACATGTATTTATAACACAAAGAACTTGAAAAACTAGTTACTTCTGTCAAAGTTTCAGGCTTAAAAATATTTTTTTCGGCCACAGTTGCATTAATTATTGCTGTCACTTAACCACATCGTAATAATAAAGGTTCGACTTTATACAAGATCTAATCACACATAAAAAATAGAGACCCACCTTTAACAAGTCAAATATCAAATCCAAAATTCTTTCAGTGTTCCTATGGTCCGGTATGATGTGGAAGTGGTCGCTTCCAATTTATGCCTGTTTTAAATATGACCCCCGTATCACCACAAGACAGTTTAATCATAAATATCACATTTCCGTACTCAAAACTTGGGTGTTCAAGTTATAAATTTTAACAAACTCGTTCAGTAATGTAGGACGATTTTGCGTACTTTGTACGTTGCAAATTTATTGTGTCGTGTATTTTGAGATAAAATATAACTACACTACTCGAAATTGTACCAAATTTTGCACTTCATGGTATTCATGTTATCCAAGATTATTTACTAAATTCTAGGATCTAAAATTATTCAGCGAAATTATCATCTTGGCATAATATGGGTTGATATACAATCAATACTCAATATATATCTTCTCATTACTAGATCAATGTTTGTTTAAACGAGATTTAATTTAAGGTCCGTCACGCAAACAGGCCACCTGTCATATGCACGTAAGACACGTTTTCATGTCTTAATAAATCAATCATACGAGATGAATTTACGCATCTAAATTCTCATTTGATTAGGTAAGATATTATAGAAAACAGCAAACTAATCTGATCCAATAAGGTGAATGTAAAACAACGGAATTTTAGTGTATTCTAATTCCGTAAAATTATCCACTTTAAATCAAGCTCGAACCCGGCGTTCCGGGTTCAAATCCCGGTCTCGGCAGGTCTTACCCTTCCATGAAAAATTGACAAAAATGTTTTCCTCAATATGTGGAGAAGTTGCTGGCTCCTTGTGGAAGGGTAAGTTAGTACTGGTTAGTATAAGTCAAGGAAAACTGGTTATGTGAAGCGACTGCATTATATAACTGAAATATTGTTGAAAACAAAAATGATGTTATACCCAGTGAAAAAATTAAATCAAGCTCGATCGTGATGAAACAATTTAAATACAAATACATGTAGTTAAATTAAAAGTCGAGGAAATTCAGAATTGACATTTAATTAAGGACCTGTTTGATGTCTGTGCCAGGGTTGAAAGCAACATGTCACAGCAGAAATCTTTAATCAACTACATGTACTTATTTACTTTATATGTACGTGCAACTGTTATCAAGAGGCAATGCTTATTGGTAAGGCCAAAGATTCCAGATTCCAGGGTTTTTACATCACAACATTTCCAATAATATTATAATTAAAAAATGCCTTCTTGCAACAAAATGTTTTCTATGGTTTCAAATGTTGTGGACAACTCCTGCTAAAATGATTCAATCCAAAAATGGTTTGTTAACAAGTTATGGGTGAACAAACCACTTTAATATATGTACAATTGACCAATGGCTAATTGTTTGGTTTGCATAGTGTCAAATGAAAGCATGTTTTGCATGAGGATCAAAAATACAGAGTTGAAGTAAATCAGTTCTAGCATGTACATTAAGTCAGCAAGTTACCTTTTAAGTTCAAACATTTGAAATCTATTAAGGTCATTCAAAATCTAAATTGGATACATTCAATTGAATAACACACTTTTAATGCGTATTTTGAAATGTATACATACTGAACATAAACTAAGACTGCCAATTTGTTTAACCTTATGAAAATAATGATTGTATGTTTTTTTCTTTATTTTTCATATAAATCATAATTGTCAAATGAAAAATAGGCACATACATAAATTGGAATAAATGGCCTCCTATAGCCAAGTTAGGTGCATCACTAGGCGAAATATGAAAGCGCTGTTTTGTTTTAAAATATTAGGGTAGACATAATTTAAAACAGTATCAGAAGTTGATAACTTTTATAAAGATAACAAAATACATAATGCTTTAATTTTTCTAAGATATTTTGATACAGGGAGGTTGATGAGGAACACAACGTTAGTATGAAGTTGTCCTATTTAGAGAATAAACATAATTAGTAACTCATTTTGCTTATATCTTAACGGGACCATAATTCTTGACCTTAATGAGGTTTGATATGAACGACAATCATATACTGATATATTGACAATAATTTCATATCCACTTGAACTGTTTACAAGCCTGATACAAAATTGCTTTACAAATGTTGATGCCTGATTGTAAAGATTTATGGTTAACAGATAGACTGACAGTTGACAGATGGATGTACGGACGGACACACAAATGGACATCAAATATGCAACATTGTCAAAGACTTATCATGAATTTAACATTTCTACAGTATAAGGCAATCAAAATATGATATGTCTAGTGAAGATATTTTAATACCATTATAATAGAGTATTAAACATTAAGAACCGTAAAAAGCCACCATTTTAGTAATAAATATATTTGTTTTACAAGTATTTGATAATCATTTTATGTTTTCTATTATCAGGTGAAGAGAAGTTTTATGTTAATGAAAACACTTCAGACTTGAAACAATCAAGAAATTGCACACATACAATATACTTAAGACAATAAAGTAAATAATTAACTCCCAGTGAGGTAGACACAAGCTTAGTAGAAATACATTCACCTCACATTAATTAACAAGGCCAATGAAAATATGGGAGTTTAAACAGCATATAATTTTATAGAACTAATACATAAAAATTCATATTCATTGCTAAGTCTCTAACATGTATCTTGGTGTGAATTCAACAGCCTGTAGGAACTTAATACAGAAATTTGAACATACTTAGGTAAGATGTCATACATCTCAATGCAAATATCTACAAATCTCATACAAAATTTGGACTCTGGTAAAGCACGGTCATGAACTTTATGATTTATAAATACTACAATATATCAATTGTTTGGTAAATAATCAAGTGTCATCATATATTAAGTCTACCTATAAATACTACATTACTGTATCAAACAGATTGTAAATTTACATTCCATAAAATTGCTAAGATTCATAATCTTGCTGATTACTTCACTAAACAAAGTCAACATTTCACAGACAGAAAACACATTAATATCTTGGTTGATTGAAAACAAGTTACCTGCCTTACATGATGAAATGATTTTTTCAAAACATGTCTAGTTGTCTGGTGTATCTGAGAAGTGTATCTGCTCAATGCTACTGAAAAATGGTAATACATGTTTTATAAAAATAGCAATGCCTATTTATCATAATTTCTTTGATAGTTACCCTAGATACTTCACTTTATTTTATGACACATTTTTGTTAATTGTTATTGCCCTTGAAGAAAAATAAAAAATAAAAAAATGTTAATATTTGAAAGTATTGCATGGTGACAAATGATTTTCTTTATTAAATTAGACTGGTGCTGGGTTTTTGCATCTTTTTACAGTGAATTTTCATTATCTTACTATTTTCTTAATCTTGGCTACCCCCATGGACTTCAATGCAAATTAAAAGGGGAAATAACTCAAAGAATTGTAAAATCATTTTCTATCATGGAAACCTGTAAAACGTACAAAGGCACCTTAAATCTGTCTGCTTTATTTTGAGATACTAGTGTCGGACATTATGGGTATAAAACCTTAATATGAAGTGGACTAATTAGTGAGTTGAAGTATGGAGGAAATATTGAAAACAAGTTCATTCAAAAATAAGTTATACCTAGAAATACATGTACATCATTATACATGAAAAGTTGTTATAATGAATGAATTAATTAACTTATGGAAATTACCTACAAAAATGCACGCTTTGATACCCCTATATATCCCCTATATATATATACCCCTTCATATGAAATATTTAGCAGACAGGAATGAAAGAATGAATAGAAGAATGGACAAACAAGAAATAAATACATGCAGTAATATGATCAAGTACAGTAATTAAGAGAGAGAGGAAAGTGAAGACTGTATACTTCATTGAACGTGGAGAATGGAAATGTTTGAAATTGTAACTTAATCTACAAATTTTCAAGGTATGTTTTATTAGACTTCATCATGGAAGTGGTGTTATTTCTTTGTTTCAACAGAAACTGCACAGGCTCATGTGTTTGCTACTTCATGAAGCTAAACTAAAGACTTGCCATAAATCATATACATAAATAATTAAATATGACATGTCAGATCAATTGCGAATGAAAATTGCAACAAACTGCTTGTTTCCTGAAATTCAGAAATTATAAAATTTGAAATAAAACATTTAACACAACATTTTATAAACCATATGATGAATCCAGTTAAATCACCATTAAATCAACAATGATTTTGTACTGTTTGGACAGTTGATGAATGTAAAATATCCAGATAAATACTGTATTTAAATATTTAATATGACATACCACATGTTTAAATATAGTAGTTTAGACAGCAATAAATTACAAACAAACCTACACAACTGTCAGCAGAACTCATTGTTGTCACATGGAATCATCAAGATTTTGAAACTTTTCATAAAACCATGACTTAGGTTTTAAAGCAAAATCTTACATAAGATAAAACAGAAAGACATGATAAGATACAATCACACTCTTCTAAGAAAATGTTTTATTCTTACAAATGTTAGAATGAAAAGCCACAACAAAGACTGAAACAAAATTAATGAGAGAGGTTTGTTCTTGTAAGATTGTGTATAATGTATGGTGTATAACTTGAATTACGTACAACATGTATGATGTATTATGTATAACATGCAATATATATAACATGTATAATGTATAACATGTATCATGTGTAACATGTATCATGTGTTATGTATAACATGTATTATGTGTAACATGTATTATGTGTAACATGTGTTATGGATAACATGTATTATGTATAACATGTGTTATGTGTAACATGTATTATGTATAACATGTGTTATGGTGTGTGCACCATTAGTGCACGTGCATGCCTTTGATGTGTGTAATTTTCATTGGCTACGCCCATGACTAGTCAGAGATCACAACAACTCAACCATGGAAGCCCCTTAAGTGTTTTTTAAATCAACAAGAGAAAGGAGAAATCTATTTAAGTATTTGATATTAAGATTTTATACACAAACAATACCAAAACCATAGTTAAGAATAGATTTATTGCATTTAAATACAATTATCACACATCATGAAGAAACCCTTTTTATCTGATATACTCATAACTTAAGTGAATAAATTATATCAAATATACAATGACTTTGCAAGAATCTTGTGGTACTTCATATTCATATCCTAAGGTATCAACAAAATCAACATTAAGGAAAAATACTTAACACCATAAATCAGATAATAGTGATAGTAAATGATGACATCAGTTCAACTGCTTGCAGATATCATGAATACCATTATAGATAAATTGATTATGTTAATTTACAAACACATGGCATGTGAAACAAACATATACCAGCAAAGATTAAGTTAACTTCTCACATTTCAATGGGAATTAAATCAAATTCATTAACCATCGATAGTCAAGAATTTAGATTTTATATTGATCATCAATATTTCTAACAAAAAAATCATGAATACAACAAAGTTCACTACTGCGTACAAGAATTGATCAATTTACCAAATTTAAATGCAACTTCTTACATTTCAATGGGAATTAAATCAAATTCATTAACCATCGATAGTCAAGAATTTAGATTTTATGTTGATCATCAATATTTCTAACAAAAAAATCATGAATACAACAAAGTTCACTACTGTGTACATGAATTGATCAATTTACCAAATTTAAATGCAACAATAAAAACATTACAATATTGCACAGTGATATGTTATGAGTTATATACAAGCAATATTACAACATGCTTGTATAAAACTTTTTATATAATTACAAATTAAGTGAATGTATTAAATAATTAAAAATAATGTAACATAACTAAATATATTGGTGATCTGGGTTCAAATCACTGTTGTGGCAAGTCATACCCTTCTATGAAAATTCGACAAAAATGTTGATTTTCCTCAATATGTGGAGAGGTTGCCGGCTCCTAGTGGAAGGGTAAGTTAGTCACCGTAACCAAAATATTGTTGAAAAATGGCGTTAAAACCCAGTGACAAAGTCATATAAAAACAAACAAACAAATAAATATATAACAATAAATGGAAATAAATACAAGGCAAGTGATTAGCAACAATTAACATTACAGTCATTATCACAGTTTTTTTTATTTCATGAGTTCTAACCTACCACAGTATATCATGACACAGAGTTACACACTTTAAATCAAGTCATCAATTAAATTGATGATTACGAACTTGATCAAATCACAATACAATGTTGAATGATTGAATAATTTGACATATAAACTTTTATGAATTAACAAGTCAAAATGACCAGTGAAACAGTCTAACCACAGATAAGTATGATGGGCAGTTTTATACAATGATCACATTGATTCAAATCAATGAAAAAAACAAATAACAAGCAGCAAAAAGAAACACAATCCATCTTTATAATCTCATCTCTGTGTCAGACTAGATCATTTACATGATTTCAACACCACATATATATACATATATAAATGCAGACTTCAAATTTGCCATAAGTTCAAATTAACACATGTACAGTATAGGAAAAGAGAATCTCCTTGAGACCAGAAATAGCCAGCAATCTTCTGAAAACTGCAAAGAAGTAATTGCAAACATGGCATTTTTAATACTCACTGAATGACCATCCGTCAATGTTAAACATTTCCATAGTCCATACACACATTTGAGCTTCATGTAGTAGCAAATAAACGTTGCTATGGAAACACTAAGCAATACAAACTAGACACATTCCTCCCTGCCTATATGACAACAGCAGCACCTTCACAGCGACCGGACAACATATTTCCGAGATCTACCCACATGTTTGTACCTGGATCATACCCTTCCATGCTTTCTAATGATGTCGGTGCCTGATACTGCACAGCCTGGTTCCGACCTCCCATAACATACAACATATTGTTTACAACAACAACACATGCAGCAGCCCTCTCAGTAGACATCGGGGCCACTTCTTCCCAAAACCCCTGAAATAAGTTGTAATCATTTAGCTAAGCAGCATGAAACAGGGCCTTAATACACACAACAAGGTCAAATACACACAATAAGGTCTTAATACAAACAACAAGGTCTACTATACACAACAAGGTCTAATATACACAACAAGGTCTCAATACACACAACAAGATCACAATACACACAATAAAATCTTAATACACAGAACAAGGTCTCAATACACACAATAGTGTCTTAATACACACAACAAGATCTCAATAAACAGAACAAGGTCTAATACACACAAAAAGGTTTTAATACACACAACAAGGTCTCAATACACACAACAAAATCTTAATACACACAACAAGGTCTCAATACACACATCAAGGTCTCAATAAACACAACAGGACCTCAATACACACAACTGGGCCTCAATACACACAACAGGGCTTCAATACACAACAGGACCTAAATACATACAACAGGGCCTCAATACACAACAGGGCCTCAATACATACAACAGGGCCTCAGTACACACAACAGGGCTTCAATACATGACAGGACCCCATTACAAACAGCAGGGCCACAGTACACACAATAAAACCTTAACAAACAAAAAAAGGCCTCCACACATCCAGTATCAGTACTGTGATTTGTTAATTAGATAAAATAGCTACAGTTGTCTGCAAAACTAAGATCATTATTCTTACTATCTTAAATTTGAAATTAAAAGTGTCCACCTCTCTTATCTAGATCCAGATGTACCATTATGGATGTCACATGTTACACAATTATATTTGATACAACAATAAATCATATAATAGGCTTAGTTCATTTTTATCACATTTTCTGGTTCAGTGCTAATTGGTTTTGATATAAAACATTTTAACAAAAAATTCAAAGTCCAAATTAGTATTCCCCATTTGCCCTTCATTAAAGAAAAATAATTATTAAAACATTATAAGGGTGACTTTTATTGAAATAAGTCACAAATAAATCAACTTAATAATTTTCCCCAAAAATGTAAAAAAATATTTTCAGAATGAAAAAATTGGGTCTTTAAAGGCCAAACCATCTTAAATTCAAGTCTCTGTCCATTTGGTAGGGAACACAGCTGGTGCATCCATCGTCCAGTGGTTAGTGCGCTGGACTTGTGACCCGGAAATCCGGGTTCAAATCCCATTTATGTCAGGTCATACCCATCTATGAAAATTTGACAACGGTGTTGATTTTCCTCCATATATGGAGAAGTTGCTGGCTCCTTGTGGAATGGTAAGTTAGTATTGGTAAGTAAATAGTCCAGGAAAACTGGCTAGGTGAACCAACCACCGTATATAACTGAAAAAATGTTGAAAAATGGTGTTAAACCCAGTGAAAAAAGGAAGACAGCTGGTCCTTGTTTCTTGACTTATTTATAAGATGTTTGAGCAGTTTCAGGGAATACTATCACAAGCATTAAGGAACAGAACTGAAACATTTAAACATGTCTAAATTTGGTAGCTTTATACTTACAGAACTTTGTGAAGATTAGGATGATTGATAATTGAATTATTTGAATTCATTACCTTTTAAATTCAGAAGACTTTTTCAGTTATAATTAGAATCAAATAGAAAGGTGCATGTTGAAATCTCACAGCTCAATCACAATGTTTGATGGCAAAAAACATCATTGAATGAAGAATAACACATCTTTATTTCAGAGTAGTACTCAGGTGGTGATATTTGTAATTTGTTGTCAAATTTCTTTCAACCAGGTCAGAAATGATGATGGATCTATCAAAATGCGCTCGCATTTTACATTAAATATAGTTTTTTACATATATCTAGAGCAATTTAAGAGACTCATATAACTTTGTGTTTTGATGAAATCCACAATTAATGATGATTAAAAATCTGAACACATATAATGCCCCAAGCAACTACAAAATAATTTTTATGTTATAATGCACAGAAACATAATGTTTAACTCATGCATTCAAATTATTAGATTACAAATCAACTTAACTCTCTGTATCTGACACTACTGCAACAAATTCACTACAAGTGATGAATTTCATTTATTCACATTCCAATGGTACCATATCAAATTTAATTTAATCATGCATGAAATACATTATTTGTATGTAAATCATCACTGATAAAGTTTATGCAGTCCACTGCATGTAAATGTGCTTTCTACAAATATTGATGCACATTTTATGCTGTTGGGAAAATATGAAATGGTGACTGTTTCATTGAGTGGCCAAGGAAATTCAGACCAAACATTTACATTTAATGCCTCATTTCAACATATTTAACATTTATGAAAGTTTAAATAAATCCAGAGATATGTTAAAAAGTCAGAGACAACAAGTGTAGTATGAATGTAATACACAGACTGGTTTACAGATCAACAATACAATGAATATAGTACACAGACTGGTTTACAGATCAACAATACAGTGAATATAGTATACAGACTGGTTTACAGATCAACAATACAGTGAATATAGTATACAGACTGGTTTACAGATCAACAATACAGTGAATGTAGTACACAGACTGGTTTACAGATCAACAATACAGTGAATATAGTATACAGACTGGTTTACAGATCAACAATACAGTGAATGTAGTACACACACTGGTTTACAGATCAACAATACAGTGAATATAGTATACAGACTGGTTTACAGATCAACAATACAGTGAATATAGTATACAGACTGGTTTACAGATCAACAATACAGTGAATATAGTATACAGACTGGTTTACAGATCAACAATACAGTGAATATAGTATACAGACTGGTTTACAGATCAACAATACAGTGAATATAGTATACAGACTGGTTTACAGATCAACAATACAGTGAATGTAGCACACAGACTGGTTTACAGATCAACAATACAGTGACCATAATTATACTTCCTGTCAGCCACATAAATATGAAAAAAAACTAAATCGATGAAATTGATCTGTTTGAAATATGTTGCACTTTTGTGTGAATATTGTTTACAAGTAGGGTTCATTATAGCCTGGCAGACATTTGAGCTGAAGGCAATCAAACTATGGTAAGAATGTTTTCATAAAAGAATTTTAGCAACAGTTAAGTTAACAATTACATGCATAGTAATACAACCTGTCCTTCAAATAAAACACCAGAGAAACATTCAACTTAAGATTTATCATGCATCACATATACAACAACAGATGTGACAATTTCATGATATTACATCATCTAAACATGTACAAGTCTCAACTTATACATACATGTACAGACAATAATGCATGTACGTCACACATCATCAACTTAACCAAACAATCTATCATTCATCATTCTATAAACACAAAGAAATTAAAACTTTCGTGATTTTTTGTTGAAGCAATTTACTTCAATTAGCTCAATAAATATTGTATACAATGGCAGAAGAAGAAGAAGTTCAATCCATCAATTAGTTGTATTTTCTTACTTCTCAAACTTAAGTGCATGTATAAATATGCTGTTTTATTGTTCAAATTTGAATTTATGCCTATTTTCTATTTATCTGGAACAAATATTTGATATGAATAATGATAAAACTTGTAATGCAACAATGCAAAACAATCTAATGTTATTTGACGATTCCAATATTGTCACAATCATTATGTTATAAAAAATACTAAGGGCCATAACTCTGTAAGTAAACACTGAACCCATAATCCCAGACAAGAACTGAACCAGTCACAACTACACATGATGCTGACACATTTGATGAATAAGTAAGTTATATTTTGAAGATTGTTTTCCTTTCATTGTTAAAGTTATAATTAGCAAATTTTCACAGGTGAAACATGATAAAATTTCTGATTTTTTAATACACAGAAATCTCAAATTATACAACAGTTTTATAAAAATGATTTATCATCTTAGTGTCATGACGGTGAAAGACATTTAATAATCCTAGATTTATGACAATGTTCAACACAAATATCCTACATTTCTCTAACAATGCTTTCATTAAACTTAAACAGCAATTAATTAAAATGAAAAACAAAATAAATGACATGTAATTAGAAAGTAAGAAAGAATGTGTAGAAGGTCTCCTAAGTGATGTGACCTGCCTATGACCTCAAATATGAGGGTCACAAATGACTTTAGTGAGAGGCACACTTCCGATTTATGCTTTATAATTGTGTTAAGTTTTATTGGGACCTTTTAAATCATTCATGAATACAGTCAAGTGTTACAGCCAGCAATGAACACTGGTCACTGTTTTACACAAATCTATTAATAATTATAATAAACCACATAATCCTTTCAATAACGACCAAATACACAAAAAGACTAGCACACAGTTTTACCCCTCAAGTGGCCATTCTACACGACAGGGTTTTCACTAGATGTCAAAAGTTGAGGGTAAAAAATTACCTTTGGATGCAGAAAATTTGTAGAGTCAACGAAGTTTTCTTCTAATTTTATCATAAATTTGACCCCTTGGGTACAAATTCTCAAGAGTCAGAAGCTTTATTTTGCAGATTTCAAGAGTTAAAATACTGTTTTAAGGTCAAATGAATGCCCGGCACAGGGTTGTGCAGAATGAATATCTTACAAGAGTTAAGTAATTACAATGATACAATGTCTTTCTTAGGGGGTCATAAAATGTGTATGAACAATTAAAATTGTCTAATTTCAACACTTACAGACAGTAAGACCATGAAGTGTGTAATGTTTGATGATGTGAAAATAATGTAAACACTCTCGTGTTACATTATACAAACAGTATCCCTCCAGGTGAAAATACAAAAAAATATACTTTTATGTCAATCACAAAATTCACACCACATCAGGCAAGTTCACTGACATTATAAAGCCTTACCATCTTAAGGTTTAAGTTTCAAGTTTAATAATATTTGACAAACACAGAAAAATAATTTCAGTAAAAATAGCATCTCTTTATGCTATCAAATTTTAGTATACATTTAAATGAATTACAGTTTTTTGTAAATCTTTGAACTGGAAATGCTGACAGAAAAAGTGACAGTTCATTAAAATCAGTCAGACATGGTACATGACAAATGGACAAACTTCAGGTAGACATAATTTGTTTCCTTGAAATGTGTGATTTATTTCATTGTATAATACACACACACAGAAGCATAAAGATTAAACATAAAGGATAGTAACATTATCAGATGGTTCTTCTTTTCATTTCAGTGAAGATAATTTTTTGTCTCCTTTATCTACCGGTATGTCAGATAAAGCTACCAAAGAATTACATGCAAATTAATCCAAGCATAAATTATATACAACAAAAAAGGTAACTAGTACTGAATAAATGAAGTTGTACTCCAAAAGTTTTTTTCACAGGAGTTTATACCCGCACCATCAGCATAGGTCATTTGGTGACTTTTCCAGCTTTAACAGTGGAGGAAGAACCCAGGTGTGCACCTGGGTAGAACAATTAACCTTCTGTAAGCTAGCTGGACAGCTTCTTGATAAACAAAATTTGGGATTTGAACTCACAGCTAGTAATTACAAGTCAGAGACCATAACCATCAGATCATGGAGGCCCCCAATCAAAAGGTTAAATCATTACATGTGTCTGTATTTTTTACTTTACAAGTCATGAATATTATTTTGTTATAGGTTATTATGAGAGTTGAATGATAAGAAACAACACAGATATCATAAGAATAGTGCTAATATTTGAACATTTTCATCAATATTAAGTCAATTCTATTATGCTATTAAAATTTATTAATTATCAATTAATGATTTTATTACCAACTAAAAGAAATTATCATTGTTTTAAACATATGGTGAGTTGTTAGTTTTTCAAGATGGTTCAAATTAGCTAACTATAAAGACTACAAAAATTTGGTAATTTATTCTGATAAATGTGGGACACATACTAGATATACACATAAAAATCTGGGACCTGTTCTAGAAAACAAACTACAACTATTCGTTCTACTAACTCCAATATTTTGTAACAAGAGTCAAATTCATTGTATCACAAATCCTGTTACAGTTTCTTACCTTTCTTAAATCTAACTTTTCAACAGATTTTAATGCACCATCAGTTTCATTCCAACCACCAACAGCATAGAGGCATTCATCAAGAACCGTAACTGCAGCATAAGATCTTTGAATATTTAAATCAGGGAGAGTTACCCACTCTTTGGTGACAGGATTAAAACTTTCAACAGTTTTCAGCTCATCTCCAAGATTATTTGACCCACCAACGACATACATCAGTCCTGAAACAGTACAAAAACAATTTAATAACATACAATATAAATATCTAATACATGAGAAAAGTAAAAAACATTAGAAGTAATCATTTTTGTAATATGAGGCAGAAAATAAAGTTCTTGATGCGGGGCTCGAACCCGGGACCTTCTGCTTGCAAGTCAGCTGCTCTTCCGACTGATCTAGTCAAAATGATGAGCATACAAACTACTATAAATACATAAGTTACATATACAGCTCTGTGACATCTTTATCCCAAAGAACTTAATAACAAGTTTTCATTACACATTATAACATTTATCTGCACTAAATTCACCAAAATGTTTTGTAATAAATGAGAGAAGCTACAAATGAAGAGTTTTGTGCCAAAGTACAATAAAAATTTATTCACTTCAACTGAGTCACATTGTTTTTGTGTCAAACTCATAAAAATCAAGATTTATTCATGGTGATCAAAAGAAAGAATAAAAGTTTGAGAATTATCTTTACTACAATCATATAGTATAATCACTTAGGATTATTTATCAATGACTGATAAAATGTATGTAAATAATTATACCATCATCTGAAGTGACACCCATCCAACATTTAAGAGATCTACAATGTGATATCACACTCCAAGTTTGAGTCTCAGAGTCATATTTTTCCACAGCTCCACCAATCTCTGACCCCACCCATCCTCCAACAACATATAGACAATTATCTATGGTACATACTCCAAGTCCACATCTATAAATAAAACAGAAGAAGTCGAAATTACCATACACGACCATTAAAGTTTTACTTGCACACAGATGACAATATAGTTTAAAAATAAAATTCTGAGGACAAAATGTAAAATTTAAGTCCCTGATTGGTTGATTTTTGTAGAATATTTCCTAGTCTCTGATTGGTTGATTTTTGTAGAATATTTCCTAGTCTCCGATTGGTTGATTTTGGTAGAATATTTCCTTGAACTCATACATGCTTTCGATCAATTGTTATAGGTAGAAAAACAGAATACCAAATGAATGTTTGGAATTTAATCAGAATAAACATTGTAGATTGAATAAATTTGATATCAATTTGGAGGTGCCTTATTTAGGACTGAATCCTAAATTATAAGAGAGATTGTGGCCATTTACACTATCTACAGTATCATCAGGTGTAAGGAAACCTACCTCGGGGACGTCATTCCAGGTAAACACTTCCATTCATAAGTTATAGGATCATAAGTTTCAACAGAATCTAGAATCAACATATCATTCTCTCCACCAACAATACAAACTTGGCCGTCTACAACACCAGCACCAAGAGCACTTCGATGGAACTGGAAACTCGGACATTCATGCCATGTTTTATAGAACGTGTCATATCTTTCTACACTATTCAAAGTTTTAGCGTCTGACCATCTTGATCCTTTTGGACGACAAAATCCACCACATATGTAGATATTTTTACGTGCACATTTTCTTGGCACCATTAAATGGTACTTTATAGTCTTACTTTTCACATCTATTAATCCAAATGATTTCTTCTGCACTTTAAAATCATTCAGAATTTTCTGTAAAGCAATTTTGATACTCAAGTCAGATTCATTCAATGAAGAAAGATATTTGTCCATTTGAGATTCTGACACAATGGGGAATCGTATCGCAGTCATAACATCAAATATATGCTTCTTTCTTTCCACAGAATTCTGTAAAATCCAGTCCATGGCAGCTGAAATAGATATGGAAAAATACTTCTTAGAAGAAAAATCTGACAAACAAAGTAATTTGTATGGTGGCATATTTATGTACAGTGCAACCTCTCCAGAGCGGATCTCTCTTGAGCGACAACCTCGCTTCAACAACAGCATGCTTTTCTCCCACTGTACATATTGACTGTTCATTCAACCTCTCTAGAGCGGCAACCTCTCAACAACGGAATAAATTTGCGTCTCCCAAAGGGTGTTGCTTTGGAGAGGTTGCACTGTATAAGATAATCACAATATTTTCACAAAAATCTACCAGATTTTCATGAAAAACAAAGACAAATACACGAAAATCAATAACTTTTCATAAAAGATTTCTTCACCAAAGGGTAAATATACTTATTTTCATGAAAATAAATTTTTTTTTCTTGAAAACTTAGAAAGCTTTTGTGAAGATTAACTCACTAAATGTATGCAGAAATATGTCACCATAAATTTTATCTTAATGCTTTATTGCTTATCATAAACATGTGTGCTCTTTTGTAGTTCAATACATAAAAAGTGGGAGTAAGGTGATCCTATGTTGATTAAAATTAACTTCTTGTGTTTTTATTTTTCTAAAATAAAGCTTTAATTAATGGCATATGCAAATTATTTTTATCGCATAAAAACAAAAAAGGTCAAACTGTATTATATTGAAAGTACAGTTGCAACCAAAGCAACACCTTTAGGGAGAGGCAAAATTATGTTGCTATTGAGAAGTTGTTGCTCCAGAGAAGTTAAATTAATAGTTTAATCATACAGAGAAAAAATCGTGCTGTTATCATGCTGTTTTTGAAGGAAGGTTGTTGCTAAAGAGAGAGTCACTCCGGAGAAGTTGCACTGTAATAACAACATTGATATCAACACAACATACTTGAATTAAGCAATATCACAAACAGATACTCACCTTTGAATACTTGGTATTCATTTTCTACAACCAGAAATTCACTCTCCAAGAAATGTAAAAGTGTTTCCTTATCTAAATTCAAAAATTCCTCTTCTTGTACAATTTTGAGGAAATTTTTGTTAATATAAGCTTCAGCCTCTTTTTTAAGATTTTTACATGACACTGTGTCTGCAAATAAATATATTCCTGAAAAAAAAGTTGAAATTTTCTTATTTAATCTAATTACCACACAATAATCAAGCCAAATATTTGTACCTAGCATTATAGGATTTAGAACTTATTTCTCCAAAATATGATTTGTAAATGGACAAGTATCTGAAGTAAAAGAACGCAGACAGTGGTAATGGACCTGTGATGGTAAAATTGTAATAAACTCCATAAAACTCCTTAATTTAACTTAAATTACCTTAAATGAAAAAAAAATGTCACAGAATCCAATCCTATTCAACTGCAAGTACATGTACATCCATTTTTGGGCAAGTGAATTTTGCAAGTACCTGGCTCAACTGGACAAGGGCACTTATAAAGTTAAGGTGAAGACTGCAGTATCCTATAATGTAAGGTAATTTTAGGTTAAAGTGTTTTATATAGAATTTATTACAATTTTACCATCATAGATCCATTACTACTGCCTGTGTAAAAGATAGGAACTTATAATGCTCAACTAAGCAATCATACACAGTGACTGAATCTGCAATAATTATTGTAAGAAGATGTAATATTTCTGAAATCCAGTCAAAATCAAACATGACATACATACCTATACAATTTTCAGGCTGCAATTTTTCCATGAGGAAATTAGAACATGCAGCAACAATTTCTGACACAGAAAACATGTCTGCAGCTATCAATAAATCTTCACAATTCTCTTCTGTTACTTCTATTTGGCCTGAAATTATAATTTATTGAACATATTACTGAAATAGAGATAATAAAAAATAACACTAACAAATTAATTGTAAATACTGGGTAACTAGATACATACAAGGCATAATCAATTATTAATAATCAACAAAGATGATGAAACTTTTATGACTTCCATCACTAAATATACAACAATTTCATAGCTAAGAAAAATAATGAATCATATAATGTATAAGAACTAAACAGGAGGGAAGATTTGATCATACATATAAACATTTCAGTTACAAAGATTGTTGAACCACATAAACATTAATTCTAACATCTATTTAACCATAGACTTTGGATTCTCAACTGAGGTCTGTCTCAAGCTCTAACATTTTCATCAAACAAAGATGTTTCCCAAATTTCAAACTTATTTTACTCTATAAATAAATTATCGGTATAACAACTTATAACAATGATTCATGATGATTATTTATATATATGTACCTGGTTAAGTTCAGGGCTTGAGAAAAATTTTACAAAATTCTTGTTCAGAATAGAAATTTATCATGTAACCTTTACATCAGATGTCCCCAGCACTTTACTGCTACATATAAATGCCCCCAAAGCAATATTTCATAAAACTATAAAAAGTGAAATTATAGTAGATGTATGCATATATAAAAAAACGTACGCTATGAGTATAGTTCTTACCAGAGTACATAAAGTCAAGAATGCGGGAGAATATAGGCTTGGTGACTCCACCAATAATCACAGCATCTTTATCATGTTCCATCATGTTGTTAATAAACATTGCATGGAAATATGGACTGCCAGACATCAAGACAATCTGTCAAGATAAATAAAATATGATCGTCATCATGTATAATACCAACAAATATTTATAGTCAAACCTGTGCTTGCAGCCACCTCCAAATAGAGGCCATCCTGTGAAAAAAAGTCATTCTTTGAAAACTATCATTGATTATTTAGAATAAACAGATCTCCAAATAAAGGCCAATTTTTGTCTTTCCCAAGGGTGGCCCTTGTTCACAAGTTTGACTGCATTACAGAAACTTTTAATGCATTATGATCAATAAAACTGTTTGAGTTTCTTAATTATTTACTACAACAAATATAAACAAAAAAGTTGACATTTTGTATTAACAGGATTACTTCATTGGTGTGGATTCAAAAATGAACAACACAGTAAAACTCAGTTATAATGAATTCTAGAGACCCAACTACAATCTCTCCAGACTGGCCCTCTCGTGAGCAAAAACCTCCCTTCAACAACAGCATGATTTTTACACACTGTACAATTTAGCTATTAATTCAACCTCTCTAGAGCAACAACCTCTCAACAACAACATAATTTTGCTTCTCCCAAAGCGTGTTGCTTTTGGAGAGATTGCACTGTATGTAAATCACACAAACATCAATATCTACTAACAATGATACAGGGATAAAGACATTTGAAAACTAAACTACACATTGTAACATCCTGTGCATTGACCACAACTATACCAGATTTATCATAACAGGATGCTGATTTAATCCACAAGTGGTATGCAAACACTGAACTTAAACAATATTAAAATGTTTATCTGAATATAAGTTACAAATGACAATTGTTCTTTTTTCTATTCACTGGAGTTTAATGTCACACCAACAGCCAGGGTCATTGGCAACATTCCAGCTATAATGATGGAGGAAGACCACAGGCTTATACCTTGGTAGAACCACTGACCTTTAATAAGCTAGTTGGACAGATTCCTTACATGTGAAATTTGGTTCCGGGCGGGATTTGAACTCACAGCAGTGAAAGGCAAGTTATTACAAGTCAGAGACCATAATAACTCGAACATGGAGGCCCCTTGACAATCATTAAGCAATTTTATTATTAAAATATGTCTGCTTGCCCTTGACATACTGTACCTTGTGACAAGGAAATGTAGAATTTTCAACTTCAAGACAAACATCACAGAAGGCTTCATCACGTTGCAATTGTTTCAAAATTTTGAAAAATGATCGAAAATAATCTTCAGAATAACTCCTAAAAATAAAACAGCCTAAGATTTTGATACTTGTACACATTACACTTCACAAATTTAGCATTTGATAATATGCAAAGAACAAGGCAAGGAAATGTAATAATTTTAATGTAGCTGTCAGAGTTAAGTATACGGTCCTGTGTGCATCAAATCGTTAAAGTGCAAACAATAAATCCAGATGGATGTATACATGCACATACAACCAACTGATATTGATCAAAATCCATGTTTTAGTCCTTGAAAAGTAGGCTAAACAATTTTATGAGTCTTTTACTCTTAATCCACATTATAATGGAACATTTTTTGTTTTTAAAAGAAACATTCTGATTGTGTTTTGTTATTCCTAAAAAGACATCAATCATAAAATCTAAAACACTTTTTTAAATCATAAATCAGTTTTATTTAAACATTAACACTAAATATTTATAGAGAACAAAACCTGTTTTGTCCCAAATTTGCATCTGCAACACTAGACAAAGTGACAATTGCTTCAGCCATCTTTCTTGTCTAATATTTTCGAAATAGACTTCCTTAAAATGAAATCTGAAACATAATTTACCACTTAAACATCTATACAATATCAAAAACCCTATCTATGATGACAGGATGGCCCATAAATTAATTATAAATACTATACATTATCAAGTTTTATATGACACAGAAAATTATACATAATATAATGTCTTTCAATGCCTATGTAAAATGCTTTCTGACTGTAATAATATGTTTTTTTCCAAATTTAAAAAAGGCCCCTTCCCCTACCAGTGAAATAAGCCCTATTAATTCTAATTTAGAGAGTGGCGGTGATAACTACTGATATGACAAGGACAGAAAGTTATAGATGGAGATAACATAGTCAACACAGTGGTCTCTAAATCAAAGGGTCAAAGTTCAAATCTAAGCCAAATAGATTTTCCTGATTATGAGACATTTAGAGCCTAGCACTGAATTTAGTGAGCTAATCAGGGCCAGTATACGGATTATATGAGAATAAGAATTGGACGACTTAAGGTCACAAGTTGACAAGACATATTCTGCAACTGGAGTAAAATTCATATGAAATAAACAATAAATCGAGACAATACAAATAATTAGATCTAGATGATACAAACTTTACAAATAATCAAATCATCTGTAACAAGAAAAGACATTCCGGGCTATCACACTATTCACGAGAATCATCCTTGTTTACGTTTTGGCAACCTACGGAAATGACAGAGTATATCGAATAAAATTACAGATAATTCGTATCTTTAATTTTCGTTCCTATCACATTGCTAAATTCATAAACAAACAACGTGTTTCATTAATTTTACATATATTACCAAATAAGCGGGGATGTTTATGTTAACAAGTTGATTCTCAATGAACAGTCAGATGATGTCCAACTCATAAGACCAGATGTGAAGTTATAACTTCTATTAATATCTCGATAGACGACAAATACATAGGGCGGAATGAGAAACTCTTCAATCTTGAGGCGTAGCTGCCTTTCGAGTTAAGAATTGTTCGGTTTGTGACATGGACATCGGTATAATGTCATCATGACTTGTCAAAACTTTAGAATGTTTAGATCAAGACTGTCAGGAATTTTAAATGTGTCATGTCGACATTATTCCGATTTTATGCCAAAGGACAGATGGGACACCGTTCCGAAAGATGAAGTGAGGAGATTTATCGTAGACTGTATGAAGAAGGTTGGGACTAAAGACTCGCATGCGGTCAGCCTTGCAGGAAATTTAGTCACAGCTGATTACAGGGGCCACTATAGTCATGGATTGAACAGACTTGGTACAGATGATTTTCTCTGTATTTCCAAGAAAACAATAGTCTCCATTTGAATAAAAATCCTTACGTGAATTGGTTTATTCAAATGTCGTCCTACGTCCTATAAATCTGTCATGGTATAATAAGGATGCAATTTTCAAGTTAACTTTTGGACATTTATTCCCATGTATGTTAGATATTTTTAGTCAGTAAAGTGGATAATTCTGTAATTTCAGATATGTATGTTCATGATATTGAGACGGGGATAACAGTTTCTGACTTGGAACCAGTCATAACCAAGGAGACTGTGGCTACTGCTCATGTTGATGGACAAAATCTTCTTGGTCCTGTGGTTGGAAACTTTGCTATGGGTATAGCCATTAAAAAGGCAAAACATGCTGGGGTTGGATGGGTTGTAGCAAATGGTATTTTACTTATCTCTTAAATTAGTTTTATATTAATTTGAAATTGCATTTATTGTATACATGTTAACTGTCATTTTATTTTGAACACTCCTTATTTTTTATACATCTGTTAGATTATCATAATTAGTCCATACACATTGTTTAAATAGTGGACATTCTAAGTTCTTCTAAAATTGCATATTAAGCATGCTCATCTCTCTTCACATCAACATCACAAGAGCAAAACATTATTTTCAGCCTCCAATCATTATGGAATTGCTGGTTGGTATGCCATGCAAGCTGTCAAACAAGGTTTAATGGTAAAATTAATCCGCATTTAATACTTATTTATTTGATCCAATTTAAGTTTTGTACTCATATACATGTTAAATTATTGTATTATAATGATTGCTGTACAAAGTTTTATTCTAATTGTCTGAATTTTTATTTTTATCATATTTCCAGTCTTCTACAGTGCACCATACTTCTTAAAATATTTTGTGATTTGAAACAGAAACAAGAATTTTTCCCAGGCTTTTAATGTGTGACATGAGGAAATGACAGATTCATTTGCTGTAATTTTGATAAATTTCAGGGAATGTCATTTACTAACACATCACCGTTACAAGTACCTACCAGGTCAAAGACAGTAAGTATAAATATTCAGATATTGCTGTTTGATTAGTTTTAATTTTTTTGTATGAATTCATATTTAAAATGGTTGAATAAATCCTTTATCGGTGAGTAGATGAGTATGAATTACTCTATCCATGTTATATGTACTGAGTTGAATTTCAAAGATTTTATGGCTGTTTGAATTAACAATTTGTATATTTTTCTGCATCCATTTCAGGCTCTGGTTGATAAATTTAGAATACGAATTCAAGTTTTCAATGACAAAAGAAAAAGGTGAATCATATCAATGTTAAAATATCCATGTTTTATTTCTAGGCTGTACTGGGTACAAACCCCATAAGTCTTGCTGCCCCTGCAAAGAATGGTGACAGTTTTGTGTTAGATATGGCTACATCAGCATGTGCTTTAGGAAAGGTACAGTAGACAATGTTGAAGAATTTTAGATAGCTTTTTGTTGGATATAATTGTTCTGTCTTATAAATATAAATGTCACCTACGAGCCTCCGTGGTCAAGTGGCTAAGGTCTCAGACTTGAAATCACTAGCTCCACACTACTATAAAGTCAAATCCCACCCAATTCCAAATTTCATACGTGAGGAAGCTGTTCATCTAGTTTTACCCAGGTGTAAGCCTGGTGTCTTCCTCCCCTGTTAAAGCTGGAAAGTTGCTAAATGAACCTCGCTGTTGGTGTGACATTAAATGACAGTAAAAAAGAAAATAAATGTCAATGAGTATTATGATTTAATTTGTTTGTTTAAGCAATAGTTCAAATTAAATACATGTGATCAAAACTTATTAACAAAAAACATTCACTTACTGTAAAGAATTCTGTAATATAAAACATCCTGGTAGATATGGTTTTGTGGAATATCTTAATATTTTTAATCTTTTTTGTCCGTATACCACATATTTATGCTCATTTTTTATTGTTGGTAGATTGAACTTCATGATAGAAAAAATATTCGTATTCCTTATGGTTGGGGTGTTGATAAAAATGGTGAAGTAAGTACTGCTCTGTTGTATCATTTTTCTGTGTTATCTTTGTTATTCTCCCTTAGTTTAGTTTGAAATTGTTTCAAAATCCTTAGATTTTTTTAACTTAAGCATTTCTCATCAGTTTACTTTGTTGTCTTACATATCTGGTAAATAAATGGTGTTTAAGGTGGACTAAACATTGTGTTTTAGATGTCAAATGATCCTAAACCAGTGTTAAATGGTGGTGGATTGATGCCACTAGGTGGCAGTGAGGAGACAAGTGGATATAAAGGGTATGGACTGGCTATGATGGTTGAAATATTCTGTGGAATTCTGGCTGATGCTGCCTATGGTCCAAACATTCGTAGATGGAAAAATACAGATACAGTAGCAAACTTGGTACGTTGTTTGTATTTATGAATCTTAGTGTGTTGTATTTATGAATCTTGGTGTGTTGTATTTATGAATCTTTGTGCGTTGTATTTATGAATCTTAGTGTGTTGTATTTATGAATCTTGGTGTGTTGTATTTATGAATCTTAGTGTGTTGTATTTATGAATCTTGGTGTGTTGTATTTATGAATCTTGGTGTGTTGTGTTTATGAATTGATGAAAGTTTATGAAAGTGGAGTTTATATTACGTACAATGTTTAATCAGTGCATGCATTAATCATGCATTTTTTTTATTTTCAGGGTCAATGTTTTATTGCTATAGATCCAGAAGCTTTTGCTCCTGGCTTCTCAGAGAGATTGAATGATTTAATAAATACATGTAGACATTTAGAACCTGTAAGTGTTCATTGATATATCTAGCTTTTAGTTGTTCATGCAATATTTGTAATGACTTTTATAGCCACAATGTTTTGTTATTTTTGGGAGGCTACTTCAAAATCGTGATTTAAAATTGATCTCTGGGTCCAGTCTAAGAATGGACTTTTCTTCAGTTTATTTTGATAGTAGAAACAAGTAGACTGGTATCCATGCTCTATTTTTGCTATTAATCAAATCATTATCAAAAAGACAGACAAAAACCAGTCATAAGAAACTAATGATCAGGTATTGAGTTTTGGACTGGTGTACAATAGTGAAATAATAACCTTACATACATGCAGTGCTTTTGACAAGATATCCTTTAATGTCAAACAATTTCTTCAGTCTTTGTCAGCCCTTCTCTGGACTGTGTACATAGCAATTAAGAATGAAGTCTATTTATGTTTGTTATGATGTGTCACTGTAGGTCTGATATCTTGTTACAGACGGAGCATGAAGAGGAAGTTTTGGTGGCTGGAGATCCAGAGAGACAACATATGGCTATGTGTGAAGAACGAGGGGGGATACCATACCATCCTAATCAAATTACCTTTGCTGTAAGATTTTTGTTTGAGTAACAATTTTCTTGTATGTTTGTACTTGTTAGTTGTGGATGAAATATGTTTTATTTCTGTACTGAGGTTTACACTTCTTTGTCTTAGCAGTCAGCTAGTAAGCTGTGTCTTAATTTTTTTAACATCAAATGGAATATATTTTACTAATATTATGTATACCAAGTTCTTGTATTTTACTCTTTCCAGACGGAATTAGCTGAGAAATTAAATGTATCACCAATGAAGACATGTTGACAGGAAAAACTTTGAGAAAAATTATTCAAGCCTTGTTGTAGGAAATGGATATTTTGTCATGTTTTTTTGTATGTTTATGTATGATATGAATACACAATACTTTGTGGACATACTCTTTAATGAAGTGTAAGACTACATATTAAGTGTATTTTGGATGTGCAGTATTTTTAATTCTTTTATAAATGTTGTGCAAAATATCTACCTGTTTTATTACTTATACATGACTTGTATTGTTGCCAGTTTATTGGCTAATACTTGCATCTGTCAGTTTAAGAAGATTTTTTGTCATTCATTCATCCAGTATTTGTGTGCTGGTGTTATTACTCTCTAATATTTTATCTGTCAGCACATTTAACAGGATAATTTTATATACTATTGTTGTATATGTTTATCATTATGTGAAAATACAAGTCATTGTAGATCCTAGTGATCTAGAATTGTTGTTATAACATTGTGACAAATTATTATGTAAATAAATAAATATTGTATTGAAAAATATCCTGGATCAGGTAGATTTTTTACATAGTAAATTTATCAAACATCTATTGATTTAACATATTTGTTGTGTATCTTAGGTTACATCATGCAGTTATTTTACAAGCCACGCCGTATTTACTTATAAAGTGCCATATTGTTAACTACACATACATGTATTTTGTTTTAAGATCAGCAATATGATGACCTGTTTTATTGATTATCTAAATCTTCTTTTTGATTGCATGGGTAAAAATTGAAAATTTAAAAAAAAATGGAATTTTGAACCTTGCTGCTGCAGAAACAATAAAGCCAGTAGGGTAAAATTTAATGATCACATCAATTCACAGGTGTTGTTACCTCCCGATATATATGATGTTACATATCATTTGGTTCGCGAAACTCCACACAAGATATTTCTTGATGTTTAAACTTTATACGACAGTTGGATTTGCTCCTTGCAGAGCATTTAATTACCTGACATTATAACTTTACAAGTTAGGAAACAATTGAGTGTTTTTGTACTTATACAAGACATCTCAAATCATTTTTTCAATATGAGCAACCATAATGTATATTTTTGCCATATTTATAATGAGTCGAGTATTGAGATAATTCTGATCCACAACATGAGATTTTGTAATAACTTTGCTCGAAACAAAGCATATTTAAACAAGGAAGGACTGTGCAGTAAAAACGAAACAGGTCAAATCCTATCTGGAGGCCTAGTGTAGCTCAAGTGATATACTATAACAAAATTAAGAATTTGTATCCATCAAACTTTTATACCTATTTACTACTTTGTACTGCAATACTACCTTGGATTTTTTAAAACTTTTTTGGTGGTTATAATATTAAGCTTCATTTTGTTACCATTTTATGCAGCTTTAAGAATAAATAAAACGAAAAATATTCCTTAATTTTAGTTTATTTCATGAAGCAAGGATTTTTATAAAGTTGAATCATAAATACTTCATGAAATGTACAATAAAGTTGATGGGCATACACAATAATTGAACCATTCTACAACAAAAGCTACAACATCACTAACTGATGAATTTTTGTACATGCACTTAATACGCTAATTTTGACAATGAATTTTTTATAAGCAAACAGCTCGATATACAGCAGGTATAAAGATGGAAATTTTTAAGTCACCACTTTTGTAAGATACAATTGCACAAAGGTACATTTTCTGAACACTTGACAACACAACACCATAATTATCTGTTTCACTAAACTAATACAATCTTATTCATTCCCTCACATTCCATAATTATAAGTACTGCAAAATCAGATAAAACATGTACTTGTTTTATTTGTTAACATAAAATGTTCAATCACTCATTTTAACAACAACTGACTTACTTGTCACTAATTTCAATTAAAACTGATTCTCACGCACGCATTTCAATATCAACCAATCGTCTCGACTTCCGTTCCATATTTACCAATTACCTGGTTTTTCATCTCATATTAACCAATTTCCTGACTTTCATTTCTGTAACATGGTTTTCTAGTCACTCATTTCCATATCCACTTGTTGAAGATCAGTATCCTCAGTAGCAGAACCAGAAATTCTTGTCTGAATTCTTTCTGGGCTGCTACCTCTACTTCTGTCATCATCCTCTTCCTCATCACTGCTACTCTTCTGTCGAGCATGGGCCTTACTGGCTTCCTCAAAAGAAGTCTTCTCCTCTTCATCATAATCTCTCTTCACTTTATTTTCTTTCTTTTCTTCACGATCACGATCTTTATCTTTGTGTTTCTTTTTCTTCTCTCTATCACGACTACGATCTCTTTCCTTATCTTTCTTTTTGTCTTTTCTAGACCTGAAAAATGACAGAATGCACGCTTAGTTTTTATCAATATGCACACTGAGAAAGTCATTTTATGTCACAGTAATACTAAACAAATAATACGGTACTTGGAACAAATGAGAACTAAATATTAAATTGTAAGGAAGAAAGACTATTTGAAAAGCGCTAGCCTCTAAACGTTATGTGTTCAAATACTATCTGCATCCAAATTTCACATAAGAGGAAGCTGTCCAGCTAGCTTACAGGTCAGTGGTTCTATCAAGGGCTTCCTCTGCCGATAAAGCTGGAAAAGTCACCAGATGACCCTGGTTAATGGTGCAACATTTAACACCGGTGAAAGCAAGACCATTTGAAATCATAGGAATTGTTTTTATGTAAAAAGATTTTGTTAAACAAATTGAAATAACCGTTACAATACAATACATACTGTTAAAATATTGCAGAAACCACAATATTTTGCAAAAGGGATAAAAAATATTATATATAAAATGGAAACCTGTGTCTAGATCCACTTCTAGATCTGGATTTCCTCCGTGACCTTGACCTTCGTTTACGAGAACCACTTCTGCTATGCCTTCTGCTCTTTCCACTTTTTCTCCTGAAGATAACAAGGTAATTTCTATAAACATGAAACCTATAGACAATAAAACTTAAAAAAACATGCTAATTACACTGCATGGATGATTTCATGAAACCCAGTAATAAAATTTGTTAATTGGAATAATCAGTAAATGAAACGAACATTATAATGCACATCTTTAATACATCTTGAGTAATATATACCACAAATAGGAACACAGGCTGACACACGTCAATACATCCTAAGAAAATGTCTTTATTTGGTAAATAGTTCATAATTTAAGATATGAAAACATTAATAATTCTGAATACATACGTTCTGCTACGACTTCTAGATCTTCGACTTTTTCTAACAGGTGATCGACTACGACCTCTACTTGATGATCTGAAAGTAAAATATCACAATAATTTAGTAAGAGAATGTTGATATTATAGTTACACAACCATCTTTCCCTCTTTTTAATAACATATAATTTTCAACCCCAAAATATTATTCAATCAATTTTATACATACATACATCAATGCATATAACATAAATAGTAGACTAACACATAGTTTTTAAATCTTCCCTCCAAATATGACTAAACTCAAATTAGTACATGTTAGTGCACCATTTTTATGCCTTAACATTCAAAAGATGAGGGCTTTAATTCAGTCAAAGAACTAAGAGAAATAATATAAGAAGGGTACATTTGCACTATTCTTGCATAAATAACTATGACTTTACATGGTTGAAAGTTGAAAATTTTCAAAAGACTAGAAGTCTTAACCTCGGTGCAGCAGATACAGTAAAAACCAGTAGGGTCCGGACCTGGGAAAAACCAGAAGTTCAAGAAAATTCCATTGATTTTACTTTCTGTAAATGCAATATTGTCTTTTTTCACTGGAGATTAACATCGTACTTACAGTCAGGGTCATTCGGTGACTCCAGCTTTAACAGAAAAGGAAGACCCCCAAACATATACCTGGGTAGAACCACTGACCTGTAAGCTAGCTGGATAGCTTCCTCACATGAGAAATTTTGTACCAAGTGGGAATAAAACTCACAGCAGTGAGGGTCAAGTAATTACCAATCAGAGACAACAACCATTCAACCATAGAGGCCCTAAATGCAATCTTGAGAGCATGTTTTTTATGCAAGAATAGACAGTAAGTTAAAATCTGGAAATAAATTCTAACCCTTTCAAATAAAGAGCTACATAAAAATAAATAATACTGCACAAAACAGCACAAACATTTATACAGAAAAACATAGTGGTACAGAATTTTATGTGCATTAAACTATTCTTAAAAATCGTTTGCAGTACCCTGATAGAACCTTA
Source organism: Lutraria rhynchaena (assembly GCA_008271625.1). Taxonomy (NCBI): domain Eukaryota; kingdom Metazoa; phylum Mollusca; class Bivalvia; order Venerida; family Mactridae; genus Lutraria; species Lutraria rhynchaena. The sequence continues at coordinate 365,980 of VIBL01000142.1, read as the reverse complement.
AAATTCGTCAAAATTTGAATTTTATTTATATCCATCATGTGGATTATTTCATTCATAATCATAAAGTAAAGGTTTAAAAAATCTGATACATAAACTATCTAAAACATTAAAGCAGGCAGAATCAATATATCACCACAAACAATTCGTTAAATAAGGTCTTACTGGTGTTTTTTACATAAAAAACTAGTAAATAATCATAAGTGAATCATATGTGACAATATTTCAAAAATATTTTTGACAAGATAATAATAACACACAATGTGGTCATTTGGCATAATCAACCAGAATTAAATTTTAATCACTGAACGTGAGGGATGATACATATATTATCAAAAACATTTATATGACGATGACAGAATTTCTTCATGATATTCTTATCGTTATGAATGTTACCTTTTTCTATCAGAAGTCTTGCTTTTCGACACAGGTGAACTATGAAAATAATGGAAATAAATAAGTTACATTCTTTGTAATATAAATCATGTATGGATACATACAGTTCTTGTTTTAAAACATGCTTAAATACAAGAATATTCTATTCCTTCCATTTTCACCTGAAATAATTAATGTTTTCACATAGTTGTGAATTATTTTCTCATCAAACTTTTGCTATTTTTTATAATTAAAAACTTCAAACTCCCTAATTTCATTATAACATAAAACTTTTCACTCTTACTGACAGACTTTATTATAACATAAAACTATTCACTCTTACTGACAGACTTCACTGTACAAACTTCAGCAGGAACAGCCAAGTGTCAAATTACAAGAGCAAATTTAAATGGAACTAAGTTTAGGCAAACAGAGAACCCACTGGAACTTAGACAAAGGGAAAAGGTGGGAAAGTCTTTTGAAAGTAAAAGTCACATTTAAACACGAAAAACAATGTGAACTGCCAACAGTATTTGGATATAAAGCATAGAACATAATTTCCATTTTCGATGATCAACATTCCTATTCATTCAGCATTTTAACAAACACTTTATAACAAACTCAGACATGACAATATCAAAAAGTACTGTATAAAACATTTAGCATGAAGCTGAAAACTTGGGATGTTAGTAACTGGGAGCATCTATGTTAATTACAACACAATTATGACAGCAATCACCATCAAAGCTTAACAAATACCAGATTTTCAAACCAATAAAGAACCCTGAATGGAAATTTGAATAAATGTATTAAAATAATTCAAAACCACAAATTTTCTTCAATGAAAGATAATATTTTAGAAATAACATCACAAAAGGCAGCAACTAGAAGCAAAATAAGGGAAACATGACATCCTGATACAAAAAATACATCAATGTTTAAAACACATACGCGCCCAAAGTTTCATAAAAAATGAATATTGATTGGGCCAAAATCTGCCCATATCAAATTATTATCGTAATTTACCTTCCATGGTTTGTACTGGTTTCAGCAGATTTACCAAAACTAAATAGATAAAATAAACTTATATTAATGTATTGTCACACCAGATGATAACATGAATGTATTTATATCAACTAATTTACACTTTTTCTCTGAACAAAATGATTTACTATAAATCTGTGGCTTAATTCATCTATGAGTAATAATGTGATCTTTCCAGTTTAAAATTGGTGGATAAAATATTCTATATTATAGTATAACCAACAAGGTAACAATTACACAAATTCTTAATGTTAGGTTCATATACTAAGTCACTCCTACCAAACTCAATAAATTGATGACAGTAAATATTTTTTATTAAAAACAAACTACATGTATTTAGATCTAATAGCAGATTTTGTTATTATGTGCTTTTAAGTATGAGCTAAAAAGTATATCTAACAATAATCTACTTAATTTATAAAAGCCCAGCACTTAACAATGAATATGAAACTTGAATATTTCTAAATACCACACAGGAGCAGACAAAACTCCACACAAAAAATGAACTTGAGCATGTACTTATATAGTACTATTATATTTTTGAACAACCCAACATCAACTTTTCCTTTCAACAAAAAAATCCCATCAAATTTTATCAAACAGAAACTTTCAACAACTTTCTCTATATGAATAGTGTCAGGATTAATTCTTACAACTAAAACAGCTTAATGGTAAAAAGACACAAAACCCACTCAAAAAGGTTTTATATTTTCATTTGTTGATACTTCGATGTAATTTATGAAAGCACAAACCAGTCTTCTGTATTGAACTTATACTTATTGATAAACTCAGCTATAAGCATAGAACTTAACAATTGAGGCTATATTAACAATGCTTCAATTTTTCCAAACTGAAAAGCTGAAATTATCTGTGATTGTATTTCATAAAATCGTCAAATGAATTATTTACTTCAAGAAAAAGAAACGTAGGAACGATAGAAGAAAGACATAAAGGCTAAATTTAGTAATTGACCGATCTCATAGCATTATAACAGGGATTAAATGAAAGGAAAAAAAACATTATGCTAAAAGAGGAATTGTCCCTAAAGATAACATTCTGTATAAATTCATACAATAATATTCAATGAATGGTCTCTGCCATGATCAATAACATGATATATTACAAGATCTGTCTTTAAAAAAAATGCCAAAGTACAAATGGACACTAGCAAATTCTCTCGTATTAAAACAAATTCTCTGTTATTATCAAAGTACCACAACATATCCATGACAAAAAATATTCCAGCATGGTTAGTTCAGGCAATATTTTTCTTCTCAGTCTAATGTGTGGATGACAATAAACAGAATTTACCACGTAAAGTAGAATTAAAAATGACCAGAATAATCCAATGAAGTACAGCTTCCAGTCTTGCCTAAGACTTTCACTTTTGGAATAAATGTTCCTTCAAAGCATTACTTTGTTTATTGACAAATTTTGCCGCAAGATACTAGAAAAGCATTGTACACACATAATACTTCCTGCAGAGAAAATATTTTCCTAAACATTTGGTGCTAGCTTACTTTATTGATTAAATCGTAAGTTGTTACACATGAATTAGAAATCTGCTCCACCACTCTATGTTAATATATCAAGCCACTCAGTCAGACAAAACACACAAATTCCTACCTGCTTGAACCTCGGTAAGACCCCTCTCTCCTCAACTTGGGAGGGGAAGCAGATCTAGATCTCGACCTTCGACGTGACCTTGACCTACGACGAGATCTACTACGTCGTCTGCTTCTGTAAATAAATTGTTTATATAGCAAGTGGCATTTACATGAAAGCAATATAGAAAAACTAATGTGTTTCTATAGACCCTAAAACAAACTAAACTGAAGCAAAACTAGGTGCTTGATCGCTATGAGAAATATTTTTGCTATGAAATATCAAAGAATTGCAACAAGCAAACTATTGCAACACATCATGTTAAGCTCACACTCTGAGTTCAACAATACAAAATAAAACTCAGCTGTTTTAAAAATAACATAAAAACAAAACAAGTGCATGCAATATAGCAACTAAAATGAAGACAATTTTAACCCAACTTTGTGTCCTCAAAATGATTCACTATTTACTGAATTCAGGGGTTTAGAAATTTGAAAATGATTTCTTTTTTTGATGACTTTAGTACACTGACCAAATATTTTAGTAATCTACAAGCAGAGGTTAGGTTTGCATAGCTTGATATCAACTAGTCTGATAATAGTGACCAGTTAATATGTGACTATTTATTTTTCAACAGCTCAAATAGATCAGTATAAGAAGTTATAAGGACCAATGTATTGATGAGAAAGTTTACCTCGATCTTCTTGATCTACTGTGTGATCTACGTCTGAAAAAAATTAGTTTAAACTTTACAATACTGCACTTCACAAAGTGAAAAAATTATTATTTAAATTTTGACAATTCATTATAAACACTGAGATAATTACTTCATGCTCAATTATTACATGGGCAATACTGGTCATTTGTTAAAAATTTGACTAAATAAGCAGGTCAGTTCAATGTCAACTACAAAATGTAAAAATGTTCAATAATCACCTTGATCTCGACCTCCTCCTGCGTGACCTTGATCTTGACCTCCTGCGTCTAGATCGCGACCTTGACCTTCGACTCCTGGATGGAGATCGTGACCTTTTTCTCCTAAAATCAAGTGAAAATAAATATGAATTTGAAAGGCTAGCATATATGTTGTTTTCAGAAAGTAAATGTACTAATTATGCAGAACATAATTATGTGAGTGAATAGTTATCACATCGAATATTGGTTATGTAATATTTATGTGAAATACATTTTTTCCAACAACCATTTTATGGGTACAAAAGAACAAAATATGTTTCATCGTGTGTCAGTTTCAAATATGCATACATGAAGTACCAGTATTAAAGTGTAAAATTTTCATAGTGAAATTTCATATCAAGCAAATACATGTATGTAGGAACAAATGTCTGGGATTTAGTAATTTAACATAAACCAACAATTTCACATAGAATGACTTAACACTTACCCCGTGCCTGGTCCACCTGGCATTCTGTAAAAATATAAAATATATAATGTAAGTACCTCACAAAGAACAAGAAACACATAATAATTGAAAACTTTTATTTAACAATGTATTTCTCACTTCAGACAGTAAAATCTTTTATCAATATTAACAATCAAATAAAAAAACAACATAAAATTCATTCAGTGTAAAAACAAACATATATGATGTTTATGTATAAAACAATTATTTAAACAATATATAACATAAGTTTGGTTGTTCAAACACGCATTCTAAAATAGACCAATAACAATGTCTTATTCTGAGATCAGTCAACCAACAACTTAAATCTTTATATGTAAAGTTAAAACTAATACACACCCTGGTCCCGGCTTCTTCAAACCAGTCACACTGGAAATAAAAAAAATGAAATTATAAAAATGTAATAAATTCTGTGTTACAAAATCCATTACTTTAATATCTCAGAACAACAAACAACAAATAAAATCAAGAAAATATTCATAAAAAAAACTTAAGTCAGTCTCAATAACTTAAAAAATACTGAATAAATAGAAGACAATTAAAAGGAAAATTTGAAACAATAACCTCAGAACTCAGTCAATTTTATAGAACTAGTATCTGAACTAGTGTAACAATATTAGAGAATTAATAAAACAATAATAATATACTGTTGTACTAAAAAGAATAAACAGAAATTACGAAATCCACACTGCTTAAATCTTCAGTCATTTATAGTATTTAGAAAAATGGAAGTCAGCCATGATCTGGTATTGTGGATTTTAAAATGAACATGAATACACAGAATATATATACACAGAGAAAAAAAAAACGGACAAAAAAATACATGCTTAATTCAGTATAACCCAATTCAATACCATGAAATGATGGATAATAGTTCATTTATACTACAAAGCTTTGAATACAATCTATGCAACATATAAAAAGTGCATATGAGTATAAAATGTGAAAAAGTTGGTGAAAAAATCCAGTAATTATTCAATTAAAGGAAAAAAATATAAAATGAATCAATAATTAAACTTTAAAGAAAGGTACTTTAATCAAATAATAGAATTTAAATACATGCAAAAATAATAGGACTCAAACAATACCGAACAGGTTTTTAATAAAGGTTTTCACACATAAAATAAGCATTCAAAATAAATCATGAATGATCAAAAAAACAGTTGGTTCACAAATAATTGATGCAATATTCAATTCATCTAGTAATAAAACATATCTGGGGTAAACATAAAGTGAAGCATATAAAGCAATGAGGTGAAATCTCGTGACCCTGACAGTAAATTACATTAAACATTATTTAAATCTAACAGTAGATTGTTGTCTTTACAATTCACTAATCTAATACCTCCGATGAAACGAGGAATAAGTCAAAGTTTGAAAAAATATCACACAACTGTTATTTTGTTTGTTTGTTAAAATCAAGTCTTATCCTGTTTATCATCATTGTTTCTGTTAATGTGACCCTGACAGTAAATTACATCAAACATTATTTAAATCAAACAGTAGATTGTTGTCTTTATAATTCACCAATCCAATACCTACGATGAAACGAGGAATAAGTCAAAGTTTGAAAAAATATCACACAACTGTTATTTTGTTTGTTTGTTAAAATCAAGTCTTATCCTGTTTATCATCATTGTTTCTGTTAAACCCCAAACTGACCGAACCAATAATTCTAGGTTATCTTCCTGTTTGTCTCTTACTCCGTACCTAACCAATTCATATATCCCTCATCAAGTATCATATTGATTCTTTAAACTTGTCATCTTGACTTTGAATGTCACATTTTCACAAAACTATTGGTACAAACATCAATGCGAGTCTAGGAATCCATACAGACACTTTGAGTACATCACAGCTAAAGATTGTCCTAACAAACGTATGGTATCAGATCACATGACCCTTTTTTCACAAGAAGCAAGCAAACCAATCTCTAGATTATTCAGATATACAAGCCAGGCAGTACATTTGTATTAGCAGACCTCACAAACCATTACAATCTGTACATCATACATTCTCCTCTTCCTTCCATGTTTTATATCAAAGTTTCCACAAAGTTTAAATGATAATCAACCATAAAGACAAGAAGAGTAATATGGACAGACTTTTATAACTGACAGACATTCGTACATACAAAGATAACTCTGAAGACTCTTTTATTCCCTGGACTGACCTTATATGCGCATGCAAGTCAGATTATGTGCAAAACAATTATACAAATAAACACAATAATCTACTAGAACATATGACATCCATACTGATCTATGACTGTACATACCCAACAACTGGAATGGTCACACCTCCCAAACTATACAACCAAATAAAACCAGATATATAATATAGATAGACAAATCAAAATTAAATGTCTCATGGCTCAATTTAAGTGTAAGCAAAATATATCAAAACTGTTTCTGTATAAATAATATCTGTATAGGGTGTCTGAATAGTAAGTATATAAAAATACAGTAATGTAAAAATATGAAAAAACAGAGTGATCCAATAATTACCTAATCATATTTTCATATTACAATACGGATAATAAAAGGAAGGACAAAATGTTTAACACCAGGTTGGGTTTAGACTGTTTTTATTTAGATCTACCGGTTTTGGTCATCTCAGACCTTAAATAATAAGAGGTATGTCAACAAAAAAAAAAGTTACTTCAACCAGGTGTTAATATATGAGATTTTCTGTAGGGTTTTAAAATGATCAAACAAATGTAAAAGATAAACAAACTGATCAAGTCCTAATACATGTACATCATAAAACTTCTAAAAAATTCATGAACTGCTAATAATTTAATCATACATCATTACACAGGAAAACTTATCATATTCTAACATTTCACAAATATACTTGAAACAGACAGACACACAAAGATACAAACAATAAATAAAATACAAAAAATGGCGGTAATAACAATCGGTGCTCTACTAAAGTCTATCATATATTTTATAATTGTTGACATATTGCAATAATTCCCAACAATTTTCTGATCTATTGACGACAGATACATCATACGTACCCAATAGTGGGAATTGACACTTCAGTGATTCTAATCAAGTAAATAAACAACAAAAAAAATCAAAATCTAGCAAAAGGTTTTTAAGTAACAGATAAAATCATTTTATGTTAGATATTACATACTAAACACAGCATTAATGGTGATAAATACATTGCTTATTAAATTTATAGCAACATTTAAATCATCAAGAAAAATATTTTCAAATATGAGTATATTTCTTTCAACATTTTAAGTCATACTTCAATCTATAAAAGATAGTTTAAAGTAATGAGGTACAGATCATACATCAAACATGTACCAATATGAGAGGTCAGAGTTTTATAGAACTATCGATGTACATACCCAACTGTTGGTTTAGGGGGCTCAGCTGTCCTGTAAATAGAAAGGAAGAATAACATAAAATATGCTACAATATGTGTTTTCCAATTACTATTTAAAAGTTAAATGAAAGAATTCATGTATAAAATAGCATTTATCTACTATAAAATGTCTCTATTAGACTTTTAATTAGTATCATTGTATAACTATATTTTCTATAAGCAGCGGCCGTGGTCCAGTGGTTAGTACCGGGAGATCCGGGTTCAAAGCCTGGTTGCAGCAGGTCATACACTTCCATGAAAATTTGACAAAAATGTTGATTTTCCTCCACATGTGGAGAAGTTGCCGGGTCCTTGCGGAAGGGTAAGTTAGTACTGGTTAGTATACAGTCCAGGAAAACTGGTAAGGTGAAACGGTCACCGTATATAACTGAAAAATTGTTGAAAAACGGCATTAACCCAAGTGACAATAAGTCACATTAAAACAAAAAACAACAACATATTTTCTATTGCAGAAATTCTCAACAAATCGTCTAATATTTACCTTGAGCTTGATCGTTTCTTTCTAGAACCAGATCTAGAGCGCTTGCGTGACCTTGATCGCCTTTTGGATCTAGAGCGATGTCGTGACCTTGACCTCCTATGCCTAGAACGAGAACGACTACGTCTCCTTGACCTTGAACGACTTCTATGTCTTCTTGAACGTGACCTAGATCTGGAACGACTTCTCCCAAAGCCTGAAAAATAAAAAATACATAACATTTAATACTAAAATACAATTTACAAATAAATACAACATGAAGGGTAAAGTGAAGTACTAAAACATGTATTACTGTCAATCAAATCTAACCAAGAATAACACAACAGAGCAAGAGTTACCAACACTCAAAAAATATGCCTGTTAAATTCTTTTATAAGCTTAAATTCTAAACACTGATTTTATGTAAAAATGGTAATAACTTATTCAGTTCAAGATCGATGAAGATCTACATAACTTGTAAAGCAAATTGGCTGGTTATTGAAACTGAACAAGTTATTATGCCCATTCACATTGTGACCAAGTTTGGTGAAGATCCAATAAAAACTGTTCCTTTAAGAGAGTGGACACCTTTCTAGACACTACCTGCCATCACAGGTGATCTCATAAACTGATCCAGTTTAAACGAGCATATAAATAGGACAAATTTATTAAATTTTTTGGTATTTTGGAAAAGACGACAGACTGATTATCAATATAATAATAAATTTAACACTAGAACCCCTCATTGTTTACATGTGATTGCATACACATACCACTTTATGAATGTGTTTATCATGCAATCATCAAATGTAACAAAGTCACCATATGATCTCACATGTACTTACTTGAAGCTAACTTTGAAACTGTTTTGTCTATGTTCAAATCACCTGAAGGATAATATAATAAACACCAGTCAATCTTCTACACATTACACATAATAGCATAAAAGGCAACAAAAATATTTCATTCATCCTCAACACTGCTGGTCAAACAAGAATTTGATATATCAAATCGACTTTTTTGTTTATACAAGACATATTTTCCTACAAAATTATATAAAAAAGTAATTCAAACATGAGATATGAAGTAAGGCTTAATAATAAAGCATAGTTCTTACCTAAATCAGCAGCTGCTGTGATCAATGATTGAGCTTCCTTGACTTTCTTCATGGCTTCTTCAATTTCTCGTTGTGCAGCTTCTTGCATCTTTGTCTTTGGTTTTTCTATTGCTGATGTTGAATGAGCCACACTGAAAATATACAAAAAGATACAAAATAATTATTATACAATGAAAAATTTCCAAACAACACATAGAGGAGAGTTAACATTTGGTTTTATTGGAGTGGATCTTTATACAGATATTGACATGAACTACAAGTCAATGCATAAAAATAAAACCCTAGATCTTAATACAGCTGGGGGCCTCTTCAAAATTGGTCATTTAGCACAATGTCAGCTGCAAATACAAATTATTCATTTCTAAAAAGTAAATCTACACTTATTTTTTAAATTTTATAGTACAAGTTTTGCAATAAAAACAGAACAAGTTGATAAAGAGTTTTTTATGAAAAGCATTCAGTATTAATTTTCAGGTAATTGAACAAAACGAGATTGCATTTAACATATACTATCCTTTAAGTCAATATTGAAATGCTTTTAACATCTTTACTTCATAAACTTTCTGAAAAAAAAGGAAATATATTTACCTCAATGGTCTTCCTTGGAACATAACACCGTTATAAGTGAGAGCTGTAGCAATAGAGCGTTGATCTGTGAATTCAATGTAAGCACATTTCATACCATCCACTTCCTCTCCACCCATCCTTACATATTTGATCTCTCCTATCTGACCAAAGAATGTCATAATCTGATCACCAGATATCTGAAATAAAAAAACAACTTTTTAAACGGTTTGTCATGACAAATATGATACACTGGACAAGTCTTAATGGATTATATACGTTAATCGACTTTTTGGTCAAGTGAACAAAATTTATACATGCCTGGCAGATACTGACTTTTTACCAATGTCTTTAAGACATTAAGTTGAATTTTATAAATAAGCTACCGTGTAGAACAAGTTTTTATGAATTTATACAACAATTAATATTTTCTATCAAATAAGCTTTGAATATTCTTTGAATGAGCAATTATTAATTTAACTTTTCAATAATAAAAACTGAGCTATAAAACAAACAAACTTGGAACTTTATATGATAACATCACTATTTTCAAAACATACAATACTAATTTCATCTATAACTTACCACTGCATCCAAGTTGCTGACATACACTGTACGTCGAATCTCTTCAATCTTAGATGGATCTGTGTTGCTGGGTAATGGGGGATACTGCGACAAACCAAGAGCCGTTAATCTGGGATCGTTGGTGATAATAACCTGACAACCGCCAACACTTTGTAACTGAAAATAGAAAGTGAAATAAAGTTAAAATCAGAAAATAAAATGACAAGCTTTTCTGAATTCATGTACATCAAAATACAATGGTCATTTGTAGTATAGTCTATGCTCAGGTTAAATAAAGTTATTTAACAAAAGACAATGGAAGAATACAAATAAATTAACATCATAATTGTAAATAAATACTGTATAACACTACAGCACATCAATTTGATTTTTTATTATTTTCAGAAAACAATTTTGTAGCCTGTGTCAATACAGAAACTATTGTTCAATGAAGCAGAGATTATGTAAATTCAGACTAATCAATTCTTAAAATGTATGTAACATACTAACCTGACTAATAACATTACTAGGCCACGTTGGTTGCCCTGGTAACATACCAGCAACTGCTGTGGGAGCTCTCTGTAATGCTGACTGTTCATCTGGTATTTCATCTGTAAGAACAAATAGATAAATTATACAGATCATTGTGAAACACAGTTAACAATATTTTAAAGAATGCACACTTAATAGAACTTTTTCACTTAATGTTTATATTTATATTTAAGCATGATTCCATTTAAAGCACCATTTGAGAAGCAAGTTCCAATAGTCCACAGTTCTCCTGTACATAACTGGCAAATAACAAAATATCAAACACACTTTGTTGACATAAACTAAACTACATCAAAATCTTGATCTAGACATTTGAGCTATGAATGTGTTTCTTGTATGCAACGAACTTTTTTAACGGTAAACATTTTGTGCTACATCATTTCAAAATACCACAAGTAATGAGTTATACTCCGGAAAAAATCATCCAGAGAGGTGCATGCACATTGTTCTATCATACTACGTTTAGCTCAATGCAGATGGAGCTGACAATAAAATGAAATAAATTTGAAGTTCAAACAGAAACTTTACATGAATGGTTTAAATCTATACAAACTTACCTTCCATGACAGGGATAACGACCAAAGCTCTGTCAATGAAGACAGTATTGGTAAGATGAAGAGCCACACCAACGCTAGTGAAGTCATCGTATTTCACATAACAAACTTTCGCTGTAACTTGTAACTCTGATGTCCTGAAATAAACAAAAATAGAAGTAAAAATTTATCAGACAAAATAAACATGTTGGTCATTTAATTGCAATCAAATAATAAGAAACAATATCGAGGGTTGATTTGTAGTAACTGATTAAGCACAAAGTTGACATACATTTTTACATTAAATACAACAATACTACACTCAAATTTGACTGCCATAATGATTTAAACAGTACTGTTATTCTTATAACACACAAAATGCAGATGTACAGCATGACTAGTACCCCAACATGACACCAACAATGAACCATCAGTTAGTAGAGTACATCTATTGTTCATGGGGAACCAGTTTCAGCTTCACACAAGACGCCAAAAATATCCTTTATCAGTCAACAAATGAACATATATATTCATCAAATGTAAATTAAGTGCGCAATGTATTATATAAATTAAGAAATGCTAATTAATGTTATCAATACATTTGAATAGAAAAACAACTTACTCTGCAGGGTACATTTTGATTTCATCTATCCGTCCTAAGTAACTAAACAAAGTTTTCATTTGTTCGCGTGTCGCATTCGGTGCGATATTCGACACCTGAACAACTTTTGTGTCTATTTTATCCGACATCTTCACAAGTCAGCGCGTTCTCATCAAATGAATATAACTTAAAACCCGAACACACTTCTTTTCTTTCCTTACGGCGAAACGGCGTTTTTCGTTTGTCGCAAAACGTTCGGCTATTGGCGCGGATTATGTAAAAAATAACAATCTATTGATATGGCTATCGGTACGGTTTATGGGAAAAGGTAGATTAGTATACGTTTTAAACACGTTTCTTTTCATGATAAGTCTACGGTTGATTAGTTTCACTTACGTTGATTACAACAGCACGCACGATAAACTCACGATTGTTTACGTTATTATCACGTATTCACACGTAAAAAAAACCGAGATAAACAAGTTTCTCTCGCCAAATACGTTTGCATACGTTTCAATACGATCGATAGGGAATATACGTAATTTTATTATTTTGTCTATGTGTCTTCTGTATGTATTTTATTCTGTCTTTCATAATAATTTTATATTGTCTCTGTAAGAAGTATTATGGTTACTAAATCTAACTATAGAGATGTCCATATTATTATTATATTACTTTTGTCAAAATCCTACGATTTGAGCGATGTAAAGTGGTACACACCAACTTAAAATTGAGAAGCCATGTCTATTAACACGTATCGTGCACTGTTTAAAATATCTGGGCTACATACACGCATGACATGTTTATTGGCCACCATCCATTAACCTTATAAGCTGTGAAATCTACGAAATCTACCCCATGTTACTTTAGTAACATGGACCATATCAACGGGCTGATATTGTGACATTGTCCGTGACAGTAGCTCTGTTTCAGTTAAACTGGTGCCCGTTGACTCTGGTGTACAGAGATCTTCGGTGAACTGCAACATGTATGAACGGGGACCAGTTCATGGTTCGGATAAACTGGTCCTCGTTCCAAGATGTAGTGCACCAGAATCAACGGGTACCAGTTTATGGTTCAGTCATCTATGAGTTATCTCCCTTCAACAGGATTTTTCAGTCATTTGCGAGTTAGCTCCCTTAAAACAAATGTGCCAGTATTATGAAATGCGATCTTCATAGTTTTATTGGAAAATTTGTAAATTGATCAATTAAAATCTCTTGTCCTTGTTAAATTATTGTTTTGTATGATAGAGGTAATTGATCTATTTTTTTTGAAAACGGCATGTGTTAAAGAATTTCAATTGTCATGTGTTTTCGCGACGATCACCAGTATGTTATTGGCGTATTACGTCGCTTTAAACATTATCATGGTCCGTTACAAGATCAGGCATTGATGCTGGCTAATGTTACCACACCTAAGCCCTTTTGTTACCCTACCCCGTCCCTCAGAAGTTGTCCAGTTTCCTACTATGACGCCTATACTTATACTGCTGGCTTTTATACCCATGCCTGTTTTTTTTTAAAAAAAAGATACAGAAATAAAGGAATTAATCTTGAAATATGTCTCCAGTTGGCTCATTTTGCTGACATTTTTTACCATCATCTAGCTCCATGCAACTGTCTTGCTGTTATAGTCTTATTTATTCCACCAGTTATAAACCTTCATGTACCTGCTATCTTCGACCTTCACTTTTTACATTCCCACAAATGAAGTTTGCGCGGTCTGTACCCATTTTGCTGTGGTTTTTAATCACAATTCGGTGATAGGTCTAGTTTTCTTGGACAATATAAGCATTACCTGGGTTTGTTGAAGATTTAAAAACATATTCATGATTGTTTTTGTAGGTACAACCATGTCTAAAATGAGGTGTCATTATGAAGTTCTTGGAGTCCCGAGAGATGCATCAGGTGATGACATGAAAAAAGCATACAGAAAGTTAGCATTGAAATGGCATCCAGGTTAGGATAATTTTTTTCTTCTGTAAAAATATTTATCTTTACAATTACTGTAGTACATTATTGTCAAGCTTCTTGATATCTTACTGAGAATATCATTAGGAAGTTTTAGCTTGAACATAGAATATTTGTCCTTGTGATGTTTGTTCTAACAAGCTATAATATTTTCACCTATACATGTACCCTTTATTTCAGACAAAAATCCTGATAATATTGAAGAATGCACTCAACAATTCCGACAGGTACAACAAGCTTATGAAGTTCTTAGTGATCCTCAAGAACGAGCCTGGTATGACAAACATCGTGAAGCAATATTAAGGGGAGGTAGTAAAATCAAAACTTCATTTTATGTAATGGTGTAATATTTTTATCCAAGTATAGATAGCTGTTCAAACAGCTGTTTTCAATTTCAAGGAAACTTATTTATTAGAAATGACTGCATGTACATGTAAGTCTATTTGTTGTGGAATTATCATTATTAAACAATACTTTATCAGTGCTTGCAATATGATTAAATTTTACACTGATCTGTATTTGATGAAGTTCTTCAATTTTGAAGTAGAATAAAATTTTAGCCAGGCATTTTATATGTTGAAGAAATTTTAACAAAAAAGTGTTTTATTGTGATGTATTACAGGAATGGGTCAAGGAGACAAATATGAAGACAATTGTCTTGATGTGTTCCAGTATTTTAATTCATCTTGTTATAAAGGTTTTGGAGATGACAAGGAGGTAAGAAAAGTATCTCTGAACACTAACACTCTTACAATAGTTTCATATTTCAGTCAGTCTAAAAAAGGTACATGTATTTCAGTTCATTTATCTACAAAGTATTTAGGCCACCGGCCCATGCACATATAGTACAATATACTACTGTGTATTAACATAAATATATACTTGTCAAATACCAAGGCCTCGGCCGTGGTCCAGTTGTTAGTGCACTGGACTTGTAACCCGGAGATCCGGGGTAAGTTAGAACTGGTTAGTATACAGTCCAGGAAAACTGGTTAGGTGAACTGGTCGCCGTATATAACTGAAAAATTATTGAAAAACGATGTTAAACCCCAGTGACAATAAGTCACATAAAAAGAAAAAGTCAAATACCAGGATGGAAAGATTTTGTGAAGCTTGAAGTTGGTATACATACATAAAAACAAGTACAAATATAGTTACAAGTCAATATGGAATACATACTGACTGGCAATGTAGCAAAAAATAAACATCACAATGTAATAATGGAAAGAAATTCATATAGATATACAGGTATAAATACAAGGCAATTCAATGAGTTGTTATGTTTCTAGTAATTGTTTTGTTTTAATTAAAAGCATAATATGTGTATACAGCTAAATTTCTAATAATTTTATTCTAATTTTAGCGGACAGACTTACAAACATGAAGTTAGTTAAGTAATGAAAGAAATAAGTAACATGTTGCAAAGAATGAATTTTTATATTTCAGGGATTCTATTGTGTTTATGATGAAGTATTTAAAACTTTGATTGAAGAAGATAGACAGTTTGCTGATGAAGACGATTTTGTTGTTTATGATTTTGGTAATTCACAGTCGGTGTTTGAAGAGGTACTTTTATTTTATGATCTTCCTTTATTATATGTTATAATATAAGTACACCTGATTAGATTTATGTTTACCGTGATGGCTTCTTTCAAGAAATTCTTGCAGTTGACTTGAAAAGGTCTGCCCAATAATTTATTGTGATTAGTAATTGGTTATTTATTAGAAATATCTGCATTGTTAATATAAAGTTTTCCACCTGGTATTCATAAGTGACTCCGTCCTTGTATAAATGGTCTGATAGGAGCAGACTTATATTTTCAGTACCAATTTGTTTGAAACGATCAACTGTTATCATTTGTCTCCCTCATCTGTTTTGAGGCAACCCAAAAGTACAGGGATGGTCAACTGACCTCTGTTCGTTACTGAAAAAGTACTGATGTCAATAAACACAATTTAAACACACAAAATCAAACACTCTTTGTATAAATGTAACACTTACTATCTTGTACTTCAATATCCCTGAATTGTCATGAGGTGTTAAAAGATTTGTCCTTTTTCAGGTTGTGAAGCCATTTTATGATTTCTGGGAGAGTTATTGTACGGCCAAGTCATATGTATGGGTAGAGAAATATGATACAAGAGAAGCCCCTGACCGTCGTGTACGTCGTCTGATGGAAGCTGAAAACAAGAAACTCAGAGATGCCGCAAGAAAAGAGAGAAATGAAGAAATCAGAGTCAGTTTGTATTGAATTATGAGATGAATTATAAATGATGTTACTAAATCTTGATTGTAAATATTTTTTCCATTAATCTGAGAAAATAATTGTATACAGGAATATTTCATTTGGTTCATGTTATCTAACTATTCAGGACTTAATTGGCTATTAAGAATATATGTGTAGGATTAATTATTATCCAAAATCTTTACTTTAGTAATTCATATTTGTTGAAAAATTTTCTGTGAAATATTCATTGATTTTAAGATATTGAGATATTTAGAGGTAATTCGAGAGTGCATACTTTGCAATGTTTAGTCACACATCCTGAATCCAGTATACTATACTTGAACATTTTAGGCTTTGGCAAAATATGTGAAGAAAAGAGACAAAAGAGTACAGGAATATAAGGTACATGTATAATACATGAGTATTTGTAACTTCTTGTTGAAGATTTATGATGGGAGGTTATTCAGGCAGTGAATCAAGTATCAGAAGTTCTTAAGTTATTTTTAAAGTGCCTGAAAAAAGATAATCATTTTGTTGATGAAGTTTTCTTCTTTAACAGCAGATCATGTTCATTTGTCAGACTGATTTCTTGTATTTGCTATGATATATGAAAGTCTTTCTAGAAAACAATCTTTGTGTGAACACAAGTTGTAAACATCTAGGATAATTGTCTCACTCCCTGACAGCCTAGTAAACAGTCAATCGATCTGAGATAAGGAATAGACAATAAATGTGGAAAGGAATATTGCTCTTTGTCCGGTTCAGTCTGGTTCTTTTTGGCAAAACCTTTTTAGAAATAACTTCATTTATAAAGTATTTATATATTCTGAAATTGCTTTGCTGATTAGTATTGATCTGGCACTGAGATAGAGGATTATAACTTGAACACTGAAAAATATGTTTTTACAGAAAAAATTAGAAGAAAGAGCAGAAGAAATCAAGAAAAAAGCTCAGGAGCACAGACAGAGGCACTTAGAGGAGGGACGAAAGTATGAACTCATTAAACTACCATAATAATAATGACTTTATTTTGTGTAGATAACACATTTGGTTTAAAACCAATTTTCAGTATGGTCCATAAATTTATACCCACTTTGATTTGTTTATAATAAACATTTTTTAGCATTTTTTTAATCTGTACATCATAACTTGCCTGTCATTTTTTTATGCAGAGGAATAAAATAAGTTGATTTTCAATTTTTTTTTCGGATTTTTGTTTTATGAAAATGTGAAATTCTTTTCTCTTGCACGTAAGTGAATCAATCAACTACAGTAAAACTTCATTGTCATGAGCATCAATATCAAGAGCACCTGAATTATCTTGAGGATTTTTAAAGTCCTTGTTCTTAGTTCTGTATAGTTTTCAACCAACAAACAAATACCTTGTTATTACGAGCACCACGTTTATACTGAGCATTTAGTCTGTTCTAATAAATCCTCGAGATAACGAGGTTTTACTTCAATAACTGTCTCCAATCTATTTTAAGTTCCTATTTTTGGATGGAATAGGCTCCAAAATCACCATGCTGGTATCACTACATCATTCATTTGTTGAGATACTGTGTATGCCATATAATCATACATATATATCATTTTTGTAGAAAACTGGAGAATTATAAAGAAGCCGACTGGTCTTCAGCCTCAGGGTTAGAAGATCATTATAAGGAATTGGAAGCCAAGTATGACAAACAGTTTGGTGCTGATGAAGCTAATGGTATGTCTTATTATTTCTCAGATTTAAAAAATGTTGACTTCCTGTCTTAATGGTGCAACAAAATAAACTGAGTGTACATCTACATGTTTATCATTGTTTGTAAAGCTTCACTGTCCGCATTAGTTTATTTAAAGCACTAGCCCAAATTATAAGAGGGCAATTGAAAGTAAACAATTTACCAGTAGCGCAAATTAACTATTTTGAGAAAGTTCACTAACCCGAATATAGATTTACTAGCTTTGGGCTAGTGGGTCAGCATGAAGACTGAAACTTATGTTTGATTTTTGTTGGTATGTTTGATGTATCTTATAATTGTTGATGTTGTATATTTTTGTATGTTAGGTAATGATGAAGATGATGAAGAAGAATTGGAAGAAGAGATATATGATGATCTCTATTGTGTTGCCTGTGATAGAATGTTTAAAAATGAGAAATCGTAAGTCATTCATGGAATTCTTTTACCCTTGTAAAATTACAGATAGAATGTTAATACTAAATTAGAAATTTCTTTATGTTTCTCAGAAAAGAAGTATTTGTCCTTGGTTTTTGGTGTTTGTGTGTAATTTCTGTAGGTCATTTCTCACTTAAATTGTTTTTGTTATATTCTGCAAACTTTGTCATAAAACAGTGTACCTGATGTAGCAGATAATAATGGTTAGTCACTATAAAAGTGATATTTGGAGGCAACATTGACTCTTGGTGCTGACATGTGCTGTTTTTTCATTAAAATCTTAGTTTTATTTATTGCATATGTTCCTTCCTCCAGGTAGAAGTACCAGTACATGTATTTATATTGTTATCATAATGTTGCAACACTTATACATTTAGTAAATTTGATATTAAAAAAAATGATTCTTTATCTATGTGGTTGAGAATTATCTTACTGTTTATGTCTTTCTAGATTCAAAAATCATGAAAAATCAAAGAAACACAAAGAACTTGTTGCTATAATTAAAGCACATATGGAGGAGGAAGAGGCGGAGTTACTTGGTGAAGGAGCCGAGTTAGCTGCAGAAGAGGGTGGAGATATTCTTGATGATACTGAAGAACCAGAAAATGATACCCCACAAAAGTCAGTGTCTACTCTGCTTATCTTGTTCTATCATTTAAGAAATACTAGTATGATTAATAATGATTTCAAATAATTATGAATTCTGTGGTTATGAACCTTTAAAAATAAGTATTTTTGATCTTTGATTGTTCATGGTACATTCCAAGTTTGTTGCTAAGTCCCAGCAGCATGTTTTCAGGAAAGTGTAAGATTATTACTGTATTTTATAGCACTTGTTATATCTGGTCTGTTTTGGGGTTTATTGTCCCTAAAAGACACGGGCTGTTACATGTCAGATATTGTTGGTATTTGATACAAGATGACGGCATGTATATGTTTTATGGTATGTAGTCAACTTTAGGCTTTCAGATTTTAGTAAGATACTTATTTGATCAGTTTGAAAGGTCGTCAGTCAACTTTTTTGAAAGGTTTTGTTAGATGTATATGCAAGTGTATGCCACCTATCATGATAAAGTGGAGTGTACGACAGACAGATGCGTGTCCAATAAGGTTTTCTTTGTGCTTGTATTTAAGTTTATTAACAGATTACAGACAGAAGTATCAGAACCATGACATGTGTTGATCAATATAGAATTCTATAATAAATTCTGACAATACTAGGCCATCCTTAAAAAATGTGTTTGCTGTAATGTGACCGACTCATAAAAATCGCCATGACTCAACTTTTTTTAACCCTCCCTGTAAAAAATTATTTTTTACCCTTTCATTATCAATAATTATTTTCTGGAAAATAATCCCTACTACCTACCCACTGAAAAAATATAAGGCCGCAATGCGGCAAACTAGCAATTTTTTAAGTATGGCCCTACTTGAATGTGTGATTTTATAAATCTTAGACTGTCAAAGAAGCAAAAGAAAAAGAGAAAACAACAGAAAAATGTTGCTCAGGTAAATATTGGTACATTTGATACTGTCTGACCAAAACCTTCACATTAAGTCACCTGTCTTAAGCAAAGAGTCTACTTCGGGTGCGTCTCTAATTTAAAACATTAATTAAGACACCTGTATACCTGAACTACTTGTATTCAGAAATCTCTTGTTTCTTGAACTTATTGTTCGTTCTCTTTGGTAAAGTTTCTCTGAAATCTATTTCTCTCTAATTGTAGGACTAAATATATCTATCTGAGATCACTCAGTTCATGTGTTTACATGGGAATATATCTGCCTCAAATTTCTGTTAGTAAAGCTTTCTGAAAATTATTTCTATTTTGCATGCTCTATAGCAATCATGCTGTTGGTGTCATCTTGCTTATTTGAAAAAAATTATTCACATGAAGTTAATGTTGTTTTTTTTTTCAGAATGAAGTCAATAATGATTTATGTGAAGATTTGGATAAACTTGATTTAAAAAATAGAGAGGAAACATCAAATAAAAGGTGAAAATCACAAGCATTGTACAGTTTGAATGATCAAAAAGGGAAGACATTGTATCTTACAGTGCCTTTGATGTAGTTTGAAAATAGTAATCTTTCTTGTTCATTAGTGTGATTTTGTATTTGTATGCGTACCTTGAGTACATGTCTTTTTTCAACTGATGCCAGATGTATAATAGTAGTCTGCAGTGCAAGGGTATAACATGATATTGTAAAAAACTAGTTCATGTATTTTTAGAACAACAATATTTTCATTGAGATTAAATTATGTTCATTCACTGTGTGTGAGTTGTCACTGGAAGTAGTTTAATTTTTATTTCTGTTGCTTTATTTCCTATTGATTATTTCAGTATGTCCAAAAGAGAGAAAAGACGAGCAAGAAAAAATAAATTTCTACAGGAAGATGATTCTGATGAGGAGGTAAGTGACGATCATTTCAAACTCTGTAATCTGTGCTTATTGATTGGTTAAAAGCATGTATTAAAACTTTGGTGAAGTTATGAATAAAATGTGTGCACAGCATTGATAGATTCTTCTAATTTATCTTCTTGTTTTCATGTATCAGAGCTTTTATTTCTGATTGAAATGTTCACAAAACACTCAGAAATATTCAATATCATATCTTTAAATTTAGACATCTTGTTGTGAGGATTAATGTTCATAATGTTA
The DNA here is from genome assembly GCA_008271625.1 of Lutraria rhynchaena. Classification (NCBI taxonomy): domain Eukaryota; kingdom Metazoa; phylum Mollusca; class Bivalvia; order Venerida; family Mactridae; genus Lutraria; species Lutraria rhynchaena. The sequence continues at coordinate 344,717 of VIBL01000142.1, read as the reverse complement.
TTGAATTTTATTATGGAAATACATATTTGGTCGTGTCAAAGTTTGCTCAGATTATTTGCTTTAATTTACAGTAAGACAGTAGTCAAATTTAAAACAAAACAATATTATCTAGCTGTTCTTGATGCCTGTGATTGATGGTTGATCATCTTAAGAGTTTTGTCCCCTTATTAGGTTAACAAATTTATGAGTATGACAGTAGGCAATTACTTGTCAATCTTACAAAGTTTCAAAATTTATTCAGAATAATGCTTAATACATATACATAATATTTATTGTGATAAAAATGATCTTTGAACAAACAGGATGAAAAAAAGGAAAAATATATACAATAAGTTCAAGATAGATAGAGCTTGACAAAATTTTGACAATATTATAATTGTTTTTTTAAAGACATTAGATCTTATTAAGTATAAAAATGTATTCACCAAATAAATAACCAAGAATTAATTTAAGTACACAAATATGAATGTAAACTGTCTAATTGAATATTAACGTAACATATATATATATATATATACAAATGCATGTAAGAGTAAACCAATATTATGTCTTATTTACCAGGAGACAGCTGAAACAGGAGAGAATGAATTAGCAGATAAAAACGATAATGATGAATTAATTGGTGATGAAAAAATGGATGACAATAGTGAAGATGTTTTAAATGGAACAGAAAATATATCAGAAGATGTCTGTGATAGATTAATTAAAACTGATATTTCTAATCGATGTGAAAATGATGTAGTAGGAAAGGACAATATAGATAACATTCCTGCTGAGTCATCATCAGAAAAGAACCCAAAGAAGAAGAAAGACAAGAAAGCTACACCAGATTCAAACCAAAGATCTGTAAGTTCTGTACTGACTAGTGTGTGTTAAAGCAAGCACTAACCATACTTCATGTATAACCTGCTTTGAAACACTGTCTGTTTTTCTCCTTGTTAAATTTATAAGTACATCCTTACTTGTTGAACTATCCAATATGTCACATGACCATCATTAGCACGAAATGAATTTTTTGTTTCTTTCTTAAAGTAATTCATACTGATCATTAATACATTACCTTGTCCTAACTGCTGTCATCCCTGGTAAGCTGTGCTGATGAACCACTCAGTCTGGTATCTAATGATTGTAGATTTTAATCCCAGACTAATTTATCTGTGGCAATGTGACTGAATTCATATAATACAAATGTCTACTATCTTCTGAATCATGTTGGGAAGTTATTTGCGTACAACAAAGATATATTAACACCTTATAATGACTTAAACTATACAAACAGACATATAGTGAATGATTTGTCAGTAGAGCGATCTTTTATTTAGTCATGTATCGCGTACCTCAGTTAATTATGCAGAACAAAAATGAGTTTGCTTGATTCTTTGATAAGATGAACATATATTTGTTGGTATTTTTAATTTCTGTTGTTTCAAATTTAAATGGTCATGAAAATTTATTCAAAGAGTTTAAAGATGCAAGTGTTAATGATATTAATGCTTAAATGTGGACTACCTTTTCAAATTTAAAATCTGATCATTTGCTGTACTAGAATTTTTCCAATGTTAATTAGACAGTTGACACTTAATTACTTTTTTTCTGTTACCAGAACTAGATTACTATATTACTATTACAGGGACGTTGTGGTATATGTGGTGATGAGTTTCCATCCAGATCTAAATTATTTGATCATATAAAAGCCACTGGTCATGCAATATTAAAACAAGCACCTGCTAACGAGGAACCATCACAGAAATCTAGCAAAAAAAATAAAAAGAAGAAAGGAAAATAACATTTCAATATTTGCTTGTGTGTTTACTAATGAGAACTTGTTCGGTGCTGATACAAACAGATGGATCTGGTCGCAAACTGTGTTCTAAATATTTTCATAACATAATAAAACAGAACCATAAGCAAGTCTGTCCAATCAAATTGAATTCATGGTATTTCTCAATTGTGTAATGGTAGTGATTGATAGTACCTACAGAAGCAACTTGCTGTTTGTCTCAGTTTTGTTAAAGATCTGTATTTACACATTTAAACATTTGTACAAGCTTTAGAAAATGAGAATAGGGCCTCCATGGTTGAGTGGCTGTGGTCTCTGACTTGTAATCACTAGCCCCTTACCACTGTAAGTTCAAATCCCACCTAGGATCAAATTTCACCGCTAGCTTATGGGAGGTTGGTGTCAGCATCTTCCTCCACTGTTATAGCTGGAAAATCACCATATGGCTCTGGTTGTTGGTGGGATGTTGAACTCCAGTGGGAAATAAAAATCATAATGTTATCTTGGTCTCCATTTGCATTGTAACATAATGAAATGAATAACTTTTAATAAGAACATTTTTACATGAATGAATAAAATAAAACAATGATTAAAAGTGTTTGTTTTCATTATCAGTATTACTGTTTGTTGTTCACATACAGTATATACTATGTGTAGGATTGTTTTGTTACACTTCTTTCAGTGTAATTTTCTTGCTAAGTGTAATTCCATAAAATGGTATTAAAAGAAAATATGGTTGACCTATTCTTCTTTCATTTTAAGATGACATCATGTTGTTAGTATCTTGGGTATTTATTCCTGACTATCTTTTTAATTACATGTGTATATAATTGATTATTTTATGAATTTTAAAAAAAGCAGCTTATTCAAAGTGTCATTTTTACATTGTCCACAAACTTCTGGATCAGGCCTTGTTCTATCTGGTAAAGTCTGTATAATATACAATCTAACCTGTGTTTGTGAACACCTCTGAATAAAGACCACCCTGTGAATATTGGCCATTTTTTTTAAAATTCGTCACTTATTATTAAGAAGAAATTGACCTCAAATAAAGACCACTTGCTGATAAAGGCCACATTTTGTCTTTCCCTAGGGTGACCTTTGTCCACAGGTTTGACTGTACATATATGCATGATGGCCCTCTTTGTTGACAGAACATCAAAACAATTTTACAAAATGTATTGATATTTTCATTGTTACTGAATTTTGATGAACAATTATTTTTATGATACTTTATGAAGACCGTGAAGATGAATCCATTACTCTACAGTACCCATGTAAATGTCTGTATTGATGAAGGTTTTAGTTTGTGATGGATCAGATTTGTTCCCTCTTTAATTTGAATGTTCACTTCTATTGTCATCATGTTAGCTACGATAAAACAAGCTGTATTGTCAGGACGTATAAATGCTACAGCAGGGATTGATGTTATGTATTTTTCATTGTATGATAAATTGACTCCTGTTGAACCTGGAGGAAGAAATTTACTGAAGTGACCCATGACATAGAACATCGGTTGTTTGTAGAAAACTTTCTTTGTACTATCCACTATTATAGGACTATCAGAATCATTGTCTACCCAACTTGGTCCCCCTGATGTGTTCACAGCAAGATTATAGTCAACAAAACCTGACATGTAATTGCCCATGTCTTGGAAGAGGCTCCTAGCAAGCATCTCTCCTCGCTCCCAGCTTCCTAACACAACAGCTGGTTTCTGTCTTATAGAAAATTCAGACCCTAAAAGAATCTTATCTGGATATTTAGAATGAGTGTTGGATAAGAATGTCGTGTCCAATGGATGATCATGGTAACCTTGCACAGCAAAGCCATCCATAGCATTTCTTGCATCCTCATCATCAAAAACCTCCGCCCAATCTGGTAACTGGTCACGGTTGTCATCCATAACCAGTAGTTTTATATAGTCATAATTATTCTCCTTCAAAGATGGCTTTAAGTCATGGACTGTCCAATTTCTCATGGTTTCTGCTGTCCAGCACATAGACTGGTACACTGGGTAACTCTGGTTGTCACAACTACGGACTGGTCCACTCTGTGGAGTTAAACCCCACATTCTACCATGAAGCATAAAACCTTCATACTCGGCCAGAAATCTAGCAAGATAATTTGCATACACTTTAGCCATACTCTTTAAAACTGTTCCATACCCTACCATGTTATCATTAGATTTCATCCAATCAGGAGAGCTCCATGGACTGCCAAACAATGACACATTTCTTCTACTTGCAACAACTGCCTTATCAATGTAAGGTATTTTATACAAATGGTCAGTTTCATCAATGGTGAATTTGGACAGGTATATGTCACCATCAATGAAGTCGTATGAATAAACATCAGACGACATATCATTACTTGCTATTGGAATCCTGCCAAGAGAATATTCAATACCATCTGGACCAAAATAAGATTGGATCAGATGATCCTTAGCCGTGTTTGGTAGACTCGCAATATTTCTTCCAGCAGCATCTGTGAACGTCCCACCAAATCCAATGATCGTCTGCTTTGTTTCATTAGTTTGAATTTTGAACTCAACTTCCAGATTTTTTGGTGTATTTTTATCAAACATTCTTGTTGAAGTGTCATCCATTTGTAGAATTGTCTTATGCATTCTCAGGCCTGATTTTGTCGATTCATAGACTGCATACTGCCGGGTATGAAGCGAAGTTTCTTTCTCAATTGTATCACAATATGTTGAGTTACAAACACAAACAACTGATGATGTGCCAAATGACTTCTTGATGCACGGGAAAAATGTTTGACTTTGTGAATTTGATTTCATACATTGACACAGCATGAAACTCGCAAAGAAAATCACAATTTTAAACTCCATTCTAGCTCAGTAATTATGTTGTATCAGAATAAATTTGTTTACAACTTTTATCAGTTGTACCTTTAGATGGATGTAACCTTGACTGTAGATTAGATTAAAACTGATTATATAATCGAGCTGCTGACTTTTGTCTTGTCATCTCAAACTGATGCAGATTACACACAATCTTCACATAGTATAAAGTAGTTTAAAGCTCACCAGATAAATAAACTTCACCTAAATTTAGTAACATTTACTGTATCCCCATGTTAAATCATGCTTCCAATATAATTTATGGTAATTGATAAATGTAGAAAATATTTATGTTGCGGCATACATAACTGCATTAACGGTGATATGTCAATACTCAGACCCCAAATTCTATAAGTATGTTGTGGTCAGCATATCCTTCAAATATTGTCACTTTACTTTTTGTTACCATTAAAGGAGTTCCTACCAGTAGATTTGTTTTTAAAAATGTGAACTTCTGTAAGTTGTTATTGTAAAATCAGAGTAGAGCATGTATTGAGTATGTCTTAAATAAACACAAAAAACTTCATTCATTTGCACGTATTTATTTTTATAAATATACGTTTTATACAAGAATACAATCTATAATTAAGACTAGCAACACTACACTGTATTTGTGTCCATTGCTATATCTATCTAAATTCTCAGTATGTAAACTTTGAGTTTTTATTTCATGTTTAAGTGTGGCACTCAACTCAAGACTTAACTAAGATAATTTATTACATATAAAATGTGTATCATCACACAACACAGTAAGATGAAAGTATATGTATTATGACTTGAAATAAATAGAATGATAACAGTAAAATGTGTTTCTTATTTCCAATAACTTCAGCCTATTAAAATTGAATTCATCAAGTCAAAATTTAATATGATTGCAAAAATCAGTTACTGGTGTCCTTAGAGTGGAATATACCGGTACATTGTATATTATCATTGTATAACTGAACTCTCAAAGACCTTTCAACATAAAACATATCACAGATAACAGTAAAATAGAATGTCATGATATTCAGACTAAAAAAACGTTTCAACATATGTGAGAAATTCAAACTAAAAATAAAATATAACAGATATAAAAATGATATGATAAAAATTTTTATCAGTTACAAGAAATACCCAGATGAGACTTTCCTGAAACACAACACAAAAAATCAGTTTTATTTGTAACCCAGAATTGTTTCCAAAAATATTCAAAATCTTTTACCTGAAGGAAAATGTTGATGTTGCTAAAATGTAAAATAAATATTACATGCATCAAATGCATTCACTGTAAGATAATTTGTCAGATTAATTTAAACTCCAATTATGTCACTAATTCACCAATAACTTAAATATTGAAGATCACTTTTATGGTGACATATTTCAACACAGCCTGTCAGCTATACCAGGAAACTCAGTTTGTAAAAGTCCAATCACTTGTAAGACATTATCAGTAACTTCTATGATCTCATGGTCTCCAGGTCCACAAGTTGTAACGCTTCCTTAAATGTCAACTTCTTTTTCTTATTCTTCTTAATATACTGAAAATATTAAAAAGATAAATGCACCAATAATAATTAACAGACTGGTTATTCTGTCACTAAACTGAACATCATTATACAACTGCAGAGAAACTGTCATTGAGAAAAGACAGTTAACAAAATGTGGTCTGAATTTTATGTTATAAAACAACAAATAGCAGATCAATAAATTCTTTACCTTTTTCGTATCTTCAAGTGTTGTATATTTAAATCCAGGTTTTATATCACTGGAGAAATTGGCATACATTCTTTTCTGAACATCCAGAAATTCTCTGGTAAGTTCCAGTTGTGATCTCAACATATCATGTAAAGCTAACATCGATGGACTGTACGATGTCATGGCTAAAATAATCAAAGTCAATATATAAATTGATGAAAAAAGATTGAATTGCTAGAAAGTTAAATTCAGCATAGTCCCTAGATCACTAGTTTTAAAGGTTAAATACACAGGAAATGCATGAGACTAGTTCAGGGTGTTTCCAAGGAAATGCTACAGATGGTGATCAAGTGTTCATTAGGGAATTTTTTTCAATTTTAGGGGTTGTTATTTCAACATGCCATACATAAATGCATGTATTTTGTTCTGTTTTTAAATAAATAAATCTTATGAAGATTTAAATCTATGTCTTTTCTCTAAAATTTTCTTTGTTTTTCCTAGAATTTCCTAGAAACATCATTATGCTGATGTTGAAGAGTCGTTAAAAACCTTCCAAACATGAACAAAAATACATGCTGGGGAAATCCCTGATAATCAGTTTAGCTTGTTTCTAACAAATGAAAAGTTCATTTAGTTAATCAGACACAGTTGATTCAAATGTCTACCATCAAATAGTCACCTATCATCTCGACAAATCAATCTATAATTTCAACCTATCATCTCAAATCTATAATCTCAACTTATCACATCAGCCTATAATCAAAACCTATAATCTCAACTAATCATATCAGCCTACAATTTCAAACTATACAACTTTATAGTTACCTTCTAAAGCATCAGCAGATACGGCATGTGTTGCTATGGGTGTCGGATCAACAAAGTGAAGTCCATATGGTACACTAGGTATAGACATTCCGACACCAGCAGGATTCCAGGAGTACATTAATCCATCCATTGGAGTTTGTACCTCTGCTGATATCATACCTTGAGGGAGTCGTGGTGTATGTTGAGTTAAATCAGATCTAGAACTCCTTGTAGCAACAATACTAGAAGCATGAAATAACATGTACATTAGAAAAAACATGACCGACTGACCATAAATGATGTTAAGTCAGAAATATTTAATAAGCTAACCAAGGTGGCTTTGTATGTTTGCATTAGCTCATGCAAAAAAAAACAATACCCAAGATTTAGAATTCAAAGCATAAGCAGCAGGTTATTATGTATAATATTCTATCACGCAAAATTTACAGAAAAATTTTCAACTAGTCTCAATTTTATAGAAAGTTGATATTATTTGCAGAAGATTATATTATTATTCAAGGATTACTTAAAATGTCTTATTAATATTCCAGGAATATCATATAAAAAATTTAATCTTTATTGTCTTTGCATTTTTTACCTTTTTGTAAAATCATCAGAATATTCTGTATAACTCTCACTGTGAGTTTTGTCATCTTCAGTGTATTCCGATTCTGATACATAAGATTCTGTTTCACTTTCACTAAATTCAGTATAACTAGCAGCAGTTTCATCTCCACTATATTTAGTTTTAACTTCTGAGACTGAAGATCTCCCTGTGTCACTGCGGTAACCAACTCTCTCTGATATACTTTCAAAATCTTCAGTGTAACCATTAGATGGTCGTGTATTATCAGCTTCCGTTGGAATCTCGGTCACACTGTCTTCAAATCTTTGACTGTAACTGTAAGCACCAGGTTTCTCAGTTTTAATTTCATCAGATATATCACTTCTTACTTCTTCAACTTCACTTCGTACACTATCATACTCACTCACTTTCACAGAATAATCAAACAAATCATCGACACTTTGAATTCCAAATGAACTAAATACATCATTTGATGACTTCTTTTTCTTCCTCCCCTTTGAAGAGCTTTGAGATTGGTCGTCTTTTTTCCTTTCTCTCCCCTTTTTGTTAGATTTATCTTTGGACTTACTATGCTTGTCAGGTTTTGGTGACTTAGTTCTTTTGGTAGCTTTAAATAAAGACCCTTCATTACTTGCTCTGAAAGGGGAACTACTTTCCGCCTTAGATTTAAATGGAGAGTCATATTGTCCAGCATGAAATGAAGATTTTGTATCATTTTTACTGGCTTTGAATGAAGAACTCTCTTTTCCACTACTAGCTTTAAAAGGTGAATCATTCTTTGCTTTAAATGGACTTGTGTCTCTGTCAGAACTTTTAGCTCTGAATGGTGAGTCAGATTCTTTTTTAGCTTTGAAAGGTGATGCTGATTCACTCAGTGAAGTCTCAGACTTAGATGATTTCTTAGATTTTTTATGCTCTTTTTTCGACTTTCTTGCTGTAGATCTGACTGGAGATTCACTACGAGAAGGTTCATTAACTTGTGGTAAATCATCATCTATACTAGGACCTAAATCATCCAGATTCATTATCACTGAAATATAACATATACAACTGTATCAGTAACTGATTGTGAAAATGTAATAAATCCATACATGGTCAACCTTGACATTAGGCTAACTTCACACTATAAATGTATCTACATCTAATATTGCATACTATCTAACTTGCTGTTACCAAAAATTCACTTTCTATTGCAAATTATCATTGATAAATCAAGCAACATACTATTAAGATGTACATACGACATTTGAGAATGATTAAATAATTCAGACATTACCAAAAAGTATCAGTACTGATAATTATATCTTAATTTATTCCAATCATGTAATTTGAAGAGAGAAACACAAAAAAACCTCTGAAATAGAATAAGTGTACTGTTATCCCTGGTATCAACCAATTAAAAATCAATCAACCAAACATACAAACGACAGCTAATTATCCATTGTGCCTTACTTACTGTGTTCACAACATTAATGATCAGTGATGATGTTCTATAAGTAAACTATTGAGTGTTCAATATTTACAAGATTGTAAACTTATTTTCAATCAAATTGCTTTTAATTTGTTCTTAAGCTGACTTGAAGACATTGTCTGAGAGATGTTTTTCCACATGAACAGATATTTGTATTATATTCATAGATGCTAAACAGATATATATATATAACTGGAACCAGTTTATATGCTATAAGTACAGCATTTCAGACCATCCTTAATATTTGTATTATTTTTTCCGCGACCAAAAACCTTGTATATGGATCAGAAAGTGCCATTTCAGACTAATTTTATGATTTTAAAATTTATTTCTTGACCTGATTAGAGCCTGAGTACATAGCAAATATTGATAAATACAAACAGGACATTGTCAACATCATTATAAACTATTTTATGGTATCACTGTCTGATTAATATGTACAACAGAAGCTGATAGAAACACACAAAGCTGTAGAATGGAGAATGATGGAAGAAAAATCCTAACATTGATACAACATATAATGATAACTTAGCAGGCACACATATGATAAATAACTGTTAGAGATGAGCAATTGTATCCTGACTGACAGTAATTAATACATGGAGTATCAGTTGATTTAAAATAATTCATTTATGCAGCACGGTTTTTCAAATTTTTAGATTGTTTTATAAAAGCTGCAGAATAATTCCTTGACAGGACAGGGTGGAAAATATCAAAACTGTTGTACAGTACTCATGTCAGCTGCTTGCACATCATAATTATGGAAACTTCAAGTTGAGCAAGTAACAATTTCTTTTATCATACATATAACCTCATGATCAAACCCACCATAGCGAACATGCATGTTAAACAGTCCCTAACATACAATAAAATAAACAAGATACTGAAGTAGATTTTATGTAACAAAAAAAAAACACATTAATAAAATAATCACATACAGCCAAACCATGAACAATACTAATAATGTCAAAACGAAATCAAGTTGCAGTTGTGAAGAAATAACAACAAATAATTTTTCAGTGAGTAAAAAACAAAATTGAAAGAGAATTTAAGAAAAAAAAAACAAGATTTTTCCCTTCTATACATAGATACTCTTCAATTAAAGAGGTAAAAATGTTGTGTTTCCACAAAATGAAAGAGTGAGCAAATAAGACACTAAACTAAAGTGTAGCTACCACAGAGCAGATATATATATATACTACAAAAATGTTGAATTTTCCTCCCTAGATGTGTGACATATCTTACCAACATGTTTCTTTGTCCTCGGTGTAGACACGGAGTCTAATGATAAGATAGGCGTGTATTGTTCTATAAAGTTCTATACACATGCATATATCTAGCTAATACCAGAGTTTATCCATGTATGTCATCTTTTTAATTAACCTAACATGTTTTCTTCTTTGTGGTATTTTTCACACCACAAGCAAAGGTCATTTAGCAATTTTTCCAGCTTTAACAGTGGAAGAAGACCCTAGGCATAGAACCACCAACCTTCTGTAAACTAGCTGGGCAGCTTTCTCACACATGAAATTTGGTCCCAGGTGGGATTCAAACTCACAGCGGTGAGGGGCAAGTGATTACTAGTCAGAGACCACAACCACTCAACCATGGAGGGAACTTCCACATTGTTTTACTAGACCTAATAAAATTCTCCCAGATGGTGTGACATATTTGGAAAACTCTATAAGCTTATGAACTTAAATATAAGAAAGTTCAAAGTAATACATGTAATTAAGCCAAACAATTGAACAAAACAAGTAAATAGCTTTTCCCATTAAATCAACATCTACCCATGACAGATCTTTTATCATGTAAATAAAATCATTCATAGGGAACATTTTGCTTGACCAATTTTACAATTGAGCCAATTTGTACATAAATATTGTTACATCATGTAAGGATAAGAAACCATTATTAGAAGTCATATGGTAGAACTATGAGTATAAACTATAAGTTATACTAATGTTTTTCTAATGACTGACAGTAGGGTATATAAACAATTTAAATTCATCTCATTAGAAACATCAAATGATAAATCAATTGAGAAATTCTAATTTCTAGCCTATGTTTCCTAATTCATGAACATGCATTCAATTAAAACTAATACAAGTTTGTGCATCATTATAGTAAATTACAATATTTTTAAACCAATAATTATAAGGCTGTAAAGTGTATAAAAAAGCTTCTTAGAATATCAATTTATAAAATGTTATCAAATTAAAAAATAAAATACCATTGAATCCAAGATTATATTCTTCAGCAATCTCATCTTTAATTGAATCTGCCACATTTGAATCATCTGAGTATGATCTCATTAATTTTGGTGAAGGTGATCGGCGTCTCAAACCTGGCGATACATTTCTTGGACTTGGGGAAGGAGTACGTCGAATCATTGGTGGCTTATTCTGAGGTGAGACTGAGCGACCTTGACCTTTCGAAGGTGATCGAGACTTGTTTGGTTGAGGTGGGGAGGGGCTTCGTCCACCTTTACCAAGTTTTACTGCTGTAGGTGAAGGAGTACGTTTTCCAGATCGCCCATACTGTATTTAAGATAAAACTATACACATTAAAATACTGATTCTAACACGTCGACTTTTCAACATAAACATACTGTGCTTAAATAACTGATATTGCTCAATACTGTTTACCATTATGTGATGTGTAAACAAGTAACACCCGTGTCTATTCACCCAATGGCATATTATCATGACGCTGCATGCATTATTGCTTCATACAGCACAATTTTCTTTTCAGAAGAAGAAACAAGACTGATAAAAATAAAAAAATAAAGATGTCCCAAATTGTTGAAGGGAATACTAAATACATAATAACCTGAACTTTAGGTTTATCCATACTGTCGGATGATGACGGTAAACCTCCAACAAACTCTGCCAAACTTTCCTCTTCTGATGTCAGCACAACATCAGTGGAATATTTTAATGAACTTTTCAACTGGAATGGCGATGCTTTAAAAAAAAAAAACATTTTTAGATTATTTATATTAATGTGAAATTCAATGTATACAACTGTGCTTATATAAACTCAAATGAAATAATTCTATAAATTAACTTTTCTTAGGCATACCTAGGAGAACAAACCAACAAATGTTGAACTTCGAAACCATTATATGTTCTTTGATCATGGAGACATTTCCATTGATACAAGATTACAGGAAATCTTTTATTTTTTAGTTTTTATTAATGCATGTTTCTGATGTCTAGATTAGTAGGATTTTTTTACACATATTTGTTTTAAGAGAAATAATTGTATAACCTTTATATTAGAAGTGGAAATATATTTTTTTAAATATTAAATTATCTTCAATCTACCTTTTTTCTGAGGTTTAGCATCTTTAGATCCTTTAGCTGGAGACTTCCCTCTGTTTGACTGTGTTACTACTGTACGAGGCGGTTCAATTGAGGCAGCAGGGGTAGGGCTGGGTGTTGTTTTCTTCAGAAACTTACCTTTATCTCTCCCAATCTTCACACTATCACTTTGTGATTCTGATATCTGATATAAAGACACCCATACAACATTTTCAAATAAGTTCCTTGGAATGTGATTAAAGCTAGAAAGTGTAGATCGATCTACATCTAAATGCATTTATACAATTTACAAATACCACAATTTAAAAACAAATGTGCTTCATTTTACTTCTATAAAGACAATACTCAAATTCAATAGCATTAAATGAACTTTTGTGGCCTTCTATTACAAAAATATTTCTTTTCTTTCTTTCTTTACTTTATTTTCTAAATGAAGTAGGTTATCTTTCAAGAACTAAATGTACAAGATTCCAAGACTTCCGTTAATTCTGACATTACCTGTTCACCACTGGATCTAGCAAGTTTCATGGCAGAAAAACTTTCATCACTGTCTGACTCGATGGTGACAGGTTTACGTGCTGCTGCTCTTTGTTGTATTTTACCAGTGAGAGCTGATGCTTTATCGAGAGCACTGGAACCTGGACGACCAAACCCAACCTTGCTCCCAGGACGACTGGAACCCTGACTCTGAGCAGGCTGACCACCATATCTAATATTTAACAACAAAACATAACATTACAGAATACAAATATTTCATTGAATATATCTATCCATCTGATAAAAGCTTAGTTCAGACGGATCTCCAAAAGTTTAACCATGAACAAATACAAAATATTTTAAGGTCAGGTAAAAACTGACACTTCTGACGAACTGAGATTTTATAAATATTAAAAGTTCCCACCATGCACAAATTTATGACCAATTGTTTACTTACATTTGTCCTAAACACTAAAATATTCGACAAAATTACTTGATAACAGGGTTTGTGCAGTTTCTAAAATATTTCTATTTGTCTCAAATTATACTTGCTTGAGTAACCCAGATATTACCTCTGTTGTGTTTGCACTGAAGGTGATGGACTTCCAGAAGACAACTGTGGTTTCTTAAGGAACTTGTTCACATTGCTGTCATCATCATCTTTTTCCTCAACCGATGGTTTCTTCTTTAAGAACTTACTTCCTGCAGAAGGAGCAGGGACAGCATTCTGTTTCACAGGAACATCTTCAATATCACTTGAGATAGAAATACTGTCGCCAAGATCTTCAAAGTTGACCAATTTTTGTTGCTTGGAAGTTTTCTGAGTCAAAGAGCTGATATAATCCTGAAACAAAAAATAATTAAAACTGAAACCAAAGCCTTTTCTTTCTCTTTGGTCAAATGGTTTAGTAACTGCTTTTAATAGATTGATATATCTTTGAGATTAGATGCTGTTTGAGACTTTAGCATTTTAAGTAGTTTTCTGACATCATAAAATTCTGTCATTTTACTTGATACTAAATGCAAAAATTAGCAATTTTGTGGCTGTCCTAGCATTTTGGCAAGAAGCACAATACTTGCTTATCTGCTATGAACATATATCTGCCTTTGTTACAGTTTGGAAAAACAAGCCAACATGAATTTATTACAAAAACAATTATAGAATGTTTACAAAGTAAAGCTTACATTGAGTTCATCTTCAGGCTTTGTGATCTTTTCCCCCTTTAGTTGACTGTTTGCTTTCTGCAGGAGTGCAAGAGTCGCACTTGGATTTCTTCGCTGCATTTTTCATTCATTAAAAATCATGCTATGTACAGTGATTCTGGAAGAACAAATGATTCATAATTATTTTTACAACAGAAGTTTCAAAGTAACTTTGATTTTCTGTTAGTCAATGAAAGTCAAGCTATACAGGAACCAATTGTGTCAGCATCATAATTTCCTGACTTAAATAACATAATACTGATATCATTGATAAGGCCTCGACCAAATATTTTGTTTCTCCAAGAAAGTGGTGATAATAAACTTTGAGTCAAATATCACACCAGGCTATTTGTTAGACAAACAGGCACACATTCAATATTTCTACTAAAATATACTTAATTGTCTACATCTACATCTACATGATACTCCTGAGCAATAAATACTGATTATAACTGAGAGGCACTTGTCAGGAAAACTGTGTTAATAAATATTAAGTGCTCAGTTAAAAGATAAAAGAGTGCAATGTTAAGATTTAAAAAAACATCTAGGGAGCTAGAAAGGAGCTGTCTCCAGCCTTTCCTTGAAGATATTTAGGCTGAGACTGGATTTGACCTGGTATGGGAGGATATTCAAATGCCTTATAGTTCTGGGGAAATAGGAGCTAAGGTGATACTGGGTACGGGAATGGGGGATCAGGAAGTTCAAATTTCTAGTTGGGATGAGGTGGTTATAATCAACATGAACAAGGTTGTTCTGGATTTTGTAGAGAAGAGAGGTATTATTACACAATAATTATGTCAACAGTGCAAGATTCTATGTTACTATTATTAGATATATAAGTATTTTTTGCATTTAGATTAAATTTTTAGCAGGACAGCAGAACATTCCATTATGTTTAAGCAACAGTAAATCAAAGATTCGCTGCTTTTGCCATATGAAGGATCACTAGTTTTTAAAACATTACACAGCATTGTAATTTAATTTTCAATGATCAGAAATGAATAAGAGGAAATTGCCAACTATTTGAAACACTGTAAAGATCAAAAACTGTTCAGTCACTAATATTGAGTCATAGTATATTACTTGACTGAAGCATAATAATTCTATAAACTACCTTGATTCAGTCAATTAAAAAACATTTCGTTAAAATGACTTGCTCAATCATGAAAGCCAAGTCAATAATTCAAGTGATTCTCCAATTTGTAGAAAATGATGAATTGCTGTATCATGTCAGTTTGAGCATCTGAAATTATCTGTTGTTATAACAAAATCTGTATTAAAAATCGCAAAGCTTTGTAGTATATATATTAAGAAAGACAATCAATACAAAATGAAATTTAACGAACCTGCCGCCATTTGTAAACAAGTAAGCGTCTAGTAACATCGATCGAACACCAACTATCCCGCGACAACAATTTTTTATATGCGGATCACTTCTAAGTTGTACCTAAACTGGTCCCCGTTACATGTTGCAGTGCACTAAAGGAACATTGTCTTTGTACACCAGTCAACGGGTACCAGTTTAAGTCAACGGGTACCACTTTACTTGTCTAATAAACTGGTACCCGTTGACACTGGCGTACAGAGGCAATGTTCCTTTGGTGCATTGCAACATGGAACGGGGACCAGTTTACTTGTCCAATATATATGAGGTATGTCCCTTAGACCATTGGAAACAGCGCATTCCCACAACGAGTGATGTTTTCTAGATAGATTTAGCAGTAATAATTAAACTAACTTAGACATTTTATATGCATTTAATGTATAAAATACTTTACTTGAAAACACGCTGTCTAAAATAAAAAGAAAGATTCCTGTTTAGTCTCGCGAGACATATTGCTTTATATACTGTTTACCTCTTTTGAACGAAATTCATCAAGAATTCAATAAACTAAGAAAAACAACATATAAACAGAAGTATATTTTATTAATTTAATAACCCATTACAAGTATATACGTGCGGCACTAATAAAACACGAGAACACATTTTTAAGGTGAATAATCTAAAAACGTGGCTTCCATGAAGTTTCTGAAATGTGAAAAAAACTTCAGTTGTATGGAGATTCACTGCGTTTTCTTAACAATACGTGTATTTTCTTAATCTTTAATAAACTGGCGTAAATATAAACATAGTAATACTGAAACTAAGAAAGCCATACTTGGAAGCAAACAGACATAGAATGATTGGTTTAGTTAGATGAAACTGAAATGATTGTAGTTTAGGTTCAGTAAGGATACGGTTTACTTTAAGCTGCGTATTGAAAACATTCATTCGAAGCAAATATTCGTTTACTGACATAAATAACCAATTTAAATAGCTAATTGAGAAAGTTATGGGTTATCGTAAATAAAATCTTACGTTTTTTGATCCACTTTGAATACTATTTCTCCACCATTTTTGTCAATTTTACCATTGTTGATTGCAGAACGACATATTGCAGAGTTCTGAGAAAAAATTAACACATAATTTATAAACAAATAAGGTTTTATATCGTGCATTGTGTTAGACAACACGTTAGACTAATATCACTCGTACTATCATATCGGTAATTTATCAAAAGCTGTTTTCTACATATCCATTAAGTTACATTTTAATGACATTTAATACATTAACAATGTTGTTTTTCAACAAATTATAGATGTGAATTTTCAGTTTTATTCTATCATCGCCTTTGATTAAAAAGATGATGAAAAGCGTGTTGGAGCGTGTGGAGACTGGTTATTCAGGTAGATCAGGAATTATTATTAACTTAATTCATTCACTTAAATCTTATTCCCAAAATAAATCCATTCATCTTTAAGTACGTTTTAATTTGGTAATATTAATCAAAATATTTACATCAAATACAGTTACATATTGCTTGATTTTGAAAACGCTTTTCTGGCTTTGTTAAGCAGTAATGATAGAAGTTACCCTGGAAATATTATCGTGTGCATTGTATCGTTAATACATTGCTAGGGGTCACATAAGAAAACAGAGAATATGAAATCCGTATGATATATAGGTGTGTACTCGTCTGCTCGTGTTTTTTCAAGAATGGCTATATTTCACTGATACATATCTTGAAAATTCTGATTTGTTAATGATGCCTTTCAATTGTTAGTTTTTACAATAATATGTTGATGGAAAGACATGAAAGTTTTTAGGCGTAATTAAGTTCAATATGCTTTCTTTGCCGATATGCATCTATTAAAGACATCCAGT
This sequence comes from Lutraria rhynchaena, assembly GCA_008271625.1. Lineage (NCBI taxonomy): Eukaryota > Metazoa > Mollusca > Bivalvia > Venerida > Mactridae > Lutraria > Lutraria rhynchaena. The sequence goes on along the minus strand of VIBL01000142.1, from coordinate 327,328 downwards.
GATCGATTTAGAACATTTAAGTGTATGTTGGTTTAAATCTTCCACTCCAATAATAAACTGTCAGTAGATTCCTCTATTCCCTAGCTGTTACCTATACTCACCACAGCATATCTGGAAGCCGCGAATTGTGAATTTAGGTTTGTGCAGCCCGGAGGACAGCGACCACTAAAATAAGAAAAAAAATGACACGACGTTTCATTGCGAACATGCTATAAATTTTCAAAATTCGACGTAAGTTTTATATCAACATACTTTCGATATTTATTTTAACGACTTCGTGATTAATATAATTGTGTAATGGAAAGAGAAATGGTAAATATATACATCTGTATAAAATGATCTTAAAGTTCAACCCATGAAGATCTTTGCGTTTAAACTAATAGAAAGTGAATATGCTCGTACCCACAAATAGCGCCATCTTGTCCACATGCTTGGAATGTTGTGTCACATGTAAATGATGTTAAATTATGATAAACTGCAAAATGATAATTGTTTATTATTGATAATTTTTTTGTCCGAGAAATCCACCCATATTCGTAAACTGGAACTAGTTCAAGATTAAACACCAAATTAATATTAGAAAATGCTGAAGAATAGTCATGTTTACAGTTAGGAGATCGACCCTTTTTTGCACCAACTTTAAAGTTTCTACCGGCAAAATCCAAATGACGAAAATATTAGGATGAATTATTATTTTATAAAATGAATTTTCAGATTTTTATGCGCAAAATGATAAAATTGGGTACATACGTATTTATTTGGAAACTGATTTGTAAATATGCGTGCAAACTTAACCATAAAATGATGCTGAGAAAGTTCCCTTGTCTGTCACAGCTTGACATTGGTATTCTCCGGAATCATTTGTTGATTCAAAGCGGAATACAATATCTCCGTTTGGCAAGATGAAGTGTGTTGGTAGACCACCATGAACCTTGGTGTATGACACTGCTTGTTGGTTCACGTTCTGTACCTGGCAACCGTCGTCAACCGAATCACCGGGGCGTACTGATACAAACTTATTTAACGGTCGTATGACTGGTTGACCATCTTCATGAATAATATAGAAAAATATAAACATATTTCGTGAGTAATGCGTGATGCGAACGAAAATGTGCGATATGAATTATCTAAAGAAATGTCTTCATTATAAGGTGCACATGTACATAAATACATGAATGTACAAGGAGTTTACAATTGCCTCGGTCCAATTCATAAACTTTGTAAGATACAAATGTATTATAATCATGTATAAATAATACATTGATAAAATTTGCTTATTCAGTAAAACACCCGTAAATTCTCTTACTTTTTACTCAGCGTCCATACGTTATGATGCATAGTATATCAATCAAAATTTATCAAATAAGAGACGGTCGTCATAGAAACCGGGACTATTTGTGGTAAAGTACTAACTTTCTACAACCAGAATGATTGTCTTTGTTGCTGTTCCCAGGAGGTTAGATACTGTACACGTGTATTTCCCAGAATCACCGACTTGGGTCGCATCTATGGCTATACCGATAGGTGTGTTTACAGTTCTGTTTACCGGAAGTACGCCATTTTCTCTGTCCCACGTGATGTCAGGGACGGGCTTACCATCAGGTACGCATGGCAACAACACTGTATTACCTTCTGTTGTTGTGATCAAGAAATCTGTCGTCCCTCCTTGAATGGTCGGTACCTCTGATGAGAAGAAAATACGTTGTCAAATAACATGTGAAAACAATATTCAGTACCGTATTTCAAAAAGTAAATTTGACAAAAATTTAGCATAAGAGACGAACAAGGAGTTGATTGTGCTGTGTTGCTCTTCATTTGAATAGTGTGGCCAGTCTTCGATGTAGTCTAAGGAAGGTTGAATTTATTGTTTGTGATGGTCTTTTTGGGGGGATATACTCATACAATTATTGTGAGAGCATGAAATTAACTCACTTAAATTTTGACAGCAATCATGTGTCGGTGATTTACCCTGAAAAGGAAAAAAGTACATTGTTTCAATACAGACTTTGTATTTTATTTTCTATATGCCGTTTAATTTATTGATATTCGGACGTTCGGTATACAATACATTTTCCATCAGGAATTGACAAAAAAATAAACAAAATGTATTTCTAACCGGTTCTCCTTTAAGTCCAGGGGTTCCTTTGATCCCTTGCTCTCCTTTCATCCCAGCATCGCCTTTAGGACCCACAGATCCATCTCTTCCTAAATTACCCTTAGTCCCTGTATCACCTGAAAGTAGAAAATATCAAACAGATTCAGAGGAAATGTCACACGTACCTCACTCCACCCAATCACAAATTATCACGACCATAAACAAACCATCACAGCAAACCAGTCCGCACATAAATACGTACAGTCCCACCGCCACAAAGTAACATCTGCCAGAGATTAGACTGTAAGTTTTGCAAGAACTACAAGAACATGTATTCATATCATAACCAATATGTGAAACAGAGAAGAAAGAAGTCATTTAATCTTAAGACCAAGACGGCACAAAATGATAATTCTCACCTTTGTCTCCCTTACTACCATTTATTCCATTTATTCCTGCAGTCCCTGTTTCACCTTTGGGTCCTGATGGCCCAACAGGACCCACGTCACCTTTACTCCCGAGTTTTCCATCAATCCCTTGTTCTCCCTTTTGTCCTTGTACACCAGGTACACCACGGATACCAGCTGAACCCTGTTCACCTTTATTGCCTGGTGGTCCTATAGGACCCTGTGTTCCCCTAATCATAATCACACACTAGTGTTACAAACATAGAGAAACTACGAATGCAATTATCGCATACGGGGGAACGTCCGAAAACCGGACTTGACCGAAAGTCTGAATTGTTAAAAATTCCGGATTTCAAATAACTTATTATAATGTCCACAGGCATTAGTAACAGACTTGTGATTGTAAAATTGCAATAAATTCTTTATAAGACATCAAAATTTAACCCAGAATTACCTTAAATGAAAAGAAAATCACAGACTTCAACCCCCGTTCAACTGTTACATATACATTGTACAAAGTACAAGAGGATATTTTGACACTTTGGACACATATTATTTCGCGCTAGTTCGTTTTCCAAAATCATTATTAATGCATTGTATTTAGGGAACAGTTGTCTTAGGAAGTTGTAAAAGCATTAGTGAGGCATTAAATTATTACCGAGTTAATCAAAATAACTGATTAGCTATAAAAATTCTACAGCTTACATTTCACCCTTGCCACCTTTAATTCCATCTAATCCAGGCTCACCCTTTGCTCCGTCAGTTCCCGAAGGTCCAACCAAACCTTGCATTCCAGTGTCACCTAATGTTTTTCATTGTTTTCAGTAATTTTACTCAAATATTTTACGTAAGTACAGACATTCAATACTCAATATTTTGGACTATTCGAATAAATAAATCTTTAGACTTAAAAGTTTTACTGGAACAATTGTAAGATACTTCCAATGCAAAATGATACGTAATACAAACCACAATATTGTACCGTAACCAATTCATCGATTTTCAACGTTTTCATAATAAGTAAACGCTTATGTATGAACCATTATTTTCTCTGTGATAAATCAATTAAAACACCAAACTTACCTTTCTCTCCTCTACCACCTTTCACTCCATTTTGACCTGGTAATCCATCGGAACCATTTTTACCTGGTAGTCCATCTACGCCATTTGATCCTTTAACACCGAATTCGCCCTTCTGGCCCTTAAATCCTTGTTCACCCTTTATTCCGGGCAGGCCATTAATACCATGATCTCCTTTAGGACCTTGAAAACCTTGTTCTCCCTTTTGTCCTGCTACACCAATGCCTCCTTTTGCACCATTTACTCCCGGTAACCCAACAGGCCCTTGTGGACCTGCTACTCCAGCTTCTCCTTTCTTTCCTTGTTGTCCAGTATCACCTTTTGTACCCTTCAGACCATCAACACCATCATTACCCTTAGGTCCTTGTAAGCCAATGCTTCCCTTCACTCCTTTAGGACCAGGTAGTCCATTTAAACCGTTATTTCCCTTAAGTCCACGTATACCTTGAATTCCCTTTTCACCTTTCGGACCCTGTGGACCATCTAAACCATCTGTTCCGTTGTAACCATCTATTCCTATATCTCCTTTATCACCTTTATTACCAATTGGCCCAATAAGACCCTGAGATCCCTTAGGACCTGGTGGTCCTGGTAAGCCATCGGTACCATTTAAACCATTTTGTCCTGTTAATCCCGTTTCACCTTTCAGTCCTTGTGCGCCTATTAGTCCAATTGCTCCTTTATCACCTTTAGAACCAGGGTTGCCAATCAGACCAATGTTACCCTTTTGTCCCTTGAGACCTTCAGCACCTTTCTCGCCCTTTGTACCATCTGTCCCGTTAGCACCAGGCAATCCCGGTGGTCCAGAGATTCCCAAAGGGCCTTGCTCTCCTTTTTGACCCTTTGGTCCATATTGTCCAGTGGCACCAATGTCACCCTTTACTCCTTGTTTTCCTTTCATTCCTTGGATACCCTTTTCTCCCTTTACACCTTCGGCACCTTTATCTCCTTGGATACCTTGGTTTCCTTTGGATCCAGTGATACCTTGATCTCCTTTAGGTCCAGCCACGCCAGTGTCACCTTTAGCACCATCTTTTCCATTTAATCCATCCCTGCCTGGTGGTCCAATTGGACCTATGTTGCCTTTTGGACCTGGCAAACCAGGTAACCCATCGGTTCCATTTACACCGTCGGGACCCATTGGCCCCTGTTCACCCTTACTACCTTTCATTCCTGGTGCTCCTTTCATACCTTGATTTCCCTGAGCACCATCTATACCATTTTTGCCTGGAATACCTGTTTCTCCCTTATCTCCCTTCAATCCATTAGTTCCCTTCAATCCTGGGCTTCCAGTGTTACCTTTTGATCCCGGTAGCCCTGACAAACCATGCTCTCCTTTAGAACCAGGTTTCCCCTGTTCACCTTTCTCCCCTTTCATCCCATCTGTACCATTAAAACCTTGCACACCCGCAGAACCTGTATCTCCTTTTTTACCAGGGATTCCATCAGTTCCATTATTACCTGGTATCCCAGGTTCGCCCTTAGCACCATCTTGTCCATTTAAGCCATCTTTACCTGATAAACCAATCGGACCTGTATCACCTTTTGAGCCTTGCAAGCCTGGCGATCCATCAGTACCATTTACACCTTCGGGTCCCTGTTCTCCTTTACTACCTTTGTTACCTACGGGCCCTTGTATACCCTGGACACCTGGAGCCCCGTCAGTACCTTTCGTGCCCTGAATCCCTGGATTTCCCTTTTCACCTTTCAAGCCGTCTGTGCCATTGACGCCTGGGCTTCCCTCGTCGCCCTTTGGTCCCGTTAAACCAGACAAGCCACGCTCACCTTTAGAACCGGCTACACCAGGTTCACCTTTGTCTCCCCTTATCCCGTCAGTTCCGTTTATACCTTGTACACCTGGGGATCCTGTGTCACCTTTCACACCGGTGTTACCATCTGTACCGTTATATCCCGGTGTCCCAGGATCTCCTTTATCACCTGAATATGTTGATTAAATTCAGTATTCCAATAAATTGCACCGTGTTTATATGAATTAATTCCTATTATTTCTACAGAAACTATCCCTACTTTTATGCCAGTAAATCCAATGAATATTACTAAATTTTGCACAGACAGTAAAACAAACATGCATTGCGTGATACTGACAATCGCGAACATAACATACGAAGTGTAGATATAGAACGTGGTACGTCGAACATAAACTTTAAAGTCGATTTGTCGAGCAATATTAGCCTCAATGTTTGTACAAGTACAACAGTACACAACAAACCCATTTAATAATAAATTTTGCAGTGTGCAATGGCTTGATCTAGAAATAACATTGATAAAATATACTTTAATATCGCAGCTTTTACCTTTTGGTCCAGCTGGTCCCCCTGAAAGATTTTATATACTTGTACATTGGCCTATAATTTAGTATATAAATTTACAGCGATAAGAATTGAAAGCAACAATAGCTAAAGCGACGCCAAAGCTCGTCTGTTTTACATCAGTCTATTTAATAAGCAATTTTGACCAAAATTAATACAAATGTAGTTAAAAAGAGCATAACTCCAAACATATAGCTTTAAGAATAAAACCCATTGTCTAGCATTGTCTGGCTTGTCATGATAATTAACTATTACAAGTGGCGTGTTGATGTCTTTAAAAGTGTTGGAGTAATGGACTACATTGAAGTTTTTGCACAGCAACGACAACGACAACGACGGCGCTGCAGCAATCATAATAGTCGACTTTTTCGTCGAAACAGACGAGTTAAAATGAAGAACATCAAGTGAACATCGTACTGCGTGTTGTATGACGATGTTCGTATAAACTAACTACGCGGCACAAGCTTATGTTATACCCATATACTGAAGTAAGTGGTACTTCACATTTGGAACACCTCGGCCAATTCTGTTTCTTTATCTTAGACATCGTCGGTCGAGGGTGTGAGGGATTCCGAATGGGATACTACATACATTTTAAGGCGCACACTCAGATGCGTATCAGTGTACCTTTTTTTGATTATTGTTTCTTAACTAACTAGCATTATTAAAGAACCAGGGGTTTCGATCAACTGGAATCATAAATCATATTTTCAAGTATAACAACAGATGCATACTCAGATTGCTCATTCTTGTTTAAAGTACTTACAGTGCTTCAATTTTGGCCGATTATAACCATGGGCGAAAACTTGATGTTAACAGCTTGAACATAGTTTAATGATGGCTATTAGCGCCTATTTTTGACAGAATATTTACCTGAACAAATGATTGTTCCATTGGGTTGACATACTTTCTGTATCTCATTCTGCGCGGAAAATAATACAGAACATTTTTTTTTGCATTTTACAAAGTACATGTATTTTCATAAATATTAAGTTTAGATTTTCGGAGATTAGAATGACGCTGTAATGATTACATCTACATAATCTACTTTAGTTATAATATTATCTTATAATGAACGTGGTTTATATATATACAGAACATTTAGATATATCCTAGAATATGATATACAGAGTATGATTTATTTTTCTTACCTGTATATCAATCAACGTTGCTGAAGATTGTCTTCTAGAAACCGAGTGAGTGTCGTCTGTCTTATGTTCCTAAATCAACGGTTATAAAACTCAAGAAATAAAAGATACACTATGCATTATCGATATATTTGCTGAAGTTTTTTTCACTGGGTTTAACGCCGTTTTTCAACAAATTTTCAGTTATATACGGCGACCAGTTCACCTAACCAGTTTTCCTGGACTATATATAACCGGTACTAACTTACCCCCCACAAGGAGCCGGGGACTTCCCCACATATGGAGGAAAATCGACATTTTTTGTCAAATTTTTTTAGAAGGGTATGACCCGCCGCGAACAAGTACAGCACACTAACCATTGGACCACGGTCGCGGCCATTGAAAGTGTGTTCAATTCATTCATCATACAAAGTATGGTAGAAACAAAAACAAAAAACATGCAATGTTAAGATGACGGTGAAAATAGTCGTATCTCTTCAGCTAATAATTTAAATTACAAACTAATGAAATAATGTTTTGTTGTTTTAGAAAACTTTATAGTTTACAGCCACTGTTAAACTTCTAATAAAATTTGAAAGTGCCTATTTATTTTATATCTCAAACTGTAAGTCCAACTTAGTTTGAACTTCTTAGGAAGTAACAATCTTGCAGATTTTAAATGTGAGTATAATGTCGTTTTGTCGTCTTTGTCCGGTACCTAATTATTTACAGTAAAACCTCGATAATGAGACCACCTACAGGACCCGAAAAATCGGTCCGAAAATAAGTGTTTTTTAACAAGGTGGTCGTAATACTGAGGTAGTCACTATGTTGGGTTTAACTGTATTTGTTTTCATGTTTATTTTTACTTCATTTTAATTTAACGTACATGTTTCATTTAATCGGGTAAATGTAATAATTATAACCATTTACTTACTGAGTTCAGAACGCCAGTTCGTAAACTATTAATATCACTTTTCACATTTTCTAGTTGCAGAGATTGGTAGAACGTGATTCCAAACAACATTAGCGTGCATAATGAATGCAAGACTGTGTACAGAATTAATAATTTACTGGCATTTTTAGATTTCTCGGCCATTTTGTTCTCGGAACAACATTTGTCAATTTTGTTGTGAGTTCACGTCTTATCATTTTGTAGAATATTATACAATTCTGGATGACACTTTATCTGGATTACAATATTTCTTACCAAATTAAGTACACTGGGTCAATACGATTATGTTCCCATTTCTGTTAAAGTCAATTACTGAGTCGTTTTAGACCGTGGCGGTGAAGGTTTGTGCTTCAAAGCATTAATTTACTAGAAATGTTCGATGTCATGAGTTTATCTATAACGAGAGATGAAAGCGAAACTAACCTTCCAACTTTTTTATGTATAAACATTTATACTTATTTCGCTTTCATCATTCAATGTCGTTTATGTTTTACACACTCTCTGACACAGTGTGCTAGTACTTTCATCAATACATAACAATTTAAACACAAAAAATTGACTCTGATGTCTGAATGCTAGTTTTCAAATTAATGGAGAAATTTGTCCTTTTGTTACTCATGTTTTCCAAATCAAATTGGGTATAAATTGACACGTTCATGCTGTCGCATACGCGTGTTTTTCATGAAGATAAAACTGTTAACTTATACATGTATTTATTTTATCTCGTGTTTGGGCAATAATGTTAATAATAGACCTAATGGGGATGATGGTGATTGTGATAATGATACTGGGTTAGGGTAATGATGGTAATGACGGTGATGATAATGATGGTAGTGATGATGATGATATTGATGATGATGATGATGATGATGATGATGGTGATGATCATGATGATGAATGCAACTCGGAAAATGATGACTGATTTACGGTTTTCAACCTTCAGTTTGTCAGAAACAATAAATTCTTCTGTTCATACTTTTTAAATAAACAGTCCTTAAAATCTCCTAATTGTTAGACTGAAATATGCGATGAAATAATTTGGGATACATTGTAGCAAGAACATCTAATGGCATTTTCAGAACAATAATTGTGGATAGCCATTATTTGTGATCAGTTAAATCTAATTTAACAAAGCCGAATTTCGCTCAGAAATTGTCCGGACTTATTCGTTCCGTGTTGAACAGATTTTTTCATCACTTCCGGTGTAAACAAACATGGAAGAGGGTGGAAATTATAATTTGCAGTCTGTTGAGACTGCGACGATACGTCAGTCACCAGAGGGTGACACTGATCATGCGGTAAATGAACTAAAAGTTGAACATAATGAGATTCAAAATAGCAAGAAAGCAACAAACATATCTGATTCTCAAACGGTTGAAAGTGCTACAAAAGATCCTCAAAACCCGGAAGAGAAGTTGAACGATTGGTTGATTCACAGAGCTCGAGGAATCGGAAACTTTAAATTCACAAAACGAAGATGGTTTAAATTTAGCGAAGAGAATTGTAAACTTTACATGTATAGGTGAAACAAAATTATCAAATTGTTTCATATTAAACATATTTAGTTATTTAGAATCTGGGACTCTTAAGTGTAGAGTTCCTATTAGAATGTATTAATTGTAAATTAGCTTTTCCTTTCGTGGTCTACTTTGAATAACCTAACTAAAGATCTCAGATTTCCATTGTCATTCTAGATGCAACATTTTAATTATAGTGATGCAATTGGAAGAAAGTGTTAAATTAAAAATTATCACATTTTCAGAAAAAGTCCTATTATTTGGTCTAGTTTGTTCACATGGTTCTGTATCAGGCTTCTCAGTGATATACCAATCGTACATTTGTGTTGATCAATGATCCTCTGCATTTATATTTTTGTTTTAAGACATTTTTGTATGAAATTTATGTTAATTTATGGAATAAATACAATAGCAGGCTTCTCGAAACTACTCGAATGCATGCCTGACATTTGGTCAGGCAAAGTTAGAATTTTTGTCTGAGCTAATGAAAATTTGTCTGACTGAATATAACATAAATAAGTGATAAATGCTGTAAATTGTGCCCGACTGCTAGACATCTGGCCTGGTACTCACAGAAAAGTTATTGGACCTACTCGAAATTTGCCTTACATGTCCGACAGTCCAGCAACTTTCAGGAAGCCTGCAGAAAGAACAAATTTTATGTGGTGCCTTTCATTTGTTTCTCCTTCCTTTTCTTCAGCGTTTTGAGTGTAACTCAACTTTCAACTTTCAATTTTAGGTACTCATTATTTACTCTTAAGTATTTTTGCATTTTTTTCAGAGATGTCACACTTACTAAAACCATAACCTGGTTTTGAATTGAGTTTGTGGTTACCTCATACACAAAGTCTTAGAAAACTTGATTCATTACCAGTCCCATAAAATTGCCATTAGTCATAAATAGATTTTCATTTTAGAGATCCAAAAGATTTGGTACCACTTGGAGAAATTAATGTTGCCACATCATCACTGTATTCTGACCCAGGAAATCATGACAAACCTGGATTATTTCAGATTAAGTAAGTAGGCACAGTACAGTGTTTTTTTTTCAATTTTGGGCTGAAATTCTTCCCCATTCCTCTTGCAGAAATGTTTATATTTTCCCCCCATTTTATCAAAACATTTCCCTCCAAAAGTTAGTCGCAAAATTTGATCCCTATCTATTTTACTTAGTTTATCACAATTTGTAAATCGGCAATTTTCTTCTACCATGGGCCCCAGCCACATTCTCATAGAAGTGAAAAAAAAACACTGACATACAACTAGATCATGACAACATTAATTTGTGATTTATTCTCATAAATGTTGTGCTCTTGGTAGTTGTTATATCTTTAGACTGTACTGAATTAATTTAAATGATTTGTATGGTTGAATAGAATATATAGAAACATTAAATCAGTGTAATTCATCAAGTTTGTAATGTTTAAAATTGTTGTGCCTTTGAAAATGATTAATTAAATTTATCCATTATCTTCATTCTAATCAAACCAATTATTTTTAAGAATCATTTAATGCGATATATGTGTTCCTCACAAATGTTTGACCATTTTGTTTATCTTTTTAATGATAGAAGAAAATAAGTAAATAGCTGTGATTTAAGAACTGTTTCAGTATCTGCTTTGCACATTCTTTCTTGTATTTTTCTTCCTCTGAACTGCAATGGACTCAATACCATTAATTTCCCAGCTGCTTATTCTATGGCTTGAATTTTCCCAAATAAATGGTTTTATTATCCAACAATTACCGAAATGTAAGAATACAAAATACAGCTGACATTTCAGTTAGCTTTCTTACATATTTCTATGAACTACTTAAGTGTTTTATGATAATAAATAGCCTGTTTGTTTTGTTATTAATATAACTTCCTTGTTTGGTTAATTGTTAAGAAAAACAGTGGCATTTCTTTTGTCTATTGTTAGTTATATGACTAGATACATTGTTGTTATATTTGTGATCTGTATTGGTGCTGTATTGTCTGATCCTGTTTACATTAAGATTTTTATGGGTTACTGTGTTGTTTGAGATACTTTATTTTTTGTTCTTAGTATTGCATTTGCATGGCTTGTGTTATTGTGCAATTCATGGTTGACTGTCCATTTTGCTGCGATTGTATTTTAACATTAACTGTTAGCTGTCAAACTTAAACCATATGATTTCCTACTGTCAGTTTCATGTAATAGCTCAATAAATTATTTCTTTTGAACTCTCTACATACAGTTATGAACAAATTTTAAAATCTGTGGTAAGATTTTGTACCAGATGAAAACATGTAAATGATATTTAACCATAAAATTTGGATGAATTTTTTCCAGATCTGATGGCAAAGAGATGATACTTGATGCTGGTAACCGGCGTAAAATGATGTACTGGTTACAGGCGCTCCAAGCAAAAAGAAGGGAATTCAATCTGTCTCGCAGCTGTGGTACACCTGATAGGGTTGATCATATGTCAAACAAGGTAATTTATGTTTCCTCTGATTTACACAGCATAATATCGTAACTATCATACATTAATAATATCCCTCTCACTTACATAATTTGTCTGCTTTGTTTTTTGTTACATTTATTTTTAAATTGTTACTTACTCATATTTTTTCTGTAGATTTGAATATAATATATAATATTAAGCTACTGTCTCCCAACCTTGATTCATCATTGTTGCTAGTTTTTTGTTCATATATCCTGGTTTATCCTAATGTTATGCCATATTATGCCAAATATTACAAACAAAACTAGTTTATTTAAAACAACAAAGTTATTTATTTTTGTTTCATTGTGTGGGAATCTTTTTTCTGATGTGTTTTATTTCCTGTGGGAAATGAAAATACAAAGTGTATAAGTAAGTGCTAAATCAAAATGAAATGTTATCTGATGAAAGTAGACCTTCAAGAGAAAGCAAATAAATGATGCCTCATGTATATCTGTGTTGGCCTGAATGTTAAATGTAGACTTGTTCAGGCGTTAAGTATTTGTGGTAGACAACTTTAAAAAAGAACCGATTTTAATCATTTGTTCAAGTCTTATGGTTTAAAAATTGATTGTTTCCTTCATGAATCATCTTTTTCTTCATTGAGTTCTTTGTTAGCAGTTAGATTTAACATTAAATTTTATGCTTATTTGTAAATGCACCATAGTAGAATAATGGCAGAGAACATTTATTAGGATAGGAGTTCGTCTGACACTAAAATATTCTGATACTTGTTAAAGCATGAAATGTAATCAGACATTGAACTGTTTGATTGACTTCCAATGCCCAGCATGATGGATTTAAGTTTTACAGTTGTGGAGAACTGAAGTATAATTAGTAAATAGTTGCAAAGCATAAAAAGTACCTAGTTGCCACTAACCTGATTGATGCTATTTTTTTGCACACCAGTAGGTTTTTTCATTCTCTGTTAGTTTTTTGCTTCCTGATATTTTCGTATAAGATGTAACTCAGAACTAAGTAACTCAGAACTAAAAAAACATTGGAATGGCAAAGTTCTGCTGACCTGTAAGTCTTGTTTTGGGGGATGTTAGTGGAAACCAGGCATTTTTTGGGGGGCGACCTAATGGATATAGGTAAGTTTTCATGTTTGCTTGTAGTAATTTTTGAGTGTGCTTTGTGCTGCTTTATCTTTAAGCGTGCTAGTAACCTTGGTGGACTCCTATCAAAAGATTCAGGATCAATGGATGCCCTGAATGAATCAACTAGTGTAAGTGCCTCTGACTTTCCAGAAATTATGGTGTCTGATGCTGACACTAGTGACGTCGACAGCAATGCTAGTGTAAATTCAAATATATCAGCAAAGATTAATTTAAAGGGTCTCAGTAACTTTAAATCTGAAATACAACAGAAATGGTCTGCTGTCAGAATACCAGGTTAGTATCATTTTTCCTCTTTAATTTTTTGTTATTTTTAGCTCATCTATTTCAAAGAAAAAGTCTAGTCATTATGTTCGCTGGGTTGTCATCATTGTCATCATCGTTGTCAGGCAAAAACTTTATTGTAGCCCATGACTCAAAACACTTTTTAAGGTATCATCATGGCACTTGGAATACTTGATTATCATGACAAGGTGCAGTTGCAAGACAAGATGCATTATTCTGAAACCTATAATTTTGGACTTATGAATCTTTTAAACTTAAAATTTTGGTCAAAGTTAAACATTTTCAAATTCGAAATCTCGAATGTGCCCCCCTGTTGCCGACATGTAAAACAGACGAGCATTGGTGTCGCTCTGCGGGGCTCTTGTTGATTAATATTAATATAAATGATTAATATTAAAAGGGTTTAAAAAGTGTTCTTGTTTCTACTAACCTGACCCACACTATATTTTTCTATCGATCCTTAGATTTGTTTTGATATCGGTCAGTTTTTTTTCTTACATTTTCATGTGCACCTAAAATCAATACATTTGAAAAAAAAGTTCTCCCCCCCTTACCAATCCCATAATTTTGGGGGATATTAGTGGAAACATAGTGTTAATTTTTTTGCCTTACAAATGACTTGCCTCCTTTTTAATACATTATTTTGTAGCCATCAAGTCACATAAAGCATTTTCTTCAAGTATGAATTCAGTACATATTTAGTTAAAGTTGAATACACATTGTAATAAAATAACTGATATCTAAAAAATTGATTTATTTACATTTGTCAACATTTGTATATAAAAACCAGCACGAATGATAAACATGGTCAAGAAAAGAAGTACAAGCAATGAAAGGATTGGTAAAAACAGAACTTGTTGTCTTTCTGAAATCTTGTCTTGTCTTTATACTTGCTTGTATTTATAATTTCAGTTGATACCTGCCATTTTTGGTCTTCTGTTTGAATAAAATCAGTTTGCCTATTTCTGTCTTATACTTTATCTATAAAAATTTAGTCTTTCTTTTGATTTTAGAATTGGATTCATTATGTACCTATTAGTCAAATTTTGCTGCACTCCTGGTTTGAATTTTGAGTTGATATTGGGGTTGATCTCTTTGTAATATGATTTTGTCTAAAGTCCTAAGTATATGATTAAAATGCTGCCTCAATTTACTTCTTTTATCTCTGAAGAAAGCTTCAAGTTGAAAACATGTTAGTTGTCTGATGTTGCAGTTGTTCTGTGTAATAGTATACAAAGTGTCCTTTAAACACAAAATGGTGATTAACATTTATAAAGAATAAATGAATTAAGTGTGTAATAATTTCAGGAAACTGCTATTAATACTACATCTGATTATTTTCCAGTCTTATATAACAATCTATTTTTATCTATTCAGATGTTGTTAAAGTGTGAGTGTAGAACTAGTTCACTCTGTAGTTAATTGTACCAGTACTTATATTTTCAGTCACAACTTTGCACATTCTAAATTATTTATGACCGCTTATCAACCTTTTGTTATTATGTCTTGTTTGCTTTATTGCAAGGAAATGTCAGGTTGTCATACTGATAACACAGTCTCTCCAGTAAAGGGAGACAATCCTGTCAATTTAGGGAGACAATCCCTTCAATAATGGGAGACAATCCCATCAATAAAGGGAGACAATCTGTTTTTAGTAATGGGAAATAATCCCTTCAGTAAAGGGGGACAATCCTGTCAGATTAGAGAGGCAATCCCTTCTGTAAAGGGAGACAATCCCTTCAGTATAGGGAGACAATCTTTTTTAGTAATGGGAGATAATCCCTTCAGTAAAGGAAGACAATCCTGTCAGTTTAGGGAGACAATCTCTTCAGTAAAGGGAGATAATCCTTCTGTAAAGTGAGACAACTTCTTCAGTAAAAGAGACATATTGTTCTTATCAGTTTCTTCTTCTGATTTTCCTCTCATTCAAATACTGTACAAGGCATAACCTTTGAACTCTCATATTTTGACTTATGGAAACAAACTTAGGACTTGACTGGTATACCATTTAAGGTAGCGTGAGTGGCTATATGGTGATATCAAGTTTTACTAATTTATCGTTTTAGAAAGTCAACCATAATTGCATACATTAATAAACCCACTATACAGAGTTTATTGCAAGTGATTTGAAACATATATTTTACTTGGTCTGTCTTCTATAAACCAATATCGCACGTAATTTTCATATTTTTGAAGAAAGATCACTACTCTGTATATAAGGATATATTACAACAATTAGACTTAAAATAACAATCATGGTATCATGCAGGGAACCGTGTCACAGATTTTTGATAACGTCCTCCATTCAATAGATATTTGACTTTAAAGAAATTCCGTAGTCTGAACCCCGCTGACAATTACGTAATACGTCATAGATAAAAAACGAAAATAAATATCAAAATTCTGTGACACGGTTCCCTAGATAAGTATTTCCGCTACAAAATACTGAAAACCGCTTTGAAATCCATCTTCAAATAAGGCAGCAATCTTTGTTCAAAAATAGCACCCACTGCGTTTTTTCTAAGCGAGAAATTAACAATAAAAGTGTCAGATCATTATCACCTCGTGTAATCAACAATTATTCTATAAATTAATACAGCCTATTAAAATTTGATAACCAATCAAATTTGTTCATCGTTAGCGGATCAATTAGTGAAACCGCCCACCATTTTAGATGACTCTAAAGAGCTTAATTACGAATTATTTGTCAAAATAGTATCATATCGTACCGATGCAATACACAGTACATCAGATTTCTCGTCAACCGAGAGGCTCTCAACGGGGAAAACGTCTGATTGGGAAATCGAGTTGAATATGGCTGGGGAAACCACTGTATAAATTAAATGAAAGGTAGCCATGCATTTAGTGTAAAAATAAGAACTTAAGATGTGATTGATTTGTAGAAAAGTGTCTATGTTTTATGTCTGTTAATGTAATCATTTAAAAACATACTAATATATAAAGGTAATTGGATACATAATAGAATAATATAAGATTCTTGAAAAACATGCAAAACATGTCCATAAGGCGTTACTGTTTTTCATCTTATTGTTTGTTTGATAGCTTTTTAATATTTTACCAAAATATACAGAGTTGCTTAATAATAGTGCACGTTGAAATAACTTTATTTTATTGATTACATCAATGAAATAGCGAAAATAATAATTTTCGTTGACCCAGTCTCCCTGTATTAATTTACTAGCAATTTAAATATATTTTAGTTTTATAACTTTAATTGTGTTTGAAACCTGACTCTGGAATATATAAATTTAATTAAACTTGCAAAAATGGTACGTCATAACATTAACGGGGTAACAATCTTTGACAGCTCGTTTTCTTATCGTGTGCGTTTTATTGCAAGGTGCATGAAGTGTCTGCATACCATATTGCTGTTTATTATATCTCCTGCCAAAACATAAAGAAATTTGTGGTGCGACATATATAAGGTCTAAATTGACCCATATTGATAGTATAATTAGCAAGGCGTTAGAGTATGATATCGATATCACACTTCAATAAGACCACCGTTCCGGATCAGTTATTTCATCATATATTTCATATTAAAAGTACATTAGATGCTAGTAGTCCAATCGACCAAGGTGTTAATGAATTCAAACCTTATATATTTATTACGTAATTTTCCACCATAAAGTTTCCATTTTCACAATATGTCACGTCACTATGGTCAAGTTTTTTTACGGGAAATAGATTTATGCAGTTCGGTATCTTAGCATTGGTAAACCAACTTCCGCGAGAAAGAGATTTCTAACTACATTTTTCACTTTTTGAGAACACTCTAACACCTTGCTTAGCCTTATTTTTCTTATTTCCCATTTTAATCCGCTTGAAGTTGATAATCTGTCGAAT
Organism: Lutraria rhynchaena; assembly: GCA_008271625.1. Lineage (NCBI taxonomy): Eukaryota > Metazoa > Mollusca > Bivalvia > Venerida > Mactridae > Lutraria > Lutraria rhynchaena. Next base: position 310,081 of record VIBL01000142.1, on the reverse strand, counting down.
TTCAAATACTTATGTTAACATACGGCAAGCGATACCAAATTTAATATCGATTGATACAAAATTGCCCTTAAGGAGCCCCTAACAACGCCGCCTCCTAGATCGTTCTCGCTGATAAAGTGGAGTCGATATGGGGGTGCAGTTTTTATCGCGATAAAACACTATTTTTGCATATTCGGAGCGATATTTTTGTTGAATGGTATGATAGTATGATATTTAATTATTGTTAATAACTTGAAATGTCATTTTCGCTTATTTTTACTTTTGTAGCCACTTACGCTACCTTAAATAGATATTTTTCCTTTGAACGTATAGCTTTGTTCTAAAGGTTCATAGGCAGTTAGATGAAAATTCCATCTTTATGCATTTTTCTGACTAAATAATCGATTCTTGAAGGGAAATATGTTTTGTTTAAAAAAGACAATACTTATTTGTTTCAAGATAATTTGTTAAGACATCTTAAATAAAATGAACTTTCTGCCTTTGATTGTCATTATAGACCTCAACTATGAGTCAACATTAATAAAGTTAAGGACAATTTCCATGCTCAGAATTGATATTCATAAACTTTGTCCCATTTGGTGTATAATGATATTTCATATCTAAGAAGTTGGTAGCTTTTTTCAGAGAACATGGTTGGTACTGGTACAGAATCATGGAAAACTGGACTGTTTAGCTGCTGGCTGGTATATGAGTGACATACAGTAATCTTGGATTCTGTATTAGTACTAAGCTTGTTCCCTACAAGTAACTGCTAATTTCTCCACATGAATGATCAGAGGTGGAGGAAGAATGGCCTTATATGGCATGTCTTCAACCAAATTGTCCTAGAGTTGTTAGTCACAAACTTGAGGTATATAGAACAACTACACAAGTTTGCAGATTAATGTAGATACAAACAAAAGACTAGGCATGCAAAGACTTGGTTCAATTCTGATTACTGTATTTTTTTACGTCTCATTAGGAAAACTAAATATTCAATCTGACTTGTAATTATTATCAGACTTACGTATCTCATAATAATGAATGAACCATTATTAGACTTGTATTTGAACATGATAATGTAGAGGACATGTTCTAGGTCACATTATAATACACAGCTATTTTTTTATGTGTAAGTTACTGTTTGGTGATTTTTCTTGTCATTGAAACATTGATACCAGTATAAAGTTTTCATGTTGTAAAATTGTCTTTCTTGATGTTCAGTTTGAATTGTCACGTTGAAAATTCTCACTAAAATTGTTGCAATAGAATTCAAATCAAGTACATGTGTTCTCTATGCAGAATTCACGCATGAAATGTTTGTGAAACCTGGTGCATTTATAACTCTGAAGGAAGAATGACCATAAAAACACATTTAATCATGTGGAGATATTCAATATCTGTGTATAAGCATAATTTCAGATCTAAATCTACCATTTTGCAGCTTTTATGTTGTTTTTTTTCTGGATGTGAACATGACTGTGTCATTGATTTCTTTAGAAATTCTTCCCATTAATTAACTGCACTTCTGTGTAGGTGACTCAGACAGACTCACTGACTATTGATTTAAAATGAATTTTACTCACTTTGAATGCATTGTATACTGTTTTGTCAGATTAGCTAATGATTAAGTTAAACATTTACATGTGGTTTAAATGTAGTTTGGTTTCATTTTGATGTACTAGTAAATAAAAGGTTTGTATAGTGCATGAAATAAGAATTATTGTAATGTATGCATAACACATGAAAGGATGACATTTTGTAAAAACTTGGTATAAAACAACTTTTACACATAATGTAGCTTTGTTGTTGTTGTTGTTGTGGTCATTGTACAGAATGTTGTTTGAATGGATTCTTAATCTAAGCATAATCACCTGGAAAGTGTTGAAATTACAAATTTCAGATTTGAGTTCAGAAGTTACATTTCTTTAGCTTTGACCTTACAATGATTGAACCTGCTGCTGGTATAGTTAATTGGATGATTTTCCATTAAATAGTCTAGCTATCAATATCAGCCTTTAAATTTTTGCGAATAACTCACTGTAATATAATTATGTACATGTTATTGTATATGGTATATTTTATATGTAATAATATATATGTAGTTAATATGAAATGTGAAATGTCACATTGGGACCATCTCAATTTTGATCACATCATTTAAGTGAATAATTATTTTCAAACATGTTTCGGTATATTTCCTCTCTATTTCAACTTGATTGTAAGACCACCTCAATATTTGGACTACATGTATTTCCTTTGGTGCCAATGGTGGTCTTAATATTGAAGTTTTACTGTATACAGCCAGTGATGGTTCCATAAGCATGTGTAATGTTTTGGAGCTCTTTAAGGTAAGATTACATATGTACCAGTCTTTGATTTTTTTGCAATTTTGGAAAGGGGTCTGGATCCAGTCCAATTGGGAAAATATGCACGTTGTGAAGCCAAAATTAGGAATTTTTAGGCTGGGAATTGGGAAAAATGTTTTTTTTTATGGGGAAGGGTCTGTTTACCGACCCAAACAAACAAAAGACAAAAATGATTCAAGACTTCATTACTGTTGTATTTTATCCTTCAGGGAAATCATCAAGAGACAGTCAGCTTTCTGATAGTGTGTTTTATTGTGATGTTAAACCACGGAGTAATAGTGGACACATGAGCATATCAAGTATGAACTCAAATGACAGTCAAGGTCAAGATGTGGAGTGTTTATTAGACAGTCATTTGGCATCTGGTAAGGTTAGGTCAGTTTCACAAATATCACAATCATCCAATGAGAGTCATGAGTTTGAAAATACACTATGTCCTCTGTCCGGTCATTCAAGCTCTAGAAGCTCAGAAGGTTGGACATTTTTGGATAAATCAGACTCCATACGTGAAGAGGATCTAAGTTTTCCAGAAAATGATGAAGACAATGATTCTGGTACTTTGAAAAGGGAAAGTGAGCCTGTAGCCACTCATGAAAACAAAAATGTGAATATCTCAGATGTTGGAAAATCAAGGATTATGTCGACAATTTCAAATTTGAAAAAAATTAGAATCAACAAACGACAAGCATCAGACCCTGGTGTAATTTCTCAGGTACTCTTTATTTGAAGTTAACCTATAATGTACATTAATTAATTACAATGTTTTATTTTGTGATCAAAAAGCAACATCAGGACTGCTGAATCATTAAGAGACCTGTTTTCTGATTGGTTCATTATGAGAGCTGTTTTCTGATTGGTTAACAGGGATTTGTCTTTTTCATCAGTAGCACTGTATGTTTCACCTCATGACATTGTGGAAGGCATCACCCCTTCCAACCCCAATAAAATGAAAAATGTTATTTATTTGGTGAAGTTTTCCAGCCTGGGCCAGAATTTGTGTTTTTTCACAGGTCTGGATCAGACTGGTTTTTCCAATTTCAAAATTTTTAACTTTCACCCATGTATTTACTTAATTCTGGAGTCACATCTAAATGAACATATCTGCCAAGTGGACAATTAAGACAAACCATAGTCACACTTTCTACTCCATCATTCTCTTCATCAGCCCCAGATATCTGACTGCGGGGAAATTTGTTACTGTTGACATTGTGTGACAAGTCAGCATCTCAGCAACAAACCTTACTAATTGAGGTCTTTGATTGGCTGGTTTCATGACTGAATTTAGATGGGCCATCCTTGCTGATCAGAATGGGGCCAAAGCAAAAACTGTCTTGCTGTCAAAAACAGTCTAATTAGTTGGACTTCTCACCAATTGGACTTTTCAGAATGTCACACTGTAAAATTCCAGCCTTTGCCCTTTCATTTCTCTTTTCAAACACCATGACAACCAAGCTTAGATTTGTTGTTTAGTTGTTATGTGTGCTTGATTATTGTACTAGAAAATGATGCTTGAAGCATGTGTATTACTTCATACTAAGTATTGTGATTACTGGTTACCAAAAACAAATTATATTGTGTTACTGTATGCATACCAGTATATCTTGGTTTTATTTCAGTGACTGCAAATAATCTTAAGGTGAAACGGTGTTCAACATCTGAATAATAATACAGAGATTAGATAACATAGGTCAGGGGTATTTTTATGTTAGTGTCTCATTACATATGTAATGTTGATTTGGCCAGAGTAAAAATTAGGACATGTAACATTAATATTACAAAAATTTGGGCATATTACATTAATATTACAATAAAACAGGTTTCCAGAAGTTACCACTGTATACTAAGTGACTGCTTACATGGTGGTCATATATTCAAGCCCCTCCTGGCCCCAATTATAGCTTGATTCAAAAGTAATGCTGTTTTGGACGTAACGCAGTACAAGTAGAAACGTTTGAAATCATCTCAGTATAAACAAACAGTTAACATCAAGATTGAAAACATCAACACATCATTTATCTAGTATCACTCTGATGATGGTTTTAATTATGGAAAGTAATGGCTCACTGGTTTATCGGTTAACCAGGTTAATGTCCAGTTTGCTGGTTAAAAAATCATGAACTGGTTAACCAATTAAACAGCATGATGTTCAAATTCAGCTTAAAACTCCCACCTTGCCTGTTTTTCAAGCTGTATTTAAATTCAGTGAGAATGAATTGAAAAATTTATTTTATTTTGCCTAGATATGATATGGTGTGATATTGATGTATCACGTAAAACATTTAATTACCTTGAAACACAATGGGTTTCAGATTAGTCGGACAGCAGCTGTGTGTAATATTGGATCAATTATTATACTGAAATTTATTTATACATAGATGTATTTATTTTGTCTGTATTATACAGTGGGTGGGGTATTTGTTTCACGTGGCGGATGTTATTTTTAAAACTGACTAAGTTGCTTTAAAAATATTCCAAAGGTTGAAATTCGATTTTACATTGGAATGTACATAGGAATATACAATTGTACATTTGTACATTAACACATCATACTGAAGCTGATGTATAGTATATTCTTATACTCACGGAAATATCAATATGTTAATGAACAGGAAATTGTTTCAAGTTATGATATTTAACGAATAATACAGCATTTATTGTGTTGGAAATTTGAAAGTATTCATTAATTTTTGTTGAAGGAAAGTTTGAATTTGAAAAAAAATATTTGAGTACCATTCACAGCAATGTGTTGGTGGAATGAAGCTGATTGTTTGTTAAGGGAGTGAATAATTTAAGACTTTATTAAAATGTGATTTCCTGGTTTTATAAATTTGATAATTATGAGTTGAAATTTAGAAAGTAAACTTTTACTGGAATTTCATTACAATCAGAAATGAAGAAAGCTGGACTTTTCTCTCGGAGTGTGCCTGGGAAAAGAAAGAAGGTTGTTTTTTTATGTTACAGTCTTATTATGTGGTTACAATGTACGTGTAGTTATTTTTTCCTGTGAAATTAATATTGACCACAAAAATATTGCCATAAAACCTCGCCTACTGACCACCTCAATGTTTGAACCATCTCATTATAATGACCACTTATTTTGGACTGGTTTTCAATATTCTTTATTTATATTTCAACTTGATAATGACACCACATAAATGTGAGGACAATTTTTCCTTGTCTGAAAGGTGGTCTTAACATTGAGGTTTTACCTTATTCTAGGATGGAAGGTTAATAGCCATTTTATTCTCATTTAATTGTGACAGTTAGGAATATAGGAAAACTTTAATGTTGCGACCACCTGAATATAAACCACCTCATTATAATGACCTTAATTTTGGACTGGTTTCAATATTTAATATGGAGGTTTTACTGCATATATAGCTGCTGTAGAACACAGTTATAGCGAATGCTTGCATGATTACTTCATTGTACTCCATATTTCTATATTTCCAAAAACAGTGAAATAAAGATGTGCATAACAAATAGGGAAAACAAATGCTTCACTGTATCAAATTCTTCCTTATATCTGAGTTCACTGTAACTGTGTTTTACTGCATATATTATACTGGCTTACATTGTATACAAAGTAAATGATGATAATTGATAGATATTATTTTATGACGTATATCACACAGGGTACACCACCTAATGGCAAAGATGTATCCAAGGATTCTACAAGGTCACAAGGTCAAATATCAACAAAGGATGTCAATGACCTTGAGGAAGAGCTTCAAGCCAATCGAGAGATCATATCACTATTACAACAACAACTCAACACCATGAGTATAGAATTGGTATCAAGGTAAGTTTTCTGTTGTTAACTGTCGAATGGTGGAGATTTTATTTGAGATATTCATATAAATCAATACAAATAAAACTTGGAAATGTTTATATGGTATCTACTAACACATCCCAAAAGTACAGAGTTGGTAGATTGGGAAAACTTATTTCAAATATATTGTTTTCAGTTTGGATATACAATGTAATATAAAAACATGAAAATATAGGCAATAAAAAACAAGGACCAAAAGAAGTCTTAGGTCTGTAGAAAAAATAGGGTAGGTCAGTTTAGCAAACCAGAAACTTTTTGCCTGACAATGTTCTACTGTATTCAGATTTTATATCTGTACTGTTCATGATATATTGACTTAACTTATCAATACTCTAATGTTAACTGTTCAGGAATGAGGCGAATGATTCCACAGATGAAGAAAAGGCACTCAAACTGTTAGAGAAAGACAAACTGATTTGTACCTTAGAACATCAGTTATCCAAAGTGAAACAAGAAAAGTCTACAACAGTCGACAACCTGAGGTTAGTTCTGGTATTTACATTTACGGAATAAAAACATACTGCATACTGTGTAAAAATTGTGTTGATTAACTTCCGTTCTTGTACTGAGGTTTATTTCACAGGTGCTTGGTTCTGAACCTGTGTATGTAATAGTGTGAAGTGGCTTGGGGTGGGGGGGGGTTGTCCATCCTACTTGAAAGTATTGATCCATACTGGGTGGAGAGTGTGAAGTTGATGGATCCAGTAATATTCCCTGGAGCATCTTAGATTTGTGCTATTTAATAGTACTATTACGTACAAATAGTACTATTATGTACAAATACACAGGCTTATGCTGTCAGCCAAGTACCTGTAATTTATTTGTTTATATAGGGATACCGTATACCATTGTAATGTTGCATTCATTAGAGAGATTTTAATTGCTGTTAAATAAGTAAAAAAGATGAGTATGGAAATTATAGATACAAATGACAACAAACTTGTATTACTGTTTATTTCTCACCAGTGATCATGTAAAAGTAGGTATGTAATCAGCAATTTTTTTCCTTCTTTGTTTAGTTTTGGCATATGGACCCTTCCCAACTGAAGACATTTTTCCCAATCTTGATCTTAAAATTCCCAGTTTTGGCATCACAATGTGCATTTTTTCCCAATCAGACCAGTCCCAGACCCTTTCCCAAAAATGCCAAAAAATCAGTGGTAATTACAATGGTTGTTCATGTGACCAAGAAAAGAATTAGTCATTTGTTTCCTTTACATTATAATTACTGTAGTTGTTAAACTAAAATTTTGATAAAAACTTCTCTTCAGATCAGCTGAAGAGGAACTTAGTTCTGCTAAGGATCAATTACAGATGTATACGGATATGTTGAATGCCAAAGATGAAGTGATTGTTTCACTTTCACATCAGATTCAACAAGGCAGTGAAGAAAATCGTGATTCTGTTGCGAGATCTAGCAGTTTTGACCAGCCAGATGTTGTAGCTCAGTCAATATCGTCTAGAGAATCAGCTGACTCAACTAACATGGAGAAAGTTGATGTTAAAGAACTAGAAAGATATAAGGTAGTTATTTGGTTCCTTCTTGATGGGTATGCATCATAGGGGCTTAGTTCCTCCAACCCCACTTCTGGCACATATTTTCAGTTAACTCTTTTTTGTAAAAAATTGTGTTTCGCACCTGCAACCTCATTATCATCCTGTCCAACAAATCAAGTAATCATAAACGATTTTTGCTTGGTTATAGATTTTATCTCATTGTTAAACTTAGTTACTTATTTAAGGCTTTCTAAGACAATAGTAAGAAGTCATAGCATCTACCCTTTGTCAATTTGTCATTTACTGGATACACTTTATGTAGGAACTTTCTGCAATTAATCTTTAATGACTGTTTCTGTTGAAATTGTTTGAAAGGAGATGTTTCATTGGCTGAAGCTCACAGAATTATAATGTCTTAGTGAAGTGGAAATCTATGATGGAGTCGACAATTTTGTTAGTGTGGTCATTTTAGCCCTGTTACACCATTATACCATCCCTTCAATGGGCTAGTTCCCTATGATCTTACTTATAGTTTTGATATTATGATATAATTATACTGTTTTGTTTATTTTATAGGATATTTGTCAAGGATATGAAGTTCATCATAAGCTGTTAGTTAAGGAAATCTTAGAACTGAATGATTTAAGAAAGGATGACCTTGCCAAAGAGAAAAAATTAACTATGTAAGAAGTCCTCTGTTGTAAACAAATAGGTTATATTTAGTAACCAACACAGGAGATATCTGTATAGAGCAGGGGTAGGATGCAGGATTTGGGGTCAATGGGTCCCTGGTTCAAAGCCTGCTAGGACCATTGTAATTTCTTTAAGCCACAAAATAATTTTTCATTGCTCCTGTCTAAGCAGGTGTATAGGTGGGTACCTGTGGATATATGTCATAATGGCCTAGAGTGCTATTTGTTGGTAGACAACTTCCAATGAATAGAATTTGTTCTCAAGTAAAAAGCTTGCATACTGCCTACATTTAGTTCTTAATGATAGGTTTTTGAACTTTCTTATCCAAAAATGATGGTGTTTATGTTTCTTGTGTCTGTCATTTCATTGCTTCATTTTATGTCTGTCTTTCAGGGACTTGGAAAAAATGCGAGCTAAATACTGTCAGATAAAGAGCAAATATTATGTATTGTTACAACAATTTAAAGCGAGTGAACCTGTAAGAGGTATGTTATATTTTTCACATACAATCATGAAGTTTTTAAGTTTTGTTGGGTCATCTGACTGCATTGCATATTTTGATATTTTATTTTTTGTCCTCCCTCTACCTGATGTTTATAGTAAAAGTTGATGGTTTCTTGTGGAGGAGCATGTTGATGCTAGTTTGAAATCCTACTGAACAGGTTAAGTCATGCGATTACTATCAATAGATATATATATGTCTGAAACACTGTTGACAAATTGTGCAAAATACAACTGTAACAAAGACGTCTTTTCTCTTGAGAATTTGAAATTTTCTTCTGAATAAATGAAACATACAGTGTATTACTTCTGAGGCCAAATTGTTAATTAATGTTGTTGTTTTATTGTTGTAATTACTTTGTTCATATAAAAGAGAACTGAAGAAATGTTAATGATTATTGTTGCTGATTTCCATGTTGTTAGGTGCTGGACAGAATCAGGATATAGTGAATCAATTATTGAATGATGCTTTAGAACTGGACAATGATAAGAGTGATGTTCATCTTATAGGGAGGTATGAATTCTGCAGTAGAACATGGTTAGAGTGAATACCTGTGGACATGAATATTCTTATATATATTTACATCTATATTTTGCTATACCCATTATACTAAAATATAGGAGGACTTTATAGCAGAAAAATAATTACTTTACTCCGGCTGATTTTTCACAATATCTCATCTTACTATAACCGTGTTATACTGTATGTTGTGTTGTTCTGACATGTGTTGTTCTAAATATTTGATTGTAAAAATAAAAGACTGCTGTGAACAAAATTCTATTACTCTCATGATTTCTTTATTGATTCTGGTAAAATTGACGTACTAATTTAATTAAATTGTGATTAATTTTTTTACCTTCATTGTTGAAGAGTATGTTTGTTTTGGTTTCTGATGAAAATATTACTATGATGAGTTTTTTTATCTTTAGTGTTGAAGGGTTCATGGTTCCTCAAGGTTATATTTATGTGATGATAAATATTTTATTTATCTTCTGTATTGAAAAGTTCATTAAGGAAGAATCATGATGGTATTTCTTTATCTTCAGTGTTGAAGAGTATGATCGCTATGGTTTCTCAAGGAAACATTATGATGATGATGAACCTGAAGATGATGAGGATGAACTTGTCAGTAAAGCTGCTATGTTAGATAGACAATCAGAACAGATTAATACTAAAGTCCAGGTCAGTATTGAAGAGATAAAGGTCAAGGTCGTATATACATTTATATGGTTTTTAATTGTTCGCCAACTTCACTCTGAGGAATTATGAGCTTGTTGCCTTCTCTAGAATATCTCTGCAGTATGAAAACAATTCTACATTATAATATGTTGTCTTGCTGAACATTCTTTTACCCATTTTGCCTGTCCTTGTGACATTTTAGCCACATTCTTATTGTAGAATTGTTTAATTTGTTCATAGTCTGTTGATGGTTGTATATAATGAGCTCTAAGTTATTTATAGATGATCGAGATGTCCATCAAATTTAGTGGTCACTTTCTTAGTTTTGTATATGTCATAATGTCAGCTTATAATCATGAACAATTCCAGGAAGCAGATAGAACGGCATCGTTACTTGTCAAATGGGAGAATTATCTGGCTAGAAATGATGGTAAACTTCAGAAAAATCAAGAATTAAAGACTCTTATCAGACAGGGAATTCCTCATAAATATAGAGCAGAGGTCTGGAAGGGGTGATTATTGACTTATATATATATATATGTGGTATTGAATCAATGGTTTATGATTTTTACATTAGGTAAAAAGAATTAATACTTCATTTCTGCTTACATCCCTTAAATAACAGTGTCTGTAGGTCAGCATAATTTTTTCACTTCTGAGGTATTAATCATGTGGAAATTTTATTGGCATGAAAAAAACTGACCAAGACTGAAAGAAGTCTTGGATTGGCTGAAAAATTTGTCCCACTTTTTGGAAACCAGGAAGTTTTTATTATGCCTTGGTTTTTAGTTTTGGGTAGATAATTTGCCTGTTCAAATTATTTTCTGCTATACATACCCTTTGTGAGACGAGGTACGAATCATCCTCAAGTGTTTCTGTACTTTGGATTTAGCTATCATAAACTTATGGTCGGTGCTAAAATATAGGATAGGCAACAAAATATTGAGTGGGTCAGGTAAACATATACACTACTATTTTTTTGTTGCCTGGTCTCATGATGGCTCTCTTCTTTGTCATTTCAGATTGGTCAATTTCCAAATTGCTGGAATCCGTGATAAAAGTGGCCCCGGATTTTACCAGAAACTTCTCAAACAGAAAGAGGCTGGACAGGGCTCTGATCCTTCTATAAAACAGGTAAATGTGTATTTTTTGTGTAACTTGTGCTATAAATAATGAAGATACAGTGATACCTTGATATTTAGACCATCTTTTGGAGAAAATGGCTCGATATTGAGGTGGTCTCATTGTCAAGTCAAAATATGAAGTAAATGTTGAAAATTGTTTGACAAATAAAATGATCATGACAGTGAGGTGGTTGTTATATTCAGATGGTTGCTATGTCCAGGTTGTTGCTATATGAGGTTTTACTGTGTCTGTGTGGCTTGTGTGTATGGATGACACTGTCACTTGATTTGACTTCAAGGTGATCTTAAAAGTCAGTAATATTAGTTATATAGGAATTTGTATTTCAGTGAATGATTGCTTTTATGATCATTCCATATGAAGAGCTGTGACCAAATTGAACACTATTCCATTTAATTGGGGTTTAACATTGCACCCACAGTCAGTGCCATTTGGCAACTTTTCCAGCTTTAACAGTATAAGATGACCCAGGCATACACTTGGGTAGACCCATCATCTAAGCTAGCTGGACAGCTTTCTCACATGTGAAATTTATCTTGTCCCAGTCAGGATTCGGTCTCACAGCAGTGTGAAGCTTGTGATAACTAGTCAGAGACTTCTGGAAGACTAATAATATATTTTATCACTATGGGACATAAACACAATGAGGAATGAATTTAGATGTTACGTGTTATTGTTGAATCAGTCCCAATTTTTGATAAGCACTTTTTTGTGTTTTTTTGTGATTTATTTGCTTTTTGTCTACAGAGGATTGCAGGAATGGTAACTTGACTTCAAGCATGTAGTCATATACTGGTGTATATCCTCAATAATACCAAATCTATCATAGTAATCATCAGACATGTTCTTATCTTTTTTTACGATTTTTCATACTTGAATTTCTAATTAATGGATGTCTTTTTATTTGCCCGTCTTATTGAGATGCATTATGTGTACACCTGCAACAGTAGGCATTCACAAAAGTTGTCTGCTCTCTAAAATGAACAGTTCGGATATAGTCTTCACCTAACTTAGTCAAAATGTTTATATACATAACCAGCAAAATAAGTCTTGGTATTTTTTTTAATTATGACCCCATATTTAGAAAAAATTGATGAAAAAGACCTTGTCTACTTTCTGAGTTGATCCTATCTAATCTTAATCAGATAATTTAATTGGCCTACTTTTGACAGTTTGGCTGTCTTGACTATTTACATATATTATTAATATCTGAAATTCTTATTTATATTAAGCATGGGTGTACAATACCTTGTTAATATTGTGTCTAATTTACTAGTAGTTTATTATCTATATGCGTAATGGTGATTAGATCTAGGATTTAGTTACATTTACATCGAGATATCAGTCTGAGGGGCCTTGCTTGGCATTTGAAGTGAAGATACATTTTGTCATTCATGGTATATTTGCCTTATTTGCTTTTGATTAAATTAGAACTTGTTGGCTGGGTGTTATACAAACATTTATATGGTTGCTATAGAAACCCACTAATCCTATGAAGTCCACATTTTGTTTTATTTTTAATCAGATTCTAATTAGTTTCCTTTTTGGCTCAGTTTTGTTCTTTTGATTAATACGCATAGCTTGCTAATTTAATTTCTAAGTTTATAAAAGACTAATACTGCATACAATGTACTTCCTGTATCGTGACAATTAGCTAGCTACTATTAAATGATGGGTCATGAATATTTCAGCATCAAATAATTGTAGCAGCATGTAACTTAGTTCCTTGAAAGGCAATATTCACTGATTCTCTAAATAGTAATAAAATAAAATTCAATAGCTTAAGTTCACTTATAAATTAATGAATAATCGTCTGTGAGTAGTTTTTGAATGTTGATGATAATAAAATTTGTAAATGCTGAACATTTGAACATTTTAACGTTTTGGTTTGTCATGTACAAAAGAATGGTCTTTTTATTTCAACAGCCCTAAATGACAGTTTAGTTTTTCTGTCTGTGAATATTAAGTATGCTTAATATGAACATTTTGTCATTTTAATAACGAAACCATGAGTGGCATAGTGTGGCTTACTATGTACAGTTTTACTTTAAGCATTTGTTTAAACATTGTATCCAATTGGTATCTTAAGATGGCTGTACCTACTTCTTGACTGCCAGACATGACATCATGATTGTGTTTTCTTGTTACAGATTGAGTTAGATTTGTTGAGAACCTTACCAAACAATCGACACTACGAGACGATAGAATCTGACGGTGTTGTAAGACTACGAAGAGTTCTTCTAGCTTTCAGTGAATATAATCGTGAGATCGGATATTGTCAAGTAAGTTTTATGTCAAGTTGTACATAAGACTATTTAATAGACACCTTGATATTTTCACCTGAATGGTAAAAAAACTTTCAGGTTGATGATAAACTGGAAATATTTTCTATTAACAATGAAAAAAATAAAATTCTTAAAATTCTTATTTGTCAAAAGGAGACTATCCATGCTCTGGATATATGAAAGGATTGCCATAAGAAAATTTTATTAGTGCAAACATGTACATTGATTTTTTATGAAGCTAATGAAGGAACTATCAAAATAACATTGCATGTCTAAAAAACAGTCTGCAGAAATTGTTTAACCTATTTGTAATATTATATTACATTGTATATTTAAATACAGAACCATCATGTACTCAATGCTTGTACACAAACATGTTTGCTATGACTTCAGCAATATTAAGTAATGGATGCACAGTGCGACCTCTACAAAGAAACACCCTTTGGAAGAAGCGAAATTATGTTGATGAGAGGTTGTTGCTCTAGAGAGGTTAAATTAATAGTTAAATCATACAGTGGGAAAAAAATAATGCTGTTGTTGAAGGGAGGTTTTTGCCCAAGAGAGGGCTGCTCTGGAGGGGGTTGCACTGTATTTCATATGAATTTCAATGAATGAACCTATCACTTAATGAATCATCCTGGACAAAATTGATGAATTAATGCAAAAACTTATTTCACATGTTAGGGTTTGAACAGATTGGCGGCCATAGCGTTGTTGTTTCTAGATGAGGAAGATGCATTCTGGTGTCTGGTGGCTATTGTAGATTATCTATTACCTACTGAATACTTCAGTTCTACACTGATGGCCGCTCAAGCTGATCAGGTAGATGTTATGACTATTATATTACTCATATAAGTCTAGACAAAAATAGTTATAGCTAGGCTTACTTGACCAAAAAATTGGGTTGGTGGGTTTAAAAATTGTTCTTTTCTAATTTTTTTCTTAACTCATTTTTGCAAGCATGAGATATGATTCATCCCTAAAGATTTTCATACATGTATTTCTTCTTAATTTGGTGTTTAATGATTTTCCTAAAGCTGTTATGTAATTTTATATAGTCAAACCTGTGAACAAAGGCCACCCATGGGAAAAAATGTGGCCTTTATTGACAGATGATCTTTGTATGGAGGTTAGTTTGTTCTTAATTATCAATGACAATTTTTCAAAGAATGGCCTTTATTCACCAGGCAGTCTTTATTCTGGAGGTGGCTGCAAACACAGGTTTGACTGTGTGTTGACAAGAATTAGCTGTGAGTTTGAATCCCATCAGAGACCAGACAAATTTCTTATGTGAGGAAGCTCTTCAGCTAGCTTACTTGAGGTCGGTGGTTCTATCCAGGTATATGCCTGGGGTTTCCCTCCATCATTAAAGCTGGAATAGTCACCAAATGATGCAGACTCTTTGTGCGATGTTGAACTCCAAACAAGCAAATTGATTGAATGCCTATATTATCACAGGTTAAATTCATGTACTGAGTTATTGTTATATCTCATTCAGAGAGTGCTAAAAGATTTAGTACAGTACAAGTTACCAGCCGTACATCAGAAGTTAGAGACAAACAGTGTGGACTTATCATTGTTTACATTCAACTGGTTCTTAACAGTATTCGTGGATAACGTCCCGACAGAAATGTTCCTTAAAATTTGGGACACATTCTTGTATGAGGGTAGTAAGGTATTTTGAGATTTTATACCATTCTGTAGTTTAAACACCAAGCACTTGCAACATTCATTTTCACTATTGATGCCTGTTTCCATGGTTTCCATGCAATCAGATTTCTAAAATGTGGTAAAATCTCTCAGATATTTATGTGTGAATTTCATCCTGTCTGCTAACAAACTGGTTTAGTGTTTCGGCCTTGGACCACGCGATCACAGGGTGCTGAATATGTTTTCAGTGAAAACTTGATTAAGACAATGCATTGTAGGCCATAAACCCTCTACTACTATTTATGTAGAAAATTGACATTTACTGTCTGAGAACAAGGATATTTCTAGTACAGGATCCAAGAAAACCGACCATCAAAATTCAACTGTTGAAAACAGGCCTATTCCCCCTACTCCCCAAAAAATAGAGAAATTATTTTTTATAGAGAAACTTATCCAATGATATACAGGAATACTCGAAACTAATTTGTGGTTTAGTTACAAAACAAATTTGATTTTAATGATGTTCATTACTGCATTCATAAATCAGCCAGTAGTAGCCATAAAGTTTAGGTAAAAATTATAATACACCTATATCAGCTGGATGATAGGCGAAGTTTAATTATATATGTTTTTCTAGGTGTTATTTAGGTGAAGATGATATTAAGTAAACACTGTTGATAGGGGAAGATGAAATTAAGTAAACACTATTGATAGGGGAAGATGAAATTAAGTAAACTCTGTTGATAGGGGAAGATTATATTAAGTAAACTCTGTTGATAAGGGAAGATGATATTAGGTAATCACTGTTGATAGGGGAAGATTATATTAAGTAAACTCTGTTGATAAGGGAAGATGATATTAGGTAATCACTGTTGATAGGTGAAGATGATATTAAGTAAATATTGTTGATAGGTGAAGATGATATTAAGTAAACACTGTTGATAGGTGAAGATGATATTAAGTAAATATTGTTGATAGATGGAGATGATATTAAGTAAACACTGTTGATAGGTGAAGATGATATTAAGTAAACTCTGTTGATAGGTGAAGATGATACTAAGTAAACATTGTTGATATGTGAAGATAATATTAAGTAAACACTGTTGATAGGTGAAGATGATATTAAGTAAACATTGTTGATAGGTGAAGATGATATTAAGTAAACATTGTTGATAGGTGAAGATGATATTAAGTAAACAGTTGTGATATGTTTTTCTAGGTGTTATTTAGGTTTGCTATTGCATTCTTGAAAAAGTCAGAGAATGAAATCCTTAAACAGAAGGATAGTTTACAGCTTAATCGTTACTTGAGAACGATCGGAGAGAAGATGACCAATGTGAAACAGATATCTTGGGTAAGACCTAAGTTTTGTTTGTCGTCATACAATCTTAGTTTCATTCAGTTAAGCATGAAAAGAAAGATTGATTTGAGAAGTAGTGTTTTTTTTACAAAAATCTGTACAGTGCCTTGTTTGAATCTATATCATTCTAAGTAATAATTCTCCTATGGCCATCTGGTAAAAAAAGTAGGTACACAACCCAAACTTTTAGCAGTGGGTAGGTAGGTGGACATTTTTTGTGTACATTATTTGCTAGTACTTACAATAAAAAGCTGGAATAAAGATCAAAACATTTTTTTGTCAAAATTGCTAAAAAAGATTTGGGTTGGAGAATTTTTTAATGAGTCAGTCATGTGACTGAAAACTTACAGTTTTTTAAGGATGGCCTTGTGGTGTAAGTTTTTCCTCAAACCCTTGATGGACTATTTTATGGTCAATTTAATTAGTGATGAATCATTACATATACTGTAGAACATAGCTCTATTGAACAGGGAAACAATAAAGAATTGGTAACAGTGAAGTGTATATTTTCCCCAAACACCAATCTTCTTTATTTCATTGATAGAGTGCAAAATGGATGTAAAGGAGTTATTATTTTGGTCCATAAGAATTCATTGTGACCATGTTCTACTCTATTACAAAATGAATGTACAGTCAAACCTATGAACAAAGACCATCCTTAGGAAAGACAAAATGTGGCCTTTATTGACAGATGGCCTGTCTTCGGATGTCAGTTTGTTCTAAGTAATCAGTGATAGTTTTTCAAAGAATGGCCTTTATTTACAGGGCAGCCTTTATTCGGAAGGTGGCTACAAATACAGGTTTGGCTGTATTTGAAGAGATAAAGGCTGTTCACATTTCTTTATTGGTTGAGTTTAAACAATGCAGATTTTCGTGGATAATGGTTAAAATGAATTCCTTGTAACTCAGATAGTTACTTCATTAACATATATCCATATTACACTTAGTCCATAACAATGAAATGAAGAACGGTGTGTCCAGGGAAAAATCCTTCACTGTAACTGATTTTTCACTCTATCAGAGTTCACTATAACCGTGTTTTACTGTATATATTCTCCACTTCTCCACTCTGTCCTTCAGTTTGCATTTCACTGGATTAACCCATTCCGTATGAGGTTATTGGCTTCTAAGAGACAACTGCATCTTCAGGAAATCAAGGTAAACTCTTTCTTAATCTTTACAACTATTTTCTGTGTATATATAGTTCATCAAAATATTCATTCATGAAAATTGATTCATGTAAAATAATAGATATTATTTTGAATGAACTTAAATTTTCACTAACATACAAAAGAACTTTACTGGACATGGGACATGTCTGGTCAGGGTTCATTGGTTTGCTCTGTGGTGGAACAAGTTAGTACAAGTAAATAAACCAGGAACTCATCTTACATCAACTTACTGCATTTAAAATACTGTAGATTGATGGCATAAATCTCCACGGAAGATGTTTTTCTATGTACACATAGGTGAAAGTTGAAAAATTTGAAGTACATGAAAACTTAAGCTCAGTGCATCAGATATAAAAGCCAGTAAAGCTGTTAAAAAATGGAAATTCCTTCATATGGTAGAAAACTTTCACCAATGTATATACCACACTCAATTCACTGTTTCAGGGAGAACTTGCAGAATTAGACAAAATACGACGTAGTATGAAAAAGGAGAGAGAACTTATGGGACAAAGTCAGCGAAAGGAAGTCTTTACTGATGATGAAAGTGAAAATTCACCTTTATCCTTAGATTAAGTCCTTATTTATTGCTGCTCTTGTTGCTATGGCGACAGAGAAAAACTCTGCAAAGCAGTGAAAACAAATTAACCTGTGCAATGAAAGCCTGCTGGTCTGTATCACCTGGCTGCTGTGTAGCTACATCCATTATAAATGTCTGCAGTTTGTTCTAGAACATAATGCCTTCACTATGACAACGTGCAAAATAATTGAAAAGTTACCAAGGTTACAGCACTTTCTAATATTGTCAGCTTTAAATTGAATGGGTCAAAATTGTTTTAGTTTGTCCATTTCTTGCCAAACATAATATTTTATTGTTGTTTTTTATAATGATGAATGTAACCATAATTTGCTATCACAAAAATAAACTTCCTAAAAGCTAACATCAACAACAACAATAAAATGATGCTGGTAAGTCATGTTAGTATGATCATTATAATTGTTACTGTAAAACTGTGCCATTGACAGCATTCGTGCAATTTTGTGCTAAATTGATGTTCAACCTTTTATTTTTTTTACTTTGAAGAATGGGACAGAATGTACATGTTTCTAGTTGTAGCTGTAGGTTACCATGACTGATATCATGTTCTGAAGCATGGAGCTGTGACTATATATGAAACATATATGCATATAATTTTATGTATGAAACATTTTTTAAATTATGATTTAAATATCTTGACCAAAGTTAGGATGAAATTCCATTCATTTAGTTGTATATTGTAGTTTTAATGTTGATACTTGATTTTTTGTACATTTGCTTAAGGCAAATTTCTTAAGGTGATTGCACTGTTAATTATCGTAAATTTTCATAAACTGCGCATCATGAGACAAGTCACATATGAAATACTTCAATTTTTTCAAAAACTTTATGAGATTCATACATAATTTACACATCTGAAACACTGGCCACAGGGCTATAAAACATGAGAAGTCTCCTAGCTTAAAAATCATTTCCAACATAGTGTTTTTGTTGAAAAAGCACTGTTGTTTAATGTTTAAAATGCATATTAAGATCAACTTTTCATATGGAACGATGCATTATTAATGTATATTTTTTGTCACACCTGTAATTTATCTAGATACTAATCAAAAAAGGAATTTTAGATTTGAGTTTGGTGACGTATATCAAATTTTATAACTACAGACCTAGGTCCATGTCTGTGGTACATCCAGGTGTTATATATTGTATTATGAGAACTTTTGTGACATGATCTATACGTATGTTGCTTGTTTTTATGTTTTTGGTGCTATAAGATATTGTACTCCTCAGTTCTAAACTGTGATATTTTTATCAACATTCCATATTTGTACAAGCAATAATTGCAGCATTGTTTTCCTTATTCTGTGTGCATTGCTTTGATGTTCAGTTGTTTTTGTATGTTTTTGTATTAGATTTCTCTCAAAGTCTTTTAATACACGAAAAATACTTTCCCATGTTTTATTTGTTGAAAAAGTTGGGGCTACATTTTTGCTGCTCAATGATAAAATAAAATGACAGGGAACATATTTTGATTCTTACCACGAAATTAATTGCATTTATACATTTATGTAACCAAAAAATAATGAGCTCTACATTTTGGTTTGTTCATTGATTTAACTCCTCAGTGTGAAAGTAGTGTGTGATAACATTAGCCATTAAAATTGTACAGCTACATTTTTGTTGGGAAAATGGAACATTTGTCCATGTTTTGTTGTAGAATAATATATGGGTTGATGTCCTGTATGATTTTTTAGACACTGGGTAGCTGAACTGAAGTTTGTTTTTATATATTGTCAAATCTAAGAAATTGGATTCTAAAAATGAACATTTCTACTTTTTAGATATTTATAGAACAAAGGCTTACACCTGTATTTACAAGATGTGTTTTAGGTCCATGTGGCCATTTTAAGCCTTAATACACCATTATACACATTTCTTCAATGTATCAGCCCCCTGTGTTTACATCCAGATGTATAACAACAAGTTCATTCACAGTCATTTCTTCTCTTTGATTACTTGAAGAAAAAGTATGCATTATACTTAATATCCTAATTTAACATTGTTTGTGATTTGAAGATTTAAGTTAGTCAGGTTTTGAAATTGATCTTATATCACTGGATAGAAATTTGGGAATGGGGAATTAGTAGGGGACTTTCAGTAGCTATGTTAGATTGTCAGAATTCAGTCCCATGGTAAAAAAATATGTATAAGGACTGGTTAAATTTAGAGAATGGAGGTATTTTGTACAGCAGGGCTTGGGTGAAGGGACAGGCTGTCTACTTGTTGACATTCTTATGTAAATTCACCTGATTTTAGAGCCTGGTGCCATGAAATGTTGATGTTGTCATTAAATATGCTACATGTATTATATTTATTATAACAAGGTCATCCTTAAAATTTGTTGGTTTGCAGTTAGGTGGCTGGCTTGTTAAAAATTTTGAAAAACCTGAAAACAACAAACTGTGGAAACAATAAAACCCAGTTCAGTCCAGACCTGCATGTACAAAAAAGGATGAGGAAAAACCAAAATTCTTACATATGACCGAAAACTTTTAAGACAACAGTTTTAAATGATTTTGACTGTTTTTACATTTTTTATTCCAGTTTTTTGTTGTCAGTACAAACAGCTAATGTGTAAAAAAGATATCTACCTACCTACTGTTTACCTAGAAAGTTTGGGTAACATAACCACTAACCAACATTTTTTAATGATGGCCGAACTGAGACATTTTTAATTGTTCACATTATTGATACATGATACGGGAATATAATTATGTTTTATAATGTTATTGTTTATTGTAAGTTATAGAATTATTTATATACTGTTTAACACCTGAAAATCAGACTCCCTGGAAACTAGAATTCTCTGAAAATCTGACGATTTTCCAAGTCCCATTTTTTTCTTATCTGTAGTCAATATTTCTCTGAAAACTGGAAATCTCAGAAAAAATGGACTTTTGGCCCAGTCCAGAAAGGGTCTGGTTTTCAGGAGTTATACTGTATTATTATTGTGCAATATATTTTTTTGTTGGATGTTTGACTTAAATTCATTTGCACTAAGCATTGTTCTTTTTGATGAAGGGGGGTAGTTAACATTGTACCTACAGTCAAGGTTATTTGGCAACATTTCCAACTTTTAAAAATGGAGGAAGACCCCAGGTATACACCTGAGTAGCACCACTGACCTTCTGTAAACTAGCTGGACAGCTCCCTCACATGTGAATTTTTTCTGGTCATGGGTGGGATTCGAACTCACCGTGGTGAGGGGCTAGTAATTAATAGTCATAGACTGTAACCACTTAACCACGAAAGCTGCTCAGCATTTTTCTTCATGTGTTTTTATAACAATGGTAGCATCATTCACTGTTTATCATATCTCTTATTTATTTGTCATACACAGTGAAATCCCTCTAATCTGGATATGTCAGGAGCAGGAGAAACGTCTTCATCATGTAATTTCAGATGATATCTTGACTTCATAATACAAACAGCTTTTTACTGAAACATAATTTAGTAAAATACAATGTATAACAAAATCAACAAATTTGTCCAAGTTAAACGTGATTTCCAGATTAAAGGGGATTTCCTAATTAAAGGTGATTTCCAGATTAAAGGGGATTTCCAAGTTAAAGGGGATTTCCAGATTAAAGGGGATTTCCAAGTTCAAGGGGATTTCCAGATTAAAGGGGATTTCCAAGTTAAAGGGGATTAATTACCTAATTAAAGAGGTTCCACTGTACAATATTATAAACGTGCAAAGTATGTTTATCTAAACTGTACAGTTGATTAGGGTTATGGAGGCATTGTGGTCTAGAGGAAGAGTGTCTGACCTCTGATCCGAAGGTCCTTAGTCCGAATCCTGGCTTCAACGGGTATCATTCATGAACTTCACAATTCCATTTTTTGGTTGCAGTTTTGGTTTAGTGTCCAGGAAGACTCGAGCATGATTAGTATAAGCAAAATTGTTTGTTTCATAATTGAGCTAAAATAAATTAGCATAAACTAACAACTGTGAGATTTCGATACCATATTTAGTATAGTGTATAACGAATAACGTTCAGTTTATATCTGTAAGTGACACTTTGATTTTTAAAAAAATGAATATCAGTAGAGCATGAAAATGTTGATGCGGTCATAAATTCGGGAACCCCATAAATTCACGTATCGTATTTTGTGGGAAATACGCGAAAAGTTTTCCTGTGTGAATTGTAATGATAGCCACAGTATTTCTCAAGTTGGATGTGGTTTGTCTAAGCTAGTCTTGCCTTCTTTTGCGTTTGAAGTGTCATAAAATGTAATTGAAAATGATTTTAGGACGATTCTGTAAGGAATTATGTCAGTGATATGGGTGAAATTGTGATCTCTCTTATCTGATTATGCATGTTTAGTTTAGTACTTAGTTAAGTATTTTAAATACACGATCACGCTTAAATGATAGTAAATCTTATGAAAATTTATATGATGATGGATTTTTTAGATTTTTTTACATGAGAGCAAATTTGCAAACTGAAGTTACTCCCCTTGTATATTTCTGTCTCCGGCACGTTTCTTAATTACCTCCCTTTCCTCACAATTGATCCTTACTCCAAATCCTTTTCATTCAGCTTTAAAGAAATTATTGTTTTACACATTTTAATGCTATTTCAATAAAGCTATCTAAAGTATGCATTTATGTTTCCTGGTTTTGTATGTACTAAACTTATTTCCATTTGTAGCGAGGTCGTCATTCAGTTGTTTCACCGTACAAATTGTCAGCTGATATCTTTTTATCAGAATTTGCAATATCAATCATTCCGCTCAAAAAATAATATTTAGCCCCTTCCCATTAAGGGTATGTTTCTGACAAGCATGCTTCTTTTGACATAGAATTGTCAGTCATATACACTACACATCTTTTAGAATCGGTCATCCAAACTTTTAAATAGTGAATGAACACATGTCAGAACAATTCAATCTGTGATGCATGTTCCAGAATCATCCTAAGTTTAATTTATCTTACCTTTCAATTAGTGTAAATTAAAACACAACTATAAATATTGTGATTCATGTGTAACCTGAAGATGAAAAAATATATTAAGCATAATATTTATTAGGACTATTAGATGGAATCATGTCATTGAGATATTTCCACAGAATATAAACTTAGTGTAGGTTAATAAGCGAGAAAAGAGTGTTTATTATTTGTTTCTCATAATCAAACTTTCAGCACTCTTTGACCGATTACTTCTTGGATAGAGGAATGGTATTGGCGGAGGTGTTCCGATTGTATATTCGAATTCACAAACTGTGTGAATTCACAAACTGTGGGCTGTGTTCCGAGTGACCAGGATCTGCGACCAGTTGTCCTTGTTGGCACTTACTTGGGGATAACCAGATAAATAAACTTGGTTTTCAGGAGTCACATTTATTTTTTTGATGTAATCCTTTAACCTTATTACAAAGAGATTAATTCCATATCTTGGCAATAAAAGCCGCCAAACGGCAGAGCCGTCCCCGTCCAGAGAGACTAGACTGACATAGCATAAGAACTATGTTGAACCTCCTGTAACCACTCTATAAGCATCGAATTAACTAGTTCCCAATAACAATAAATTAACAACACGACATTAGTATAAAACAAGACTTTACAATCCTTTATTTCACATGTGCAGTGCATCTCAAACAGAACAGCTCTAACGTCAATATTGTGATATATATATAAACATATGTACACAGAGCAATTTAGTATGCCATATAGAAAAATGTAAGTATGTACAACCACGGATATAAAATACCGGTACTAAAGCTATGCACACATATTAAGGGTTTTTTTATTTTTACCTTATATCTATGAACATCATGTACATGGTTACTCGATTGTTTGATCATAATGAAAGCTATAAATACATGCACAAAGTATACAAGAAAAGTCTTATAATGAGATGAATTATTGTACACGTTCAACTACCATTTTGAACCAATATACTGGTCCCAGTTGCCATCTGTGTTGTCCGCAAATGAGGTATCATTCAGCATTCTAAATATCGTTCATGCACGAAGAGAAATGCATGAAAATCGCGTGATCCTCACTAAACGTGCCGTAGCCTGTCCAAATGTATATAGTTAAAATCATCCAAAATACTCGTGAACTGCGCCGTGTGTCGTGATGGTTTTATTTCCTGATTTGATGTACTTTATGTGTTGATCACATATCTAACATACATGAAGTTAAAATTGCTTGTTTTTAGTGTCAACAACAACAGGAAAAGGTAGTAATCTCGTTTCCTGAGTATTTTCCCTCAAATTACGACAGCCAGTGTGTGAGTAAGATACATTCATCAATATTCTATTTCTTTATTGAGTTCACAGCTGTTTTTCAACGATTTTTCAGTTATATACGGAGGCCGGTGCAACTAACCAGTTTTCCAGGACTGTATGCTAACCAGTACTAAATTACCCTTCCACAAGGAGCCGGTAACTACTCCACATATGGAGGAAAATCAACATTTTTTGTAAAATTTTCATAGAAGGGTATGACATGCCACGACCGGGATTTGAACCGTCAATATTCTAGCGACAACAGTTCTGTCTTTATCAATTACAGAAATATAGACAAGACGATCTCCAGTAAGTTTAACATCAACTGGCTGACCATACTGATCAATCTGAAGTAGAAAAAAAAACACATTTAAACTAGTTTTGTCTCAAAAATAATGGTGTCGTTCCGTAAACATATCTGGGTTACGATAAGATATTGAAACTTAAATATCTTGTCATTCGTGTACATTTCAGTCATTTACTTTTGCAAAATATCAAGAAATTAAGGGATAGTTATATTTTTAAGTTCAAAAATGACTGTCTTTGCTAAGGTATGTCTAAGAAGCGGGACCCGCGATCTTAAATTTTTTTTTATAATCACACAAGAAGTTAAAAGAATAAAAAAAACACTAGATTTAGATCTATACTGCTGTAATAGCCTAGTTAGTCTCTAAGGTGAGTTTTTATGTGTGTATGGAGTTGCCCGAACTTCTAGAATGTGCGAGACGGTTTAACAAACTTATGTCTGGAATGCAGTTTACACATATTTTAACCACTCCCTCTTCATCCTGTTTCAGTTAGTACTTTTAAAAATGGGTTCCCACCTAGTTTGCTGTCATGAAATCGTGGTTTTTAACACTTATGATCAGTTGTAAACAAGACGCAATAAGTTTACAAACAAGTTCGCTTAAATAAATAGACAGAACATTTTGTCATTTAATGGTTGTTGTAGCGTACTTTAATCTCCAAATAATTACGGTATTCCAACACTGCAATATGCATAGTGCATAACAAATGAATCTATCATATTGGATCTCTCTTCGATCTTTCAATTACATATGTTGAAGTTATCGATTTCGTCAATCCAAACCAAACATATTATTAAAACAAAAACAATTTATACATGCAGTATGTTAACTGTGACCCGAATATATGTAAAATAAAGTCACAATATAAGATATCACACGAAAAAAAAACGTTCTTCACGCATTCAAATGACGGTATGGTAACTGAGCTGTGGTCACATATGTGAACGTGTTTCTCGATTAAATTTGTTATATTGTTCCACAGGCAATGTTAGGGGAGAATAGACCCAACTGATGACCCCTCGGGATAATGAATAGGCAACACTTGCATTTTCTGATACAGACCTTTGTGCAGTCGATGAATAAAAAATTGATCTTTCAATTTAATTTTCAGGTTTACTTAAGTATATATATTTGAAGTAAACTTCTCCATTTACCCAACGGGCCAAAAATATAAGTATATGTTCCGCTAACACTTCCAAAATGATCTCCCAAAAATGTAGGATGTAGGTCGGCAAAACTTTTATTTTCAAACATAGGTTCGGAGATGTAGCTCGTATAAATTTGAAAATATTGGCAAGAAAAAATTACCGTGACCGAATAATTGGTCGACAGAAAAAATAGTACTTTTTTATGCCCAATTTACTAATCGCCTTACCTCGTAACCAAACCGAAGTCCTGTTCCAGTTATATCCATCCAGATTTAACCAACACACGATTTTTTGTATTGATGGGATATGAACCAACCGGAAATTCACCTCACGCGGAAACTCCTGGAAGCACAATGCATGTACATGTATATACACCATTATTTAGACAGAAGTGTTACGTACATATCCGAATTAAAACGGACGATGCCTTCAGTTGATTGGCTCAATTTCACAACCCACGAATGTCTACAGCAATTACTGCTGTTACAGTTAGTTTTACAAGTAGCATAGTTTACGCAGCATAAACAGTGTTTATATACAATGCACGGAGTTGCATCTTTTAACCCAAATTAAAGCCTCTGACAGTTACAGCTATGTTTTTGTCATTTTCTGCTAGTACCTCACACATTAATTCGTGAAACGAACTGATTTCTTCTGCCTTGGAACGAACAAATAGCTGTACCTTATCTTCACTTCTTTCAAGCTTTTATTAAGATTCCCAGATTTGCTAATTATATTTTTCAGACATAAATAGCCATCTGGGACACAGCATTTGGGGTGGTTATTAACCCTTTAATCAGACCTTTAAAACGGTCGGATCCCTCGCACAATGCCATGTAGACGACATAAGAACAACTTTGTGTTAAGAGAGTCCAATTAGGGTTGCTGTCCGTGAACTTATTCCACCATCTTGTAATCTTATCCGTATCCAGGTCTCTTAAATCATGAGTCGTTCTCGGGTAGCCACGCTCCTCAATCTCTGCCTCAAAAGAGCCATACCATTTGCCTTGGCATCCCATAATGGCCGTGATCAGATTTGTAAGTTCAATACCTGGCCAAAAACTAATGTAACAGCCCCCAATGATTTGTAGCGACACGTGTCCAAAACCTTTCTTGGAAGCCGGATCCCAAAAATGAATGCGGCAAACTGGTTCCATTTTGTTAAACACACGCGATGAGGTGATTGATTGAAATGATGAAACGTAAACAATACACGTGTATATATAGGGACATGTATAAATCATCTTAGTGACAATGTTACGTATATGCTATATTTATTGATCAGGGATTCCAAATTATATTAATAGCCAAAAGGCGTAATTACTACGCGTTATCTATGTTGATGAAACTTTTTGTCCAGAAGCCAGTTCAAACCGATTCATCTCAAACGAAATGTTTTAAGGGAGTACAAACATAGTTGTATTTGTAATTGAAAATATAGAATTCAATATCGAATTTCAATGAAACATGTACTGTAGCAATATGAACAATTAATAATCTCACAGTTGTAGGGCACAGCCAAGGTTATATTTTAAAGATGTTCCTGTCGAAATCGTACGGGACGGGTTTCAATGTCATCTTAACTAAAGAGTAGTTTTAAACATAAAAAATCTTGCTAATGATATACATTTCAGACTAATTACCTGCACACCAGATAATGGATCTCCAAAACAGTGGGATAAAACTCAAGAATCTAAGCTAAATAGTTTGTTTTCCCTAATCCACTTAATTACGATCTACAGTCAAACTTGTGAACAAAGGCCACCCTTGGGAAAGACAAAATTTGGCCTTTATTGACAGATGGCCTTTATTCGGAGGCCAGTTTGTTCTAAATAATCAATGATGGTTTTCAAAGAATGGCCTTTATTCACAGGATGGTCATTATTCGGAGGTAGCAGCAAACACTTGTTTGACTGTATAGCTTATATGTGAGAAAGACTCGTTTATTTGGCATGAATTCATTTAAGATCGTTCGAATTTATACATCATTATTTTCAGATTGAAAGACTAGACGCGATGATCCGAGTTGAGCCACTTTGTTTACAAATCATGCAAAATGTAATTGTATAAACTGTTGAATGAATAAGCCTATAAATAATCCTAATATACTGGTACGTACTGCATTACACTGACGCAATCGGAAAAGTACTTAACTGCATACATTAGCCTTGTTTTAAGTGGCTAAATGAAGTTCCCCTGTAAAATTCCCCTTCATGGGTGAAATATTAGAACATATCATCAGTGAATATTTCATTTCATCATCGTCCTGGCAACTACTTGATAAAAGCTGGTGGTTGATATCTCTTGACCTTATGACGTGTTCACACTTTTTGCTGCCACCACAAACAACGCACTATTTTTTGTTCATATGTCTGTCGAGCGGTGATCATGATCACAATATCATAAAAAGTTTTTTTTTCATTTTTGTCTTCAAAATAAAACTAAATTTATAATAAATGCCGATTTTAAAGTCGTTAGAAATCTGTTTAGTAAATGTTGGTGTCAAAATGTATAGGTGAATGGTTGGTGAATGACACCAGCATGCGTGTTAATCTAATCACATTATCTTTTCTATCACGAACCGGAAACAGTTTAAATAAGACTCAAGCACATTCGGAAATGTCATGAATTTGTTTTGTTTGAAATACAACAGAGATCGAACATCACCCAGTTACATCACTGTCATTTTTCTCCATTTTGTCATTTCACTGTCATATTCTCTCGGATATTTTCATTTACATTTGAATGATATATTAGAAAGAATAAAGTATGCATTTGAAAAAAAGCTCTGCCGACCTCGTAAACGAGCGTATTTTATTGTTCAGGAGCGGATTTGGGGTTGGAGCCGGCATGCGCCCCTCTAAAATCTGGAAAAAAGTCAGTTGTTTGCTGATCGTGTCCATAGTCTACATAAACATCTAGGCTTTACAACCACCCTAACCAAAAACTTGTATCCGCGCTTGGAGTGAAATCAGTGAAAACTCTTCATGAACTTTTCTCATTTATAGACAATATGTCACGTGAAACACATGATTATCTCTGTCAATCAACAACGGTCACATATCACATAAATCTCGTGCAAAACGTGGAATCGGTGAATAAATTTCATCCAAACACAAAACAAAATAAAATCACGTAATTATGACATTCAATCACTCGAATCTAACATGGGATGTGTAAAAGGGGTGTAAAATGGCTGAGCGAAAACGGCACATCATGCCGTGTGACAGGTTCATACCATTTCGACCTAATCTTGATGTGGAGTCTTCACATGCTAGACTTATGTCGTGTTCGTCCTGTCCTTCAAAGAAGGAAACTAGTCAGTACCGCAGTCCGGGTACAAAAGCCTACACTCGACTCTTGTCAGAAGCAACCAACATATGTGATGGAAATATCCTGCCAATAAGTGCTTCACACGTTAAAAGTAAGTTATCTTGATACTAAATGGATGTACATGTATTGAAGAATGTGCTAATACTACGTACATTTCGAACAAAGAAAAATCTACGCAATTTTTTGTTGAAAGGATGCGAATTATATGACTTCTAGACACTAAAACTGAATTACATTATAATCTATTCGTACAGTTATTTGTTCAACATTTTTAAAGCCTTTGGGTATGTGTTGGGTAGCCGCTCAATATTTTCACTCATGACGTCTAAAGTATGCGTAATGTATGACTAATAAAATCCACGCACCGATTACAATTTATAAAAACCATAACCCAAATGAGCATCGTTTTGTTCCTAACTATGATGGTGATGATTTGGCTTTCCCTTTTCATGTGTTTTTTCACTAGGTCCATTTAGGAGCCGTAACACAAATCAGCTGTTTCCATTCAGTCCTGACGAAGGATACAGTTCCCCAACTTCTTATAGGTACAGAAAAATATCAACATCCCCAGAAAACATCATGGACATGCCTGGTCTAAGAGATGATTTCTGTAAGTTTCCTTATTATCTATTATTTATTAACTATTTAATAAACTTTTTTATACTGACTTAACATGGCTTTTTCACAGGTAGGGGGCTTTTTCTTAAATTTAGGGAAAAAAAAACACGGTATTTTTGCAAAAAGGAGAAGAAAAATCTTGATAAATTGAATTTTTGGGGAAGGGAAGACGCCTATAAACGGCCACTGCTATAAAAGGAAAAAACTCCTTTATGTGGTCTCATTAAGTTGTAACTTTGAGGACATATTGAAACCCGATCCGAAAATTATTTGTCCTTAAAAGGAAGTGGACGTAATATTGAAGTGATCGCTTTGTGAGATTTTTGTATGCTTTTTGGTATTTGCTCTCGCTTATTAACTTTAAAAGTTTTCTTTTAAATCAACTAATTATTTGTCTATTTTCATAATTTTGCTATGTAACTTTGCTAATGCGTATCAATATATTGTCCTACAGACCTCCGCAATTTTGCTAAATTACATTTTTTGTATGTGATACAGATACGGATATAATTTACAGCTATTGAAATTGGAAATATCAGAATGTCTTTTGTGATGAACTAGAAATGAATTATGTTCAGATTAATACATGCAAGACTTGTTATTGTAATAATTGATATTCAACTTTTAATAACAAATCGTTGTTATTTGTGTATCGGTTCTGGCCTAATCAGATTAATGAAAAATACTTACATTCGATAAAATATTTACGAACAGACACAAATCTGTTGGATTGGAGTGACAGAAATCAGATAGCAGTTGTTTTGGACGACCAGTCCACGTATGTATGGAATGCTGAATCTAAAGACTGCGTAAGAATTGATCCTCATTTTCCTGATGCAAACAGCTACATATCTTCCCTGTGTTGGAGTAAACGAGAAAATCTCCTTGCCATCTCAGATAGTGCTGGTGAAATTACAGTGCGTAAATTTATTACTAACTTTATTATAAAACAATGGTATCGTTGACGTGTGATACTATATAAGTGCATGCAGAGCATTGCGTAATTTCTAGTGTTCAACACTGAATAATACACTTATAATATAAATACAAACGTGTATCAACATTAAATTCTGTCATCAGGTCCATTTAATGCGTATTTAATAATTTAATTATAGTATGCTTATTTCACTTATAAGTACCTAGCTACGCTGGACAGAACCATAAACGTATTTTCATATTTTAATGTATTGTTGCTATGAAGATGATGACATAAATAATCGTCCCATTCAGTTGGAATACCAAGATATACAGATATATATATATATGTATTCAGATTCAATTTACGCTTTATTATTTAAACAAGTAATACCATTGCGTGTATATTGTGTCATTATGCAGATAATCATCACCACATGTATATACATGTTCAAGTACTTAATAATTCATTTCCCAACAATTTTTTTTATTTTTAGATATGTGACGTTGAACAGAAGAAATCTAAGAGAAAGTTTACTCCATTCAACGATGTTTGTCCTGTAGGCACTTTACAGTGGACAGATCTGGGTATAATCAGGTATGAAAGTACGGAATCCTGTTTCGTCCACATTAAATATCGCACATTAACCTTAATTAAGATAAGACATAATATTACCGCATTCTACAATTACCGCATTCTACAATTAAGTTGCCTACTTGTGTATATATATATACAGTACAGTACAACCTGCCCGGAGCAACACCCATGGTGAGATACAAAATTATGTTGTTGTTGCTTTAGAGAGATTAAATTAATCGTTAAATCGTAGTGGGAAAATGCTGTTGTTGAAGGGAGGTTGTGCTCAAGAGAGGGCCGCTCTAGAGAGGTTGCACTGTACATATATATATTTGGTGTCGTCTTTTAATTTGTCAAAATAAATAACATTATCTACTTTTGATCACAAACTTCAACTGCAACATTGTTTCTATGTCAACAGTTAACAACCATCTCAATATTAAGACCATCTCATTATTACAACCACTTACTTTTGGACCGGATTCAATATTTCTCTATATATCAACCTAATAATGAGACCTCTTCAATATTAAGACCAAACTTTGGTCCTGGAATCAAGGGTTTAATGTATTATGTTCATATTAGCTTAATATTTCATGGAAGTACCAACATCAATGTTACTAGCGATTTCTTCGTTGTTTACGTACATACAATTCATGTATATTAATGACTAATATGGTGTGCACATGAATTAAAATCTATGATTTCATGACTAATTTAAGCTGACTGAGTTTGAATTATTGATTGTAGATCTACATTTAACTATCATTAGGAAGATTACATAAGCATTGTGTCATACAAAATGATTGATTCAACTTTCAGCGGAAACAGAAAAGGGAAGATAAGTCTGCATGACTTACGTTGTAAAGGGAGACAATCGACACAGAAACTTGTACACGGCCATCATGGTAAAGAGGTGTGTGGTCTGAAACCCATTGATTCATCATACGCTACATACCTGGCCAGCGGCGGTGAAGATGGTATGCTTAATATTTGGGATCTTCGCATGATGAGATCTACCAATGCTATCAAAGCTCATTCGGCGTGTGTTAAAGTATAATCAACATTCATCTTTTTTGTTTATTTTCTCCGTATAACAATTTTGTAATGTAATAATGACATTTAAGTTACTCTGTCCTACAACAGCACAAATAGATCTGAAGTTGGGTCATGATGAGCGGAGTGCACAGGAAACACAAGCAAATGAACACGCTGTTAAATCACTGTGAGGATTTCCTGTTATTACCGCACTTTTTAGATGGTTTAAAAAATGGTTGACCTGAGCAGTCTGCAGCATATATGAGTCATTATATGTTATTGTTCATGTGCTTAAACAAATACATGTATATTTGTTAATAAGGCCTAAAAATAGGTTTTTTTCCTGTAACATTCTGAAAAAAAGATGGGTTAGAAGGTAGGGATTTTTTAATTAGTGTCAAGATATCTTAACAGTATTTGGTATAAGTAACCCCAGTTTAACTGATAACCCCAGTCAAAAAATGAAAACCAACGCTTTGTTCATTACAAATTGTTTTTACATTTTTAAGTCACCACAAGTCGGAAAAGCACCTGTTGTTTACTAAGCAACAAGATTGAGCATGACTAAATTGGCACTGTTGTCCACAGGTCGATGAAAAATGCGGTTGACAGTAAAAATAAACGGTCAGTCGGGTTACAGCAATACAAACCTATTTTTTAGGCCTCAGTTTGTCTTGAAATTGAATTCAGTATGTTGCCTTATAGCGTGACATTGTAATCAATCCTGTTCTATGAATTCTCATTTAATTTCCATTCTTACATTATATTATACATATTGTTGAATATATAAGTGTTCCTGCTTACATTCGTTATTAGGCATTGTCATGGTGTCCATGGCGACCAGGTATGATAGCATCAGGAGGTGGTACTGATGATGGGCATATCAGATTATGGCTCGCTCACTCAGGAGAAAAACTTGGAGAAAAGTCCACATTTTCTCAGGTGCTGTATAATTTTGTGATGTAATCTAATACATTAAGAATGTGTATTATCCATCTTCCAACATATCTGGTCGTTTAGACACACTGAATTTGTGTGTTTTAATTTGGTATTTTTTTTTACTTGTTTTATTAGTCTTGAGTGCGGCTGTTGGGATTATTTTTGTGCAGAACGGTAAAACTATGTGAGACAACAGATGTACTGTTCCTCTGGCCTAATTAAGTCTTGTGTCACGGGGAAAATTAGAGTAGGTATGGAAACCATGAACAGTTTTTTACACCATATGTAACTTCCAGATTTGTGGGTTGATATGGTCTGAGGAGTACAAAGAATTAGTGTCAGCTCATGGTTCCGCGACACCAGACAAAAATGATCTGATTGTTTGGGATGTGAAGAATAATGAATTTGAATCTGTCGCCAGGTTAAGACAACACATGGCACGTCCATTGCACATGGCTCTCAGTCCAGATAAGACAACCATAGGTAAGCTTATTAGTGAAGAATGTGCTCCTTGATGATTTTCAGTACATTCTAGATATGGAGTAACATATTTGAGATTGATCTCTTAACTCAAATCTTAAATTTTGTTTTCATCGTTTTCAAAATGGCTCTATAGCTGAGAAATTGATCTCAAGTTTTATAGCTTTTGACCCTGTAATCTAGAACCATGTTCATCCACACTCATTTGACAGTATGAAACAGTGTTTACACTATTAATAGATAATTCCTAGACATTAATGTGGTGATAATCAGCTTTACTATAATGTAGTTCATGTCTAATAATTTCTTTATCATAATGTTAGTGTTTTGTCTGTTTTTTGCTGAAAACTTCATGTATTGTATTATTAAGTTATTACATCACATTAATTTTAAAAAATCTATCAATTTCGTTTAGTTTTAGGGAAGTAGCTGAACCATTGATAAGTGTAAAAATCTAGATTTTTATTGACTTATTTCAGCATCAGCTGGTGCGGATGAAGCAATGTGTTTGTGGAACACATTTCCTCGACGACCAAACAGACCAGTCTGGTCACAGTGGGATAGATCTATGCTCAACTTGACCAAATATGTGCGCTAGCCAGCTGGATGTCGCATGACTACAACCAGATATTACATAACTACAGCTGGTAGTCACATGATCACAGCCAGATGTCACATGACCACATCTGGTTATCAAATTATCACAGCTTGTCGCATGGTAATGGCTGGGTGTCACATGATCAAAGCTGGTTGTCACATGATCAAAGCTGGTCGTCACATGGTCACAGTTGCTTATACAAATACTAGTAGGTGGTGTACATAAAACTTAGTAGTTTTTTTTGTTTGATAAGTAACATATACAAATGATGTACATGTATAAGTGCTGAATCCAAACTTCACCTTGTGTTTAGGTTTGTTTAATTTGTCATCATTTTGGGTGAAACTTACTTTTCCAGTACTCTATTATTGTACATTCTGTGATATGAATTATTTGTGTACATAAATTTATACTTGTTTGCAAGTCAATATTCTTTACAATTGTTCATTATATTTCCATGTTTGAACTAGTGTTCAGTTCTTCTCATGTTGTTGTTTTTTTTTTCAAATAAAAATATGTTTGTATTCGTTGATTGATTCAACCAATCTAAGTCAAGCTCATATAACTAAATACTTGTAATCATGATAACCTTCATACAATCTGTATAAATATACATAAGCAGTAAAACATGGTTAACAAGTGATTACTAGTCAGAGACTGTACACCTCAACCACGTGGGCCCCCAAACAATTTGACAGAAGTATTTAAATAACAACCATCTCAACTGAATTAACTACAATAGATCTAACAAGATGACAGGAACTATCACAAAACCAGGTTTTCATGAGAAGTTGCACACAGAATATTACATGTGCACAAAATAAACAAAAGGCCATAATTCCGCCAAAAATGATCAAATCACAAAACCCCAAAAATATGCGCTGGGGTATTTGGTGATGTTAAATATGCACTGGGGTATTTGGTGATGTTAATTATGTGAAAATTTTGTAGAAATCCCTTAAGAAATGTAGAAAAAGTTGCATACAGAAGAAATTGTGGACACCTGTCTGCCAACATTCACCAATTTAATAACCAGGATTTTTCCTTCAGAAAACCTGGTTAATAATACCAATGTCTAAATCATATTTTACAAGGTGATTATTCCTTGAAAATTGAACTTAAACAAACATTTTCAAAATTTCAAGTAGAGTCTAATCCAATGAATAGAGTTTATAATACAGGTTGCCATAGATACATCTTTGGATGCCATGAACCAAAGACACATAAATAAGCCTGCATATCAAATATTTTAGAACAATTTATTCAATTCGTATAAAATGATATAACAAAAATTGTTCGTTATAAAAAGTTAATATCGAATGGCAAGTCAAGCAATAAAAATGGTCGTGATTAAATAATTAAGGTTAGTAAAGATGTATTTTTCTCATTCAATCAGTGGAAGAGAAGAATAAACAGAAGTAAAAATCAAGCCACATGTACCATTTGTTCACACTGACAATACAATGAAACCTCGATATTAAGAGCACCATTGGGCTCAAATAAATCGGCCTGAATATTAATATGGTCTAATGGAGTCTATGTTTGAATTAATTTTCTTTTGAAAGACATTTGGAAGAGTGTTCCACCACACTGAACCAACAAACAACAGATTTTGTCTTGGAACAACAAACTTAAGCCTCAACAGATAATCCTAGCTGATAGTTTCCTTGTAACTTCTTCTAGTTTCCTTGTATTGATCAGGATGTCATGCTAAGAATACAAATACAGAATACAGACACAGTAATGTTGAGCATTGCTTCATACAGAAGTTTAGGTGAGAACACGGTCCATACAAACAGATGGTACCTCTGTGATGTGACCACTATAAAATAAAACAACAGAGTAAAGATCCTCTCTAATGTAAATATTTGAGAACACTCAATAAATGACATGGAGATTATATTGGAATCCAGATTTTTCCTCGGTCCTGTCACAGCTCCATTCTGTCTCCTGCAGTAAGAAATATATCAATTAAATTTTGCATTATAGTGAAATAGTGGTACATTTAAATTTGACACAAATATGTTCAAACTTATATCTAGATCTATGGGTAAATGATATTGTTAAAATTATTTATGGGTCATCCACATTTTGGAAGGGCTGACAACAAAGGGTAAGCTGCACTTGCAAATTGTGTTTCTTTCTAAATGTCATAAACGCTCTAGTCGTTTGAAAACATTTGCAGGGCGCATAATAAGATCGATGTGTGTACTTCAAGATTCACAAAAACAACAGATGAAATATCTTGACTAAAGTATTTGTTTTACTGATATGTTTTCACTATAGTTTAATGTTGCACCAACAGCGAATGTCATTTAGCAACTTTTCCTCCTTTAACGATAGAGAAAAACACCAGGTGTACACCTAAGTAGAACAACTGACTTTCCATAAGCAACAAGACAGTTTCCTCACATGAAATTTGTCTGATCTCAGGTAGGATTCGAACTCACAGTGGTAAAGGGCAAGTGATCACTAGTCAAGAGACCATAACCACACAACCACGAATGCACTGGATAATTAATAAAAGTTTACCTTTTGTTCTTGTTGTGTTCTTGATAAAGTATAAACTTCACCAAGGATATCAGCCAGTATATAGGACCAGCATATGTTGAACAGAACAACAATAAGCTCACTATTACAGGTTGATAATCTTGTAAACCAACGTAACCAGCTGATACATCTATGGAGGATATGCTGTTGGAGTTACCCTGTATGATACAAATAAAATAAATGTTACTCATCTCACTAATGTTAACAACTTTCAAATAGCAGAATACAGTAAAACACAGTGAACTCGGATATAGTGAAGCCTCAGAATACAGTAAAACACATTTATAGTGAAGTCGAATATAGTGAAGCCTCAAAATACAGTAAAACACAGTTATAGTGAAGACAGATATAGTTAAGTATTACATTGAAGAATTTATTTAGTCCCAAACACAACCTTCTTCAAATCATTGTTACGACATGAGTGAAACATGGCTATCAGGAGTTATCGTTTTGGTCCCAGGAATTCATTACAACCATAATCTACTGTATGTGCTGACCCATAACAGAATGACTTTCATAACATTAAAGAGATTTTAGATTTTAGATTCTAGATAACACTAGATTTTAATTAAAGTTTACAATTTGACACATAAAAAGAAACACACAACAATGTTTTAATGTATCGTAGAATAAGACATAGGCTAGTTTCTTCTACATGTATTGGCCATGCCAGGTTAGGCACATTTTTCAAGGTTTGGTATCAAAAGATTACTTCAGACAAATCTGTTTTAGATAAACAATGGCAATATGATTATGAATTTTCTGTTCAATTAAAATCTGAAATCCTAACAAGTTTATGATTAGATTACTAAAGAATAAAAAAAGTACCTGTTGAAAGAAAGAGGCTTGACCAATCCACCAACAAAGTAGAGCCATATACTGATATGATATATTAATCCTCTTTATGACAAATTTAAGAAGTAGCATTTCTTGCACAACTAACATGGCAACTAGGATCATATTATGAGGTCTTAGTAACAGAAACATAACTAAAATCCAAGCATTTTGAATAGTTTTAACAAATTCAAGCAATTGTTGATAATAATCAGTTAACAGCTGATTTTCCATACATGTGGATAGCCAGCACTTGATTATGGCTGCAAAGACCAGTACTATAATCACACCATATACAAAGCTTGCTTCATATAACCCTTGAGAGCTGAAAATATAGTTTATGCAAACCAGTGAATTGTGTAACAACAATGAGGTAGAGATGGCCCTACTTTTCTTGAATGTCCCCACTCTCTAATACACATGCACATACTATTGCAATAACACACATCCCTCACCAACACACCATTCTCTCAAATACACAGTCCTCTCTCTAATGCACATGCCCCACTCCAATGTACCTGCCCTGTCCTAATACACATTCCTCGCTCTAATGTTCAGTCTCTCTAATGCACCCCTCTCCAATGCAACTTCATAACGATAACGCACCCCCCCCAAACACACTCACCTCTCTAATGCACACCCCATCTCTCTACAACACACTCACCTCCCTCTAAAGCACACCTTCTCTCTCTCTCTCTCTCAAATCTTCTTTCTATTGCACACCTCCTCTCTCAAGTACACTTTCCTCTTTCTTATGCACATGCCTCTATCTAACGCACATCTATCTCTCTAATGCATTCGTCCCCCTATAAAGCACTTCCCTCTCCCTAAAGAAGAATTTTACAGCAGGATCCAGATGGGACACACTGTAAAGCAGTTTTTTCTGCTGTTGACTTCAGTTCTTCAAAATGATCAGGAGTTCATTGTAAGTTAAGTCATTTTAAACGACCTTAAGAGAAAGCATCATCAAATATTACACAGACCCAGAATTAATTTCATTATAGAAACAAATAACTGTCATGTAGCAAATAAACATTGCTCAGTTTCTCTGATGTAACCATCTTATATATAGATACCACAATAAAGAATTTATAATTTAGCTGCAGTATTATATACCAGTACTGTTCTTTTAAAGTAATTCTTGCATTCATATATGAATAGTCATTCATAAGACATAGATATGACACAAACATATATACTGATAGCTTATTTTTATTTCAGCATAAAAATTATGAGTGGAAGCAAATGATTGAGACTATCCACTTAGCAAGTAATTAAAATACAAAAATGCATACTGTCAGTGATGGGAAGAAAAACAAACAATTACATCACAATATGTAAGATGTTCATAGATTATATTGTGTTGAATATCTCATTAATATTTTGTCAATCTTACCTTTCCACCATTAAAACATTTTCTGGAATTATATTATATATGGCACCTGTTGCTACCCTATACAGATAGCAACCAAAAATTCCAGCCATAAAGATGATGTTAGACATATACGATGAAACCATTCTAACAAGGATTGTGACAAAGAAAGACAGAACGACCACAGTGCATGTCAGAATGCCTTTGTTGGCTGGTCTGAAATAGAGGATTAAGTGTTGTATGAATACACAACTTTTAACATTCCTGAATAGCTCAACAGATGTTCGATATACAGTTGACTCTTATTGGCAGGAAGTTTTTGGAACTGCCAAAATACTTCTGAAATTCAAAATACATATAGAGAGGCCAAATTTTAACAAACACTTTTCAAACACATACAAATCATAATGATTGATAATAAATGTGTAAAAACTCAGGTGACTTGAAAATTATGTTTATGAGAAGTGTGCAAAACATCCGTCACAGACAGGGCACATCCTAAAATCAAGTGAATCAATAGATTTAAGGTGCAAACTTCAACATAACAAAAAAACTAAGGATGAAAATTTAAAGGCATCTAACCTTACAACACTTACATTGAGATTTTCAGGAAATTACTTTATGTATTAACTTTATCATTGTATGCAATACTTAAAAAAATCTTACTATAGCAACACCCAAGCTCACTGTAAATCTTAGGTTCCAGACTATCATGACAGGGTACACAATAGTATGACAGATAGGTTGAAATAAGCCTTACATGCATGAAATGTTTTAGCTAACTACTATGATAAAATATGGATAGATTGATTTTCAGAGTACCTGAATAGTTACTTCATTATATCCTTATTTCACTAACTTATTTCATAACAATGAAAAAACATAACTGTGCGTCTTGAGGAAAAAAACTTCTCTGTATCGGAGTCCTCACAACATCAGACTTCATAAAATCTATGTTTTACAATAGTTAATGGCCTTAAATTGTATCCAACTATGGAGATAATCTGGAAGTTAATATACCTCATCAACCAGTCACCAAAACAATTACATATCTCATTAACCAGTCATCAAAGGTTTGCATATCTCATTAACCAGTCATCAAATTTAACATACCTCATCAACCAGTCATC
This sequence comes from Lutraria rhynchaena, assembly GCA_008271625.1. NCBI lineage: Eukaryota > Metazoa > Mollusca > Bivalvia > Venerida > Mactridae > Lutraria > Lutraria rhynchaena. The sequence continues at coordinate 269,748 of VIBL01000142.1, read as the reverse complement.
AAAAGTTTACATATCTCATTAACCAGTCATCAAAAGTCTACATATCTCATTAACCAGTCATCAAATTTAACATACCTCATCAACCAGTCAACAAACGTTCACCTATCTCATTAACCAGTCATCAAATTTAACACGACAGTAACCTCATCAGACACTAAAAGTTAGCATACCTCATCAACCGGTCATCAAAAGTTTGTATACCTCATTAAACAGTCACCAGAACTTTACATACCTCAATAACCAGTCACCAGAACTTTACATACCTCATTAACCAGTCACCAAAAGTTTAAATATATCATTAATTAGTCACCATAACTTTACATATCTCATTAACCAATCACCAAAAGTTTATATAACTCATTAATTAGTCACCAGAACTTTACATATCTCATTAACCAGTCACCAAAAGTTTATATAACTCATTAATTAGTCACCAAAAGTTTACATATCTCATTAACCAGTCACCAGAACTTTACATATCTCATTAACCAGTCACCAAAAGTTTACATACCTCATTAACCAGTCACCAACATCTGGTGTATCAAGCCATTTGTTCCCAGTCTGATTGATCATACGCATCCATCTTCCTAGCAGCATTAGAGATAAAATTCCACAAATTTGTTTCCACGGCAATGTAATTTTATTTATAAGGTCAGATTTCTGACGAGATCGATTGGTGCCCATGTTCCTGTTAGGTGTTATACCATCCTGAATGGTTGAGCTAGTGTCCTGTCCATCACTTAATGATTCCTGCCTCTTTTTTTGTAACTTAATATGGTCCTTGACTTGAGTAACCAAGGCAACAGAGTATAAAGTCATGCTAAAAAAATACCAAGTCTGATGTTCTTCTTCAACAAAACTACTTGATGCAAAACTCAGAGTATGAAAAAATGTTCCTATTAAGAGAAGTCCAGGCATACCTGTCACTGTGAACTGCTGAAACGTACAAGAAAATAGTCAATCTAAAGTACGTATCTATCAAATATTATCATAGCTAAGCTGGCAAGCATAACTGCTACAGGCCAAGCCCCAAAGTTATAAAACTTGAAAACAGTCTCAGAGCTCAAATCTCAATTTCACTTACATAGTATTTTAGAAGAAAAGATATCACTGCGGAACATTTCAGTATACATTCAGATCAATAATGCTTACACAGAAATCTACCAATAATTTAATTCTTATTTTATCTTAATATGCTTAGAAACATTAAAAGACAAAATACAAGATTATAACTGGGAGAACAAATTAGTACTATAACCTTGGCCCCAGGACAACTTGTGTAGCTGTGTCTGACCTTGAAATTAATGAATTAATAGCTTGCTGAAGAACGTGTAAGTAAAGATTAATGATCAAGAATCATTATACCATGCTGAAGTTTAACTGGAGAATTCTCTTTTTCTTAATTCTCTTTATTTAAATATGATTTCTTTCTGTTTGTAGAGTGTCATCCTAAACAAACCTAACACAAGTTCAAGTTCCTCAAATTGCAAGACTCACAAGTGTCTTCAGACTATTTGAATTAAGCAAAGTTACTCATTAGCAACCTAAGAGAGTCACTGAGGGTGAGCTACAAAAAACTGGCTTCCCTTCATATTAAAAATAAACTCAAGCAAGATACTTTTCATACAATTTTGAAGTTACACCAATGCTAAAATATTCAATGCTTATTACCTGTTTAGGCTTTATACGCTTGAATAAATTCACAGTGTTCACAATTGTTCCAACACTGAGCAGAAGACCACACAGCAGAACAATCAGAAATATGAAAGATGTTAAGTTCCTACTACACAATGTCTGACTCTCAATAGATTTATTGGTACACGCTATTATGTTAAAAACCATGGCCAACAAAATCAAACCATAAACAACAGGTAAAGACAGTCCAACATTTACTTTGATCGGTCCAGCAAGAATGACCAGGATGAGAGCAACAAAACACTGAAATAAAAATAAAACAATAATAATAAAAACAGTCATTCAATCTTTATATACACAATACAACACGATAAAAAAAATTATTAACTAAAACTGCAACTTCAATTGCAAAATGTCAGGGTTTTTTTGTACATCTTAAGTTGCAAGAAATAAATTACATCGTCCATGTACATTATTAATATAACAAATAACAGTATCCAAAGTTTTTTATTGTGTCATGAACAAATCATACTTGATTGTGAAGACCTAGGGAAATATATTCAAGCATGAATGTCCCAAAACAAGTCTGTAATAACAAAATACATTAAACCCAATGTCCTCCATAACTTTCATTGAATTTAACAACAAATACCTCCATACTACAGTCAAACCTGTGAACAACGGCCACTGTTGGGAAAGACAAAATATAGCCCTTATTGACAGGTGGCCTTTATTTGGAGGTCAGCTTGTTCCAAATAATCAGTGATGGTTTTTAAAGAATGGCCTTCATTCACAAGGTAGTCTTTATTCTGAGGAGGTCTCAAACACAGGTTTGACTGTATATGATGTACAATAAAACTTAAATATAAAGAACATCACTGGGACCATGAAAAAGGTTTTAATATTGAGGTGGTCTCATTATCAAGCTGAGTTATAAATAAAATATTGAAAACTGATCCAGAGACGAATGGTCATTACAACGAGGTTGCTGTAATATTGCCAGTAATGTTATAGAATAAATTACTACCTGAAGGCATGACAATATCAATGGACTGTACCTCATTTTAACAGAAACAGGGCAGGTGTTAGTCTTAAAATAACATGTAAAATTATTTTTATGGGACAAATTGAAAATTAATGATTAACACAATTCACAGGCATGATCATAAAATATTGACTGAATACAACTTGCCAAAAAGCATTAAAACTTGCATAAAGTAGTGTATGTAGAAGACAATGAACTTTCACAGGACCAGAGAGATGACAAACATGAAAACATTACTGTGTCAGATGAAATAACACTGGCCAAAAGTATATACTGACAAATCTCCACTGAAACAAAAAAATACCGTAGATGTGTTATTTAGTTATTCTCTAAAAGACCGCATCAAAACTTTTGCTAGACTACTGAACAGTCTTTTGTATCAACTGATAAAAGTTTTGTATAGTAAAACCTGAGAAGAAAGGCCACCCTTGGGACAGAAAAAATGTGGCCTTTATTGACAGATGGCCTTCATTTGGAGGTCAGTTTGTTCTAAATAATCAGAGGCAGTTTCTTAAAGAATGGCCCTTATTCACAGTGTGGTATTTATTCGGAGATGGCTGCAAACACAGGTGTGACTGTATTTGTGCTTTTCTGACAAGGTAAGTATATTTAGTGATTAAAGATCATTCATATAAATTAAGTATCCAGCAATATTCACCTACCAAACATAAGATAATCATTGCCAGCACCATCGCATACAGATCATAAGTTGTCAGAGAACCTGCTATCTTATCAGACATATATTCTATCGCAAACTCGTATGAATGTAACACAGCAAGCGCATCACTCGTGTTTCTGTCTGTCTGATTGAGATAATTGGCATGTGAACTCTCAGCATTTTGATACATGTAGTAACTTATCTCTACAAAAAAAGAAATATACACACAGTAGAACATACCTATAGTGAATTCTTAGGCACCCAAATAATTACTTTATTACATACTTCACTACCACAACAACAATGGAATAAAAAAGAGAGTTCAGGGAGAATAAGAACTTCACTGTATCTAGTTCTTCAATTCCTGTACATATAAGTTTTCTATAACCAAGTTTTACTGTAATAATATACAAATAACATATGGGAAGAACAAATTCATTGTTTTTCATTGTAGTTCATTTGTCATTTCTTGCCATGATTAACACTTAACACTTTACAATACAGATTGATAAATGCAATTAAAACCTTTCAATATGAACAAAATATACTAAAACACTTTTTTAGCAGTGTGGGATATCATGTGACTCTGATATAAAATGTGGAAAAAAATGCTTAATGCAAACCCTAAATCAAAGTTTCCTTACTGATTTTTTTTAGTTTTCGAGAACTATTGAGTAGTTTGATTGCATTCTGAAACTTTAGTACCAGACAAAATGAAATCAATTAGACTAGAACATAACTCAGGTATGATAAGTAATCCAGTCTGTGGGCAAATGACAGGATGCATGATAACATCTAATACAATGGTTATTCAACAGAAACACCATGATAAAGGTGTTGAATTGAGAGACGTTTTCTGCCAAGTTTTCATATCGGAATTGTGTAATTCTCAATACTGTTAAGACCTCAATTTTGAATAAATTTCCATGGAAACAAAATACAAAGTACTTCACCATTCTGATAATCTGGAACATTTTGCATCATCAGTTTCAATATTTGCTGAGTATTGATGTACATACAGTTCAACTTCATGGTCACATCCATACCATCTAACATATCTAATAAGATCTGACCTAAGTTATTGGCTGGTATAGGGATCCCCATAAGTACTGACAATGTTGGAGCTATATCAATCTGTAATGGAGACCTGTGGCTTTCTCTTCTTTTGCCTAAGAAATAATAAAAATACGAACATGAAGGTCAGTTTGATGATTGACGGGACATTTTAAAAGAAATTCTTTTTGTTTATTTGTTAACATGCTTACAGTATGACCCAACTATGGGTAGTTTCTGCATTTATTCAGCATTACTGTATTTCAATGATTGTGTCTAATGATTTCTCATGACACAACGAATTTATTTTCCGTAGTCCTGTTATTTTAATGGAACTCAAACAGAGTAACTACAGTAACATCACTACTATTTTCACATGATAAAATTTCACATTTCATGCAAAAATTACTAATTTACGCATTCTCATATTTTGTGGCATTTAAAATATTTTCAACTAAAATTAAGAATGCATATATTAAAGACTGCGCAAAAATGTCTAAGCATTTTGTGAAAATTCATGCCAGCAAGATTAAATGATACCAAAGTAATTGGTTATACCAGTAAAATTGTATGTGGGGCTGAGAAATACAGCAGGTACAAGGACTTCACTATCTGAGGCTCCACCATGACCCCCTTGGTCTGACATTCCATGATCTCCACAGACCAACATCAGAAAATTTTTCTCCTGGATTAGAGTATACACTGCATACGGTTAACTTTGATCATAGAGAAATGGTGTTAGATGTCTAAAAATCATGACAGAGTAATTAAAATCTGAGCTGATAAGACTGGTATGAAAAGGAGGTCACAGTAATTCAATCACATATGTAAGTATTCCATTTATATGAGTAGAGTGATAAAAAGTTTGAAGAAGCAAGTTGTACATAATGTGTATAATGGGACATAGTGTAGAATAGCTAGACCTTCAAACATGGAAAGTTTTCATCTTCTTTTGATCAAAATATTGTAACTTTGTACAATCATATTTTCATTGCATTTATATTTAACCAGCATTAACAGCAGAATGAAGCACTTATTAAACATTTGCTCAACAATACAAAAACATTTACTCTGAAATACAGTGACAAAAGAAGTATGGGCCAGAAATTGCTAACAGACAACAGTTAAACAGTAAAACATGGTTATAGTGAATTCAGACATAGTGAAGATTTAGACGAAAGGTTATCTACTTTCCCTAGGTACACCCTTCTTTATTATGGATGAATTGAAACATGGATATTAAAAAAGGAATTATTCAGATCAAAGAGACAATCCTTCATTTGTTTGTGTAAACCTTTTTAGAAATTTGTTCATATATTTTCTGAATGATTCCATCCATTTCTTGTAGCTTTTGCGCAACTAATGAGCTTTGGGGACCAACTGTATGACCAATATGATCTAATCCAAGATAATGTAAAATCATAACATCCCAATCAAGGTTTGATAACTCATCATCTAGATGACGTGTCACATTGTCATCAACCTGAAATTTGAATTTATTTATTTAATGATGTCTTAAAGTGCATCCACTGCTAGCGGTAATGTAGGGTGCATTTAAATTGAAGGTAAAGGAAACACTGAAATTAAAACAAATCAAATGTATGTATTGATTTCCAGTCAATTACTATCTAAAAAAAGTATAGAGTTTTTAAGATAAGACTAGTATTAGAAATGTAAAATTCAAAAATTAATGACACAAATAAAAAGCCTCCACACTAGGTGGACGAATTGTCAGAAACACAGAACTGAAAATTTTTTAGCTCATGAATATTTTACACCTTCAGAAGTAGGAAGACCAGATTAACAAATCATTAGTAAAATACAACTTCAAATTATTAAATTAACATCAGGTCAAAACTGGACTTCGAAATTTCAGTGAAACAGAGCATGAGTATACCTCAGTATAATCTGTAACGAAGAAAGATGTTGTGCCATCACTTCTTACAAAATGGTCTGGAAATAATTTAACCCAAGTGTCATCACCATAAAAAACAATCTTCTTCCCTTGTCTGTGAGCTTGTGTTAAGATGTTATCCTCAGTTAAAGTCTTGGAATCAAAATTAAGTACAACATCAACAAAACCAGGAATTGTTCCTGAAGTTAATGCCTGAAATATAAAAGAAAACATATAAACAATAATGTTGGTCATCTCTTATGTCCTCCAATAATTAATGACCAATCAACATGAAATTTTATGAAGTGAACACAGTGATATATAATACAAATCTTTATATGGAAAATGTGGCCGGTCTTTAGAAGGAGGAAAAGTAACCTCACAATACTCTGCTTTAAACAATTCATTTTATTTACAGTGAGCAGCATGGCTTATTCTTTTTGTTCTCAGACAAATTCATGTAAATAATAAATTCAGTGTAAGAATGGGGAAAAACATCAAAGATCTGAATAAGGATATAAATATAGTCAGCAAGATTAAGTATCAGTTATATACTTATGGGCATGAGAGAATGGATTGATTTATACAGTATATTGATCGACTCTTTGTGAACAAGCAGAGAATGTAATTACAATGATATCTATTAAATATTAAAGCAAAGCAGAAAAATTAAACTCGACTGGACATGCCTTAATCCTGGGAAGAGTAACTGTAGGTGGATTTGCTCTAACTATAAAGCCATTTGCAGCACCTTGTTTCAACAGATTATTGACAAACGGCATGTGCTGCTGTTCATAGACAAAATCTGTTCGAAGCGCATCAATCAGGACCACAACAACTTTGTCATACTGCCCGTTTGGCTGAATTATCTCATGTTGGGCCAAGGTGTAATTTTGAAGAGTAGCATACCCCGGTAGGGATTTTTTCAATGGAAAAAATCCAACAAGGAAAAGTAAATAACAGAAAAGTTGAATACAGATTATTGAATAAAGAAAGTTACTACGAGAAAATGTAGTCATATTGATAAGACACACTCAAATTATACAACAAAACATATTTTGTGAACATAGTTTCTTTTTGCAGATTTTGTTTACAGTTGTAATGAGCGCTTATATCATAGACAAATCGCATTCAATTAGTTCAGGAATAGAAAATGTTGAAATGAATAAATGTTCAAATTTCCTACTAATTTCTTCTATTCACAAGTATTGATATTTTACCTTAAAAATAATGTTTTAAGAAAAATTCGTGACTTATTATCATTGATGTAAGCTGCATGTAAATATTGTCAACACGTGAAATAAAAATCAGGAACTTTTGACAGAGAACTATCGTAAGACGATGGCAGATGGCTTCAAGATAAATAAAGCATATGCTGATAAATATAATATTTGGAGACAAAAAGAGGAATTACAAAAATGTACGTATTAGTTCAAATCCATATATTTCAAAGGAATAATATTCGGATAACACTATTTCGGATAATGCTTATGTGTATACTTTCAGTTTCTAGTAATACAACTATCTTTCATTTGTATTTTCAAGCGAAACATAAATTTATGTTGTTTCAGTGAAGGACAGGTATGGTGAAGAAGAAGAAAGTGATGATACTAGTTCATCAGAGTCTGAAGATGAAGACGCAGAGGTTAGTTAAAAAATGAACATATGATTGGTCTCTTAATATTTGAACCATGTTAGTTTAGGCCACGACACAGGAAGAATTCAGAAGATATTTTCAAAGTAAATAAAAACATGTTCAACACGCTTTACCCTTTTGTTTTATTTTTTACTCAGGAAAGTTGACACATAAATATAAAAAATAAATGCATTATTCTTAATGTTTTAATTTTTGTCATTGTTAAGTATTGTTAAATATTCTTGTTTGTTTTATTCTGCAGGCTCTTACTGAACAGCTTGACAAAGACTGGTTAAGAACATTGTCAGCTCTGAAAAACAAAGATCCCAGAATTTACCAGAAAGACGTAAAATTTTATCATGATGGTTGGTAAAAATTCTACTCTCAGTTTGGCTTTTCCCTGTTATCTAAAATTTTTTCAATGTTTCCTGTATATTTCAGTTGATAATAAACCCAACTCAGTATTATGACTGAGTTATTTGGTCTGAAGGTGTTCTTGTATTGAAAATGTACTGTATATTCTTTCAATGTGCCATTATTTTGCTGTCCTTTCTCACTAAAAATAAGTTAGATATTTAATCTGTCAGTGCTAAAGACCTTGTAATGCGATGCTACTATAGAGACAACTTGAAGTGATAAGCAGTAAAAATAAGTATACTGTTAATTACCTGGCACTTATTACATTGTAATTGATGACATGTTTCTTAGATAATGAAGAAGCCCAGAAAAGCAACAAGAAGTCAAAAGATAAACCAATGTTTTTGAAGGACTATGAAAGGAAAGTGTTGCTTGAGAAAGGAGGGTATGTACTCAATATTGGAACTATTTTTTCTAAGGCTGTTGAATATAAACAATTTACCACTATTCAGATTTAACAGTTTTGAAATTGTTCACTAGCCTATATGGAAATTTACTTACTCCATGCTTTGGGATGGTGCAAAGACTGTGTACTTGTTTTAATGTTAAGAAATTCTTTATTTCAAATACTTAAATACTCTTATAAATTATTTGCTGATTTTTAGCTTCGCTGAATTCACTTAATAATTAATTTTAAGTAGAAAACGAAAACAGTTTAGACTTTAACTTACTAAAGTTTGAAATTATGTACAATTAATTTCAAGCTATTTATTCAAAATAATTTGTTACATCTGTATAAAGTTGAAGGAATGCGAGTATAATTGATTTATATACTAACTGTTAGTAAATGTTTTCTGACTTGTAATTACATAATGTTTTCTATTGATTCAGTACTCCAAAGAGCCACACTATACAGACTGTGTAGCATGGAACTTTGAATACTGGTATTTAGTATTGTATGATACAACCTTTGAATGAAAAAAATCAGAGTCAAATGATGTTTATTGTTGAATCATCATCAAAGGTATTGTCAAACTGGTTTGAAGAAACAATGGGTTATGAATTTTATTTTCATTTTGTTCACATTTATGAATGTTTTAGTATTGTCAATGAAGAGGAGGAACAAGCCAAGCAAGATGAATCTTCAACATCCATTAAAAACTCTCTTACTTACCATCAAGAACAAGAACAACTTAGAAAAAGGTTAGTTAAATCATTAAGTGTTTGTTGATGTGTAACTGTTGTGGTTGAAAACAATATCGTATTTAAAGGATTAAATTTCTTAGAATCAAATAAATATCTGACTCTTGAATATTTTTTCATTCATATTGAAACAATGTTAGTTCACCTCTGAATATCTGGTTTTCTCCCAATTAATTTCATTTTGTTTTAATTGAAGAATTGCTTTAAACAAGCATCTAGCTGCTGGATATTTTTTAATTTTTTGCTAGTATTGTTGCTGCTGCTGGTGGTGAAAGCGATGATGATGAAAGTGATGATGATGAAGAAGATTCTGGTTTATTGATTAAGCGAGAAAAATCAGCAGATGAAAAGAAGAAGGAAGATTTTGAATACTTGGAATGGTTGAAAGGACAGAAACCAACTCTGGAAAAAGACCAGGAAATGGGAAAAGAATTGGTAATATACATTGGCTGGAACTCACTTTTAAGTTTCAATTATACTTTGTATAGTTAAACTAATGTTGGTTTGAACATTCCATATTCTATTCTGTTGGCCTGCTCAATCTGAAATACATGTACATACTTGTTATTTAAAGTATTATATGCATGAAGACTGTACCTTAAGATTTGTTTATTTTACGGTTGCATTTATGCTATTAATCAATATTTGTGTTGGTCAGCAACTGAAGGTTTCTTTATTTTTAGCTCAATGCTTGTCATTCACTTAATGTACTGTAAACATTCAAATTTCAACTAGGAGATAAGATAATATGAAAATATACGTAGAGCCCCTCACTGTTGTGAGTTTGAATTTCAAATTTCACATGTGAGGAAGCTGTCCAGCTAGCTCATGAAAAGTCTATGGTTCTACCTAGGTGCATGCTTGTGGTCTTCCTTCCACTGCTGGAAAATCACCAAATGACCCTGGCTATTGCTGCAAAGTTAAACCTCAGTGAAAAAGGAAAATATGTATGATACTCAACTGTATTAAATTGCACTTAACATAATTGTATCATATTGTCACACCATGAAAATAATGCAGTGATGTTTGTTTACATTGTCTTAGGCTCCATTGAAGAACTACTGGGGAAAGAAAGATTTAGATGAGGGTGAAAAATTTCTGAAGAACTACATACTGAACAGACAGTACATAGATAAAGATGATGATGAATTGTGAGTGTATATACATTTACGTGTTTTGTATTTGTCTTGTCACTTTCCAACTTGTTTAAGTATTTGGGCCTTTAGTTATGCTATTGAAATGTCTGTACAAATGTAATGTCATTATAACAAAATAATTTGCACCTGCCAAAAATTTCTCTGTATATTTATCTGACATTCTTTAACATTAGATCTGACTAATGTAGAGCAACAACAGAGACAAAGTAGACTCTGTATTTAGAGCTCTCCCAAGTTGTATTCACATAAAATTGACTGGTCTTATCTTTAATATCCAAAGGTCTGTATCAATTCGAATCACCTTTTACTACAGTCTTGATTGTTGAAATAACTTGTTTACAGCAATGACTGGCAGTAATATAACAATTTGAACAATTTGCAGTATTTCTTACTGCTTTTCAATATGTGTACTAAATGCCATTTTGATCTGTAAGAGGATGAATCTTTTATTATAAATGGTACAAAAATTTGAAGATGCTGTTTGGATTTAATTATTGATAATTGAAAAGAATGTGTGTCACCATGTATGGTGAAACCTATAAATACAACTTTTCTCTTCAGTGTCCCCACATATGATGATATCGTGAACGATGAAGGTGAGAATTTCTCAGATGAAGAAGAACTATTAGAGAAACAAGCATTGTTTGAGAGGAAATACAACTTCAGATTTGAAGAACCAGATGCAGCCGAAGTGAAAACGTTTCCTAGAAACTTTGAGGAATCAGTTCGAAGAAAAGATACGAAGAGAGCTGAGAAGAGGAAGGAAACAAAAGCACGAAAGAAAAAGGTCCAGTGTATAAGAATGTGATTATTTCTAATATCGTAACAATGTTTGTAGATGCATTATGTGATGGAAGATTTAGCTGTTGGGAAAAGTCTCATATTGGAGTTTTGTAGTAAATTGCATTGGCTTTTTATGATCTCTGCTGAATTGGCTACCATTAACAGGTATTATAGGTTTAAAAACTGTTATCTATGCTATGTATATGACATGGGTCCAAGGAGCTCTGGGTACAATGTTATAAAATTATAATCAGACAATAAAATAATGATATTATTGTTACATTATTCTGACTTGACCTGAATATGTTTTTAAACATTAATTATCTCTATCTTTTCAACCATAATACTTAGAGAATGGAATTGAAATTTGAGCTTGGAGACTGTTGTCAAGTTGGCCTGGTCAGATTAACTGACTACTAAATATAATTATGCCTTACCAGTTAATACTGTTAATTGACAAATATCCCAAATTATGAAAATTCTATCTTTTTACAGGAGAAAGAGAAGAAGAAGGAAGAGTTGAAACAATTAAAGAAGTTGAAGAGACAAGAAATATTAGATAAAATAGAAAAGTTAAAAGAACTCACTGGAAATAAAAAACTTGGATTTGATGAAAATGACCTTGATGAAGATTTTGATCCGGCAAAGCATGATCAAATGATGCAAGTAAGTTATGAATTAATGGAGAAAAAATATTTTTATGCTGCTAACTAATTATCGTATACATTGTTAATATTTTCTGCATCATATGTTATTTTCTTTTGTTTGATTTACTTTGTGATTTTGTCAAGTTAAAAATCTTATATCAGAGTGTTTTTTATGTTTTATATTTGCTTATGAGAAGGAAGCACTTGTGCACTATTGATCATCTTAATATATGGGTTATTAGGCGACTTTTTCAGCTTTTATGGAGCAGGACGACCCCATATGTACTCCTGGGTTGACTCATGGACCTTCTGTAGCTAGCTGGATTCCTCATGTAAAATTTGGTCCCTTGTGGGATACAATCTCTCAGTGGTTAGAGGCTAGGGTTCACTAGTCTGAGACCTGAACCCCTTCAACATTGAGGCCACTCCAAATATTGGTACATAGTATATGTATATGTGTATAATTTAAAAATAGTATAAGCTGGTCATTTACTTTTAACAGTTAGTATATTCTATTAAATGTGGTTATTTTTTACAGAAATGTTTTGATGATGAGTATTATGGAGCTGAAGAAAACGATGGAACAAAGCCAGTATTTGAAATGTCTGATGAAGATGCAGGTATGTTTACTAAGTCTTATTTAACTGATGTTTGTATTTCACTTGTAGACAAATGTATTTTATTTAATGTCATCTTCATGTATGCTTTCATTTTCATCATAGATTATAGTGCAATAGTTTTGATTGAAAATTTTAGCATGGGCCATACATATTTTCAAATAACTCAAATAAACATCGACCAACGTTCAGACAGACACGTGGTTCTCATGTGTAACTTTACATTTTGCCCTCTGTCCATTTTTTTTTGCAATATTACATGTATAATATAATACCATGTATTATTTTAAATGGCTTGTCATGTTATTGTTCCCCTCTTTTTCTCCTGAAGATGCTGTTTTTTCCCTTTGTAAAAGCCTTATCACCTTCCCTTAATATGAAAAAAACGCTGTATTTATTTTTTATCAAATTTGTTACAGAAGACTGGGATAATTGGACAGGTGATAGTAAGGCTGGTGGGACAGATGATGCTGGTGGTGAGGATGAATATTATGATGATTGGAACCATGAACCAGGTGTAGATGATCCTGATTTTATTGTAAGTACTTAGTATAGAGCATATATTTTATATCTTCTGGTATTTCTTTTGCAAGAGTTTGAAAAAAAAGTAGTGATTGTTTTTAATGAAATGAGGAAGCATCCATAGAAAAAAATGAATGAAGTGACTGTGAAGCTTTTGTCCTATCTTCCCTGCTGTGGTTTTAGTTAAGAACTTCACATCAAGGCTCTGATATCAAACTCTGTTGCCTCATTTTATCAATTGATAAATTGTATCTGTTTTAAGTACTTTTCTTTTAAAAAAAGAAGTTTTCGGCCCCTTGTTAGTAAAATAGATTGGTATGACACAGGATACTCATTAGACATCAAAAGTTAAGGGCTAAATGAGAGCCCCGGGGCTATCCTTAAAAAATGTTGGTTTGCATTTACTTAAATTTAACTTCTAACTTTGGGTAGGTAGGTAGGCATTTTTAGTTAACATTTTGGGCCTGTACTGAAAACAAATAGCAGGGATAAAGTACAATAAAAATTTTGCAGTTTCTAAAAAAGTTTTTTTGGGGGGATTTTTAATGAGGTGGTCATGCAAACAAACATTTTTTTAAGTATGACCTAAGTGTATGCTGCTGTTGTTGGTTCAGTAGGATGAATTTAATTAAATTTAAATTCATTATGTTGACAGATGGATGCTGACTACGACCCTGAAGCAGATAGACAGAGGAAAAAAACGAAAAAAGAAAAGAAGAAAAAAAACAAATTAGCTCAGGCATTACACACTAAAAAACCAGTATTTGATCCAAGTAAGTCACTATCCTATTATCCATACTGGAGTTAATAGTATTCTTTATATGCACAGTCATAGACAGCTATATCTCTGCTGGCAAGCTACCAGAGAAATAGTTCCTCGTGTGTATGTTATTCAGGATGCAATATTTCCACTGATCTATGGATTTCAGTAGATTGGATTGTCATGGGGACATTTCTGTGAAACATAATGAATGATTGAGAAAATCTCAAAGGGGATGTAGGATAGGCCCATTCTCCTTAGGTCCTCAGTAAACATATGCTAGTGCATCATATTTGCTGGTAGAGTTAGCTTGGAGCTAGTAAACTTCTATTCAGGCCAGTCAACTTTCTCAAAATTATGTATTTGTACTAATGGTGAATTGTGTAGTTTCAATAGTAGTAGTTTGGACTTGTGCTAAAAAATCATTAGTTTGAGCACTATGACCATATGACCATCCAGTTTAATGTGTTATCTATTTCTTAATTATTCATTGCCACATTACTGTCTCATTACTGTTAACAGCAAAACTAAGTCTACATAAAATGATGATTTTAATTTGTCTTAGATGAGAAAACATTTGAGGAATATTTTGATGAATATTACAAGCTTGATTATGAAGATATTATTGATGACATGCCGTGTAGATTTAAGTACAGAAAAGTCACACCTAATAACTTTGGATTGACAGTGGATGAGGTAACTTTGTATGATGTAAACTTCAATATGCTCAAACCATGATAATTTTGTGAGTTGTTGTTAGGTTCAAAGTCATGCCAGTAGCCAGGGTTATATGGCGACTTTTGCTAGCTTTTTAATGGTTGAGATAGAACCAACAATCTTCTATAAGCTAGCTTGACGGCTTCCCCAAATATGAAAGTCTTTGCTTATCTTGGTTTGGATTCATACTCACAGTGGTCTTGGACTAGTGGTTACTAGTTGGAGACTTTATCCATCTTTTTGAGAGTTGTATCAAATTTTGCCTTAGAATGTGAAACGATTTACAATATAATTATATGAAATATTTTTATAGCCTGTTCTGTGCTGATTGATCAGTGCATGGATTTTGACGGATTGTTTTGAAAATGTACTCAGATTATTTGTAGTTCTTAATCATTAATTAGTAGGTTTCTATGTGTTCCTGAAAGTTGTGTTATAAAAAAAGAAATTGTTCACATAGTCAGTTATGAACATTGTATGTTTTTGCCATCATATGAAAATCTTACTGATTTAATTGTTGTCTAAATTATTTTAGATTTTGAAGAGTCGAGACAAGGAACTTAATGCTTGGGTGTCTGTTAAAAAGATGAGTCAATTCAGGTGAGTTGGAAATATTCAATAAAATTGGTTGTCAGTGTTACTAATAAAAAATTTTTGCCCCTTCCATTTTATATCCCTGTTCGGGAAAGTTCTCAAACCCAGTGTTTGGAAACACTGTGTATTGTGGATGTTCCTTTCCATATGTGGTAATTTGTTCACTTTTTTTATACATGTCCTGACAGGATATAATATAGAAACACCTGTGTCAACTGGTCAAAATGTTTATATGTCACGTTTGATAATCTGCAGTATTGTCACTGGCAGTCTTGAATTATGGCCCCAGATTTAGCAAAAAATGATGAAATAGACCTCGTCCAATCTTCTACAGTGAACAGTTCCCATCTAATCTTCACCAGATAACTTTGACAGGCGTATATTGTGACAGATTGGTTTTCTTGTTTATGTAAAACTTTTTTTTAAATTTTTGTCATACAGAACTGAAGAAGAAGAAATACATGATGTCAGAGTTTATGAAAGTAAAGGAAAGAATGAAAGGAAGAAACGAAACATTCTGACCAGTCTGTACATAAGGTAACCTTCTTGTCAAGTTAAATATTTCATTGTTTGTAAAATGAAATCCATATGTATGTGTTTAACAGTTTAACTGATTATTTATGGCACAAATTTGTCAATATGTTGTTGCCATATTTGTTTGTAGCTTTGCTGATTGCAGACAATGATGATTAGATATTAAGAATTATTTGTGTTATTATTGACCCTGTTTTTGCCACCAACCTTATGGTTTCTGATGGCTAAGTCCAATTTTATTTTAGGATAAGTGTTCTCACTAATGGTATGTTTAAAGAATGATTAGAACAATTTAATGTACCTACCCTAATTGTCTGGTCACATAATACTAAACAGGATTATTCCTGATATAAAACTATCATTCAAACTCTTGCTTCAGTTTTCTTTAATCTGTATTTACTGGTATTACTGGTAGCTATTACTTGAATAATTTTATTCCAACTTCCCTTTAACGTTACATTGTAGGTGTTTCTGTCAGTATATATATTACTCTTTAGCAGGACTAGTAAATCTATCAAGTTCTGCTAGCCAATGGCAAAGCTTTGCTTCCCTAATTGGCTACAGGATGACCTTTAAAATCACAATGGCAATAACTGTTGATCTATTTTTGAAAAAAAAGAACTCAAATTGTAATTGCTATCTCTCTATGGTTATTTATATGTAAAATATTGTATTTGGTGATGGCTTTGAGGATAATGTACTTATCATTTATAAATCTCACATTTTTCGTTTAGTGATGACAAAGATGAAGAACCAGACATAATAAATAAACACCAGCAACAACAAGCATCTGAAAGCAAACAAGGAAAGAAAAAACGGAAAAAGAGGAAGGGAAAAAAGAAGTCAACAAATGCTAACAATATTCAACAAGAAGTGAGTAAACAAAATGGTGATGTATCCAAATCTGATGGAAATGTTACCGTTACAACTGAAGTGAGTGAAGGTGTAAATGTGAAATCAGATGACTTAAATAAAACAAATGATGGACAGACAAAGCATGGTAAGAAAAGGAAAGCAGATGATTCAGTTGGTGACATGGAAGTTGAATCTAATGAACATGTAAGTGTAAGGAAATCGAAAAAGAAAAAGAAGAATAATGTGTCTGATAACATTGCAGCACTTGACAATGAGTCTGTTGATACTAATGTTAAGTCAGGTAATGAAATCGCTGAAAGTACAGTAAATGATAAAACTAACTCAGGAGAAACAGTTGTTCCTGGGAAGACAGATGGTAGTAAAAAGAAAAAGAAGAAAAATAAGAAAAATAAAAGTGACAGGAAGTTGGAAATGTCGGAGGAGAGACTTAAAGCATACGGTATCAACCCCAAAAGATATAAGTACATGAAAAAGGAGGAACTACATCAAATAAAACCTAGGGAGAAGAAAGAAAAGCAACCATAGATTGTATGACGAGACATTTTATAATGATACATGTCTTTATTGGTTGGTTGTTTGACTGTTTGTTTTAAAGATGTTACTGATTTTGTCTCTTAGAATTTCATATGATATGATGAAATGTACATTTTTACCTATTACCTAAGTAAAAGTATTATGTGGATTTTATTTTGATAGAATTTGGTTTAAGCATGATCCCTTAATGCTCAATGCTTTCTTTATTGTTGAATTCAGACCATATGCACTGATTGTCATATTTATAGTATGCTGCTTTCATAGCTCATCTTTTCTCAAATTGTTGCAATCAAAGTTTGATTTACTCATTGATAATAACATGGATGAAAGTTGAAAATTTTCAAAAAAACAGAAATCATAACCTCGGTGATGCGGAATCAATAAAAACCAGTAGGGTCTGGACATGTGGAAAACTGGAGGTTCCAGAAAATTCAGGAAAACCATTTTCATAAGATTTAAGCCTTTTGGATTGACATTAATTTCTGATACTAAAACCTGATTACTCTTTGACTCTTCAGAATGGAGTCTGATGACCGTCTTTTTACAAGTAAAACAGATCATTTCATCATCCAGGTTCAGTTTTGCTAATGTGTTCTCCGACATTTCTTCTGAAGTTTAATTGGATTATGAAATAAGGATAATATCAAAACACTCTTCATTTTTGTACAACAATTTATTTCAAAAATAAATTGTAAACATCCCAACATAGTTTAACTAAAACAAATAATTGTAAAACAAGTTTGACAAACTTTGTTTATCACTGACTTTAACTTGATTTAGAATGTTTGTGTAAAGATTAACAAAAACAGATTCATTCACTCAATGATTGGCTCCCAAAACATGCAACTCTTCCAAAAACATGTAGAACAGGTCTTATTAGACGTGGTCTTATGAACAAGATACCAAGTTGAATACATCAGGTTAAAACTTTGAGCACCAAAATTATGAACACAACTGTGGTTTAAGTAATAATATGTATACATTCAATCCTTGACACTACTCACAAATCAACGGCATTCACACAAAACATTAATACAATTAATTACACATACCATGGCCCAAAGTTATAAAACTGGATCTGTCTCCAAGCTCAAATCTCATATTTTGTATTTATATGTTTTTAAGTTAATCACGACTTAACAATGACAATTTGAATCATATGTTATTTTATAAGCATAATTAATCTCATCATGGACTGAAACATTAAACTGTGATACCTTTTTATCCAAAACACAATTAGAATAAAATTTGAGCTTTGAGCTAAGAGACTGTTCTCAAATATTACAACCTGTACTTAGAAATTTTCACAAAACCCTTTAGGCTAGAGAAAAAATATCCATATTTAAGGTTACTTGACCAAAACATTTAGGATATGCAGGTAAAAAAGCTTTTTTAAAACACTCTAAGAATACAAGGTACAATTTATCAACAAACATTTATGTGCTTTGGATTTTGCAGCTAGAAAATTTAGGGTTGATGCCTAAAATAAGAGTAAGCCGGGTAACCGTAAACATCAATATTTTTTTCTTGCCTAATACCCACATTGACTACTTCCAGCCTACTTATATGATACATACAATAGTAATCAAAACCATCAATTAAATACAAATAATGACAGAATTACAAGTTTAAATATGCCCTTAAAAACACAAAAACATAATTGTTTGATGAGATGAAAATATTAGTGATAAGATAAAAATACATACACACAGGTAAACACTACCTACAGGTAGAAAGGAAACTTACATATACATTACCAGTACTGTGGAAGTTATTCTCAGTCAGTATTTTTTGTTTGGGGTTTAATGTCACACCAAAAGCCAGGGTCTTTTTATAACTTCCAGCTTTAACCATATTGAGAGACCACCAGGGTAGAAACACTAACCTTTTATTAGCAAGTTGGACAGCTTCTTTATATTTAAAAATTTACCTGATCCAAGGTAGAACATACAGCGGTTAGGGGCTAGTGATTGCAAGTCAGAGACAATGATCTCTCAACCACAGAGGTACATTATACACATTCAGACACTTATCTCTATGTACATGGTTATATTACATCCTTTTGTACATGTTACAAAATCATTTGAAATAAGCAAACATTTATACAAAATACAACAAACTCTAACTTGAAACACATACATCATGATTCTACATCACATAATATCAATTAAAACCCTATTTTAACATTATGACAAACATCAAAAGCTATTTACTTAATGACCAACTCACATTATTATCACCTGCATAAAATGGTAGATTCAAACATCTTGGAATGTGCAACAGATTCCTAATTTATTCAACAATAATTATCAATTAACACGTTTGAACAAAAATGAAAACAGTAAAGCAGATCAAAAAGGAATTTATTTACTTGCATCAAAAGTGTTTTGTATACCATAATTTTTCTGCAAGGCACCTGATATAACTGGACTTGATAGTGTATCAACAGTATTTCAATTATGAGAAGCAGCCAGTAGAATTAATCAACTTGTACCACCAAGTTCTATCTAAAGAGTACAACAAGATGTACTGATTTCAAAATTAAAGTTGAAACTTAATTACTTTAAAAGAGAAACAAATTTAGTGTTCGAACTAATTTTTTTAAGCACAAGCCCGAACTGGTTGGGCTGCTGAAAACTGACCATTTACCACAAACCTGAATACACAATATTGAGAAAATTCTCCAGTTCAAATAGAATTTTACTAGCCAAAGGTTTTAGGTTAGTGGGTTAGCGTGTAAACTTGTTTTAGTCAAATTATAAGTCACTGCTGAGAAATCGGTTTTCAGATCAGGCAAAAAGTAGTGTTAAAAACTTTAAGATAAGTGCTAAAAATAAAGTCAGACAGAAAACTGTAAACACAACCATTTTTTTCTGTTCTTGACATTCGTATGATTCACCAGTTAACAGGACAGTTTACTTCAATCCATGCCACATTTACAATGCCAACTTCCAACATACCAGCAAATAATCATAAAATGTCTACACAGTTATATACAGTTAATAAAATAAAAATAAAATGATTTTACATACATGTTTTGACATTATTAAAGAAGTTTATTACATACTAAAAATAATATTGAAAATAAAAATAATCTATTAATCATTATAAAAATATTACTGTACAAAATACTTATGAAGTACTATGGCAACTTGTGCTTTGCAAACTTTTGAACTGATGCAATAATTTAGTGACATAGTCCAACTACAATCCAAGTTTATTGTATGCAAATAAAATGAGGTCACATTAAAAATACACATTTTTTTTCTATTTTGTAACAATATAAATTAAATAAAGACAAAATTAATTAATCCCTTATTTCAAAACAGCATGTAAGCTAAGTAAAGCCTTATGATTTTAGAGAATTCAAAGATTTTTTAAATGAAGATGTTTGTAATAAAAGAATTTCAGAAGCACTGACACAGAGATATCAAGTGAAACTGGATTTAAACTAAAACCGACAATATACAAGACATAAGCAGATGCCACAACCTATCTGTTCCTTAGACAGAAGACACTCGCAGACTAGCACATTAGACAGCATTATCTCTCACTCTGATTCCCCAAATGCTTGTTCTATGAATACCGGTAGTAGGACGAGCGATGTTAGAAAACGGAAATTGATTGACTTCGATTCGAGGCATGTTTGTTTTCAACACAGTCAGAGGTCCTTCACGTAAGATTCCGAACACTTCGACAGCTATCAATGATGGCATCTCATTTAAATCCCTGAAAAAGATGAGATGAAATCATGTGATAAATTCACTGAAACTACAAGACAAGAAGATAGCAGCCTAGCCCAGAGGAAAACAAGTTATCACAATTTAAATAATTTCTGTTCCATATTTTACAAAAAATCAGTTTTAAGAAAATAATCTAAAGGTCTGAAATATGTATTTTAACAATCAATTAAGTGTATGCAAATGACAATGAACAATTACTGAATGACTGATCACTATTAAAACATTACTGGACGAAATTTTACAGGCTAAAATTCATGTCGACTTAAACCTTCCTCAGAAATCAAAAGAATTTTACCTGACATGAGGAACAATAATTATTAAAAAACCTCATCAACATTTTTGCTAAAGGACTTAGGTGTGTCAGTCTTTCATACCCATTGGTTAAAAGGTTAATATTTGTACTTTTCAGACGAGGGAGATGTTGGATTGATTGAAAACAGTATTATAAGACATGGCATTTCATTGGCTGAAATATTGTCAATGACCAATTGCGTACAGAGACACTTGATCAGTAATTTTATCTCTTAATGAAAACCCTGGTTGACTATTAATTACTATAAACTGAATGAAACTTACGTAATGCATCCTGGGGGTATATGATAACAGCGACTAATTGCTAGATGTTTGAGGTAGTTTAAATGTAAAACGACATGTGATACTGAGGAACATGTTAATGATGTCGAATCACTGAGATCTAATTCCTCCAAGTTAGGACATGTCTTACAAAGCTGCAACACTTCTGGAAAACAAATAAAAATAAAATGTATGTACAATAATAGATAAATTACATGTTTTTTTACAGATGGCAAATTATTTACACTTTTCATGCAATATATAAAATTGTTGCATTTATGATAGACCATAATCATTATACTGTCAGAAAAGAACTTGAAGTCTAATGGTAAAATGATCTTGTTGTTCAAGATATGGAGATAGTTCTTGCGTGCTATATTAGCAATCTAATTATCATGAACATTTATGCCATGTTATTTTAATATTCCTCTATAAATAACAAGAGTCATAGTCCGTACAAAAACGAGAAAAAAAGAGCAAGACACGTAAACATAGTTGAAACTATGTAAAGTGTACCACAAGTTGTATGACACAAATTCAGTTACAAGTTCACTGGAAATCATACACAAAATGACAACAAATGAATCTATAACTAAAATCTGCACACCATGTCAGATTAATACAATATGTTATAAGAACAGCTAACCTTCATCAGTGATATTATCACGACATCCACTCAAGTTGAGTTTTTTTAATCCTGATGGTAAACATAAGCACAAATATACAACACTGTGTCTGTGTAGACTAGTCCAGCCCATATGTATGGATTCAAGTCTGAAAAAGATTGAGTTAATACATAAAAAACAATGCTTAATTGTCACAAAGTGAGCCTGTCAAAATCCTCCCATATTTAATTTAGACAGCGGACATGAAATTTTTTAATCATTTTTTGCTGAATCAGGGGCCATAATTCAAGAGAGCAAGGGACGAATCTATAAGCAGGATAGCTTCATCACATGATTTTTTGTCTGATCCCCAGTAGGATTCAAACTAATAGTTATGACGGGCTAGTGATTACAAGTCAGAGACCATAACCACTCGACCACAAAGGCCCATTTTAAATATTTAGAAGGTCTAACATATACTTACTTTCTACAGTTTGACAATATTGGCATCAACCCATTAGCTGTAAGTCCCTGACACATAGCCATATTAAGCACTTCAAGATTTTTGTTTTCACCTAAGTGGCTAAAAAGAGACATAAATTGTTGTTTCAACAACTTTAAAGCTGTAAAAAATACATCTGTAAAGATTTTCGCACTACACTGATACAAAAAGATTTTCTTTATTTTGTACGCTTGGTTTAAAGAATTTCTAACCGAGTCTTTGGAAAAAGCACCT
This sequence comes from Lutraria rhynchaena, assembly GCA_008271625.1. NCBI lineage: Eukaryota > Metazoa > Mollusca > Bivalvia > Venerida > Mactridae > Lutraria > Lutraria rhynchaena. The sequence goes on along the minus strand of VIBL01000142.1, from coordinate 246,869 downwards.
ATCATTTTATACATACAATTTTTATAATCTTGTTCATACAGAAGAAGAATGGTTAAACAGCATTTTTAACAGTGCACTCATTCAACCCCAAAAATGGCATTTTGACTCTGAATTTGTACCAAAGGGTTAATTTACTATTACATTTGGTGGAAATTAGTAGACTGTTCAAATTATTATCAGACAAGGGTCGTTTCTGACCCTTAACATTTGACATCAAGAGAGCACACTGTAGAACAGAATTAAATTCTATTTTGAATAAAAGAACAAGTATGATGTTTGAGTTCAAAGCAGAATTAACTTTACCTGCATACGTTATCATTGATTTCCAGGTTTTCTAAACTGACTTTCCTCAAATCTCGACATACAGAGAAAATCTCCTCTAATACACTCGGTGAAGTTCCAGACATGCTGAGATCTAAAAATTGTACCTTGGACAACCTACAATTCAACACAGCACATATGTATCATACATCAGGTCAGAAAACAAGAGCTCTGCAGAGTGGCGCCAACACTCGTTTGTTCTACATCATTCTATTATATAAGCAATTTTGACCAAAATTCTATGTTAAATTGTGGCATAACTCATAAAATACAGCTTTCAGAATAATGCCCTTTGTCTTGCAACTGTGCTTTGTCATGATAATCAAGCATTCTAAGTGTCATGAAGATATCTTTCAAAGTATTTGAGTAATGGGCTTCAATAAAGTCTTTGCACGATGAGGAAGATGACAACACAGAGATCATAGCGCGAATTTTTCTTAGAAACAGACAAGCTAAAAATGTTTTTTTTTTTTGTTTACCTGACTGACTCTATTTTTGATGTTATCCTATAGTTTCAAACAAAAAATCCAAAGTATGAAAATATTTGGGATCGTACCTCATAAGTGGGAAATCAATGTTTATTGAGGGGCTTGTGATTACTATTCAGGAGACTATAACTATGAAGGCCACATTAAATCAACTAATGGCAGCAAAGCATTTACATTGTTCTCCCAAGATTTAGCCCGCAAATCTTAACAGCACTAGGAAATAGAAAATCATAGCTGGTCCATTCAACGATAGAAAAATAATCACTACGTATGTACTGGAGGGGTAGTGAAGATAAATAAATGATATAAAACTCACCTTGTACATTTGATAGGACTAGTGGGGCCAATAAATAGAGGGCCTTCAATCTGAAAGAAAACGATTTGATCTGAAAACGATGCACATTTAGAAAATAACAAAACAGGTTTTTTAACAAGTATTCATGCAAATAAAAGTGTTTTGTTGATAAAAAATCAGGAGTCAAAATCACATTATATTTTGAAAAAATATTTTCAAAAATGAACTTACCTCAGATTTTGCCAATCTTAAGGCCCACACACCTCTGTTTATCACATGACCTAACATACCAGCATGCAATGTTTTTGAAGATAAATCTATTCTTCTCCATAATGACTCATCAAGCCTAAAAAGAAAAGTTTGTGTGCATAATAGTTGAACAGAAGCTAATCAAAGAGAACAATTTAAAACACCAGACAAATCAAGAGATACTGTCTTAAACATGGTAAACGAAAGGTGCAATCAATCTATCAAAACAAAATCTGTTTAAGAGAGGAAAACCGTTTGCAACCTAAGGGGTGAATAAATGTGATTGTAGAAATCAGTTGAGGTCTCAAAGAGAATATTCATACTGGGTAATGTAGTGTTCCCACTCACGTAAAATCTTGCGTAATTCTCGCAATAAAATCGGATATCACGCAACTCATTTTGATCTGGTGCTAGATCGTACGCGTATGAATACGTATAGGGACGAATCGCCGATTTTCTGGAAACATCCATTACGATGTATGTGTATACATATATTTATTTATACCCCCAAAATACTTCTCTTACCCCCAGATTTCAGACCTAAGCGTAAGCGTACCCCCAGTTTCAGAAGTGAGTGGGAACACTGGGTAATGGATTTAAAAGTTAACTTACACTAGTCGACTCCACTTTTTACAAACTCTAGCACATTTTGAAAGCACAAACTTTGGCAACCAAGAAAATATGGCAAGAATAATCTCATCTGATAGTAGACTGAAGAAATCTAAAAACAAATAGAGAGACAGTTTAGATGTGACCAGTGCATAAGATAATGATGATGGTCACTTACCTCAGAGCTTTCGAAAAAAAATAATTAAAAAATCACTTTAAGAACAATTTGTCTGACACTTACAGTTTCATGAGTATTGTTATGGATGTTCATAAGGTAAGCATAACCAAATACATTTAAAGCCAGAAAAATAAAGCTTGCATATGGATACCCAACTGATATCTAAATTAACCCTAAAGTTTCTAACAACAAAATCCAAAATATGAAAATATTTGGGGATGAATCATACCTCATACTCAAGAATATGCCTCAACATAAATAACAAATATAAAAGTATCATTGATTTTACAAAAAGATGCTGATTTTGGCGATGAACAACCAGTTTTTCGAAAGCATAGATCATCAGAAAACTGTCAACAAATACAAACATCAGTGCGACGTACCAAAAGCACCAGATCCAGTCCTCTGTCTTTTCACCTGTCTTTTAATGCTGAGCTGTAAAGTTGGTTGAGGAAGATTCTGTACAGATTTCAAACTTGGTGTCAGGTTTGGGTCAATTGAACTTTCTGAGGATTCATCACTACAAGATGTCACATTGTCACGATGACTGTCCAGTAATATTCTTGGGGCCTATTTAACAAACATATATTTATGTATATGTACATGTGGTCTTAAATTACAGCATTTGTTGTCATTATGACTAAAATATATTTGAAATACATATATAATACAAACAAGCCAGCTTTTTATAAAACTGTTATGATGTTTTACTGAAGGCATTAATGACTTCAAAAAATTAAGTTCACATTAATAACTTATATACCAAAAAGCATTTAAAGGTTCAGACTTCAAATTTAATAACCTAGTATAATTTTTTTGTGATTCTCATTTCAGGAGCAAAACATGGTAGATAGCAAAGATAAGTTATTATGAAACAATGAATTCAAATGAAGGAACAAAGAAAAGACAATTACCCCAGGGACAGGAGGTAAGTGAAAGCTCGCGGAACTACTTTGACTGTTTTCATCTTTTCCATGGATTGCTGGAGTAAAATTTTCAGTGCTACTGCAACTATCTGTGCTGGTATGTGATAAATAATCCAGTCCCATATCCTGAAGTATGTCCTTCGAACGCTGACCAATGTTGACTAAGAAAGACTTGGTAATTACAGGGCCATAGGATGACTCCAAAGGGCTGGACGCTTTTCGCTTCCTGCAAATAATTTGTTTAAGGGTACAGTTTTAAAAGTAAAGATATGACACACAGGAAAACTACTTCAGGCATCTCCTTCATGCGTTCTGGAAGCATTCTTTCTGGTTAATCACTTAACGACAATATATAAAACACAAGTTTATTCCATGTTCATTCTTTCTGGTTAATCACTAAACGACAATATATAAAACACAATTAAGTTTATTCCATGTTCAATCTCCAACTTTTATAACCAACATTTTATTCTCCCTCAGGTACTATTGACCTGTATTGGCAACTATAACTCAAATCTTTAACATTATTAAGCAAAGAAAACTGACTGTTTTTGGTAACAATTGCAATGCAAATGTGTATTGCTTTTGTAACTACGTTGTTGTTAGTAACTGATGGAAGAACTTCCTAAACATGGGGGTTTCTGTTTTGTGCAGCATAACTCAGTGAGATGAATGAACCTGATCATCACGACTGATCAAAAGTGATTGCATGTTTGTGAGGAACATGAAAATGTGTAGTTAAGTCAATAGGCTCATCAATATACTGGTAAGCAAAATGACTACAAGCAAGACTTAATTCATGTGAAGCACTTAACCAAGACAACATATACATTTATGATTAACAACATAATAGTAAAGAAAGAATACTAAGATTGCTTGACTCTATTCTATGCATATGATGAATATTACAACACTGCACGGACAAAAAAAATTGCATCAGTGGATGATTACCTAATGGAAAAGCAAATGGGTCAGGAATGTATGTTTGAAGATTTTCCTAGCGACAGTTTGCTGATGAGACGTTAAGAATCGGTACAAAACATTCTCAGGAGAGATTGAAGGATATCAATTTCAAAGTTTTCCTTAATTATCACTTTGAACTTAAAATGAGAAATTAAATCTCCCTGTGTTCAAATAACGTTTGTTTTCATATTTCATGTAGATATAAAGAGGAATATAGATTTAACACAGATACAAATTGATTTATTCTTAAGCCGGTAAAACTGTAATTTTGACCACTTCCACTCCACAAAGCCATGTCAAAGGCGGTCAATCCGAATTAAATTTTTGATGCGAATGCAGCGGTAATCAATGCATTTTCACAATGAATCGGAAAAATAAACATTTCTTCTGTATATTTACCTCGACATTGATATTCTATTTTCTTTTTGGTCTTTAAATGAAGCTATTCTTTGGACCCGCTTTTTCGGCATTTTGAACGATTAGCGCCCACCATTGACCCGGAAGTGATTACACATATTTTCGCAGTATCGCGGACAAACTTTACCAAGCTATTTATCAAAGATATTCCGCATGAGAGTAACATTATTTCAACACACCGTGGCGATTACAGTCACGCTCTAAATGCGCGCAAATTAAGAATTGTGCTATGGTCGTGTTATTTATAAAAAATGCAATACGTCCTTCAAGAAGTTGATTAAGGCGTAAATATAGTTTGCTGCTAGTTACTCAACATAACTTATTCCCCCCTCACCCTAGACTTTTAATTGGGCCCAATGAACGGTGCACCCACTGTCTCATTTTTATTTACCTTTCCACTTAATCCCAATGCGGCTTTCCAGAATAATGAAAAATCGATAAAAATCCCTTCCTACCAACCCATCATATTTCTAGTGAGCATGTAACCATAAACGATACGTACGTAAACTAGGTCACAAATCTCTTTGAGAAAAAAATGACGAAATGTCTAGATCTATCACTTGTCCAGGTTTTTGTGTATTCGGCAATGAAACTGTAAATAATTAATAGTTTGGGTAGCACCGATGAAGACGAAAAATCTATAAAATAGTAATTAATGTACTAACCAGATGAGTATCAAGGCAGATAACTCACCATGTCACACTTTGCTCAATTGATTCAAAACAGGTAGGTGGCCAGTGAAAGACAAGACAAGCATTTTCCTTGGCTGTAAATTTTGTAACTCTGCCAAATACATCAATTGATCGAAATGATAACATTTCTTCTTATTGACTTGTAATCACCAGCCCCTTACCGTTACGAGGGGAACGTTAATGGAAACATGGTATTTATTTTTGCCTGAGGAAAATGAAATAGCCTAGATATTAAGACTACATTTGGGAACCGAATTCGTGATAATCAGATGGTCTGATTATCAAATTTAAATATATAACCAATATTGAAAACCGAACAGTCGTTATTATGAGGAGGTCAAAGTACAGAGGTAGTCGCTTAAGTAAGGCTTTGCTGTACAACACTGATATATATGATATGTATGGTTAAATATACAGAGCCAAAAAAAGAAGTTAATTAACAAGATTCAAACTATTACAGCCTTACCCTGTGAGAGTCCATACACTGTATCGTCAAGTATTAAGATGACACGGTAATTAATACACAAATTGGCATGAACGCACGAAAATTTCATGAATCGGGAGATGCTACTTATTAATCAGGCTTCATTGACATAACGCAGATCAATGTATTTTTTTTTTGCAACAATCGCATAAAATGTGGTTTGTTCCATTAGCTACGCTAGCTAATGTCATTCAAATGATCGTATTTTTTTCGGAGGGCTGACGTTGGAGAAAACTGGCGAAAATATAATTTTATACACATTGACTTCTATTGAGTTTTCAGATATTTTTTTCGCGGGCTTAATGTAAGAACTTCATACATCGGAGAATGTATATAGACAACAAGTGAACGTGGATTCGACTAAGTGTCAAACTACTATGAAATCAGAAATGCTTAAATGTCTACCCCATCCACCCTATAACGTCATTTTAATGTGTGCAGAAAGACTGCATTCCTGACTTTCAAAACCTCATTTCAAAGTACTCATTTCATTTTATAGTAATCATATTAGAAAAATAAAAACAATTAAGGCATATATTTGAAAGATACATGTATAAAGGATTTCAGTGTTTTAACGATTGTTCATTTTATTTCTCAGAAAATTTTCTGTCAATAACCTCAGTCGTATGAAACTGCATTGTGAGCGTTAATTTTAGAAAAAAACCCATATTAGCACAAAATTGCGATCTTAATTTTAACTGATTTCGTTATTGTGATGAAACATAGAAAAAGTACAAAAAAAACAGGTCGTTATATAACGAGATAGTATAACGCTAAGTGGCGTTTCACGGTGCTAATATACCGGTGTATTATTGTTTGTTCTTTCTCCTTTTCTGAGCAGAATGCTCTGTCCCTCCTATCCCACCAGTTTACCAGCAGTAGATCAACCCGATGATAAAACTAGAGCCGTTACTGCGCTGGTTGGTGGGGACGTTGGGATGGTCATCGCTGCTTGTGTGGTCACTGTCATCGTAGTAAAATGCAGTAAGAAAAGGCAAACGTTCATTTTTGAAAAAAATCGATCCGAATTGTTGTCTTCAGGAAAAATTTTCATAATGATCATTTTTAAATAAAGACCACTTGACTGTATAACGCATGGTTAAAAGTTTTCCAGAATTTTTTCTAGGCCCTCACCCCACTGGTTTTTATTGTTTAAGCAGCACATAGGTTAAGATTTCCGTTTTTTTTTTAATTTCAACTTTCACCTATGACAATGTAATTTCTAAATACTGGACCCTCCACACCCTGAAACTTTCGAATAACGGACCAGCTATTCTGTCCGATTTCCCGGGCCCCTCCAATTGCTATTCAGTCCGACTTTTGAATGCCTGAACTTCTAAATTCCGAATTCGGAATATGATTAACTTGTAATTAATTAACCAGTAAAGCAGCGACCGTGGTCCAGTGGTAAGAGTGTTGGACTTGTAACCCGGAGATCCGGGTTCAAATCCCGGTCGTAGCAGGACATACCCTTTTATGAAATTTTGACAAAAATGTCGATTTTCCTCCATATGTTGGGAAGTTGCCGGCTCCTTGTGGAAGGGTAAATTAGAACTGGTTGGTATACAGTTCAGGAAAACGGGTTAGTTGAACCGGCCCCCGTACATAACTGAAAAAAATGTTCGAAAACAGCGTTAAACCCCAGTGACAATGTCACATAAAAACAAAATAAAAACAATGGTATCTGACCAGTTATCGCTAGCTCCTCATTGTCGTGAGTTGAAATCCCAACCAGGACCAAATTACACTTGTGAGAAAGCTGTCCAGCTAGTTTACGGAAAGTCGGCGGTTCTCCCAAGATGTATTTACCTTGGGTCTTCCGCCACCATTTAAAGTGGAAAAGTGACCTTGGCTGTTTGTATTATGATCCAAAGCATGCCTTTTTGAGCCTACATATTGAACTGAATGCTCTGGTAAAGAAAGCTAAATAATTAAAACTGAAACAGAATCTACTAAAGACTTTCATTCTGTGTACATTTGTTATACCTACCCTCGCCTTGTACATGTATGATATCATGGGAATGTACCTAACCTCACTGTGTACATGTATTATATCACTGTAAATGAAAATGCGTCTCTTGTACATGAACCACTTTTTGTGAATTAATTCCCTTTGTGGCAAAGTCTATTAAAGTTGGTGCTAAGGAATGAATGTATGAATATAGAACTTTAAATTGGTCAGTATTTTATTGTGGTAGGTATTTTAACGACACAAAAGGTACGTCAGTGTATGTATAAAATTAAATACCTATGTTGTAAGTTTGGAAGAATATTAATCTATCTAGCTCGAGATTATCCGCGATATATTCGAGCTGTTTAAAGTTTATTTTATACCTTTTCAATAGGTATTGGACAAATAAAGAACGATATTTTTGTAAAGACAGCATTAATTGAATTGTACAATCAATAATCGGATTCATACATAATTGAATAGTTTATGTTTGTTATTTTATGTGTATACGTCCTTCATGCGGCGTGGAATAAAGTTTGAAATAAGAGCAAAAGGAATAATTTACGATTTGTTCAGATTTATTTTAAAGTGAAAATCTTAACCTTCATAAGTGGGACACAATCAACTGAAAATATTGCGGAGTCCAATAAGAAACGTTGTATGGTTACGGATCGTGAAGTAATTACGCCATATTGTTCACACATATACCTTTTGTATTCATTTACCATTCGTTAACTGGATAATAATTAGAATGGAATTAGCAATGAGAACCGATGTCACTCTGAGAGAAGAGTATATTATGAAAATATGGGATAACTACATATTGGATAATGTTGTAAAATCTACACCTTGTAAAGTAGCGATATATGATTCAAACTCCAGGAGACTAATCGTTGCTAGTGACAGATTTTATCTTTTGGACAACGAGCTCTTTAACATAGCAGAAGGTATGAAGTATCCAGACATGGTTTACAAGGACGGCATTTCTGTTCAGAATCATTCCTATAAAGTACGTTTGGCGGACGGTAAAACCGGTATCTACGCAAAAGACTGTGAGGACGGGTGTACTGTGTGTAAAACCCGCACGCTACTCATTGTTGGCGTCCATGATCATCGAGTCAAGAGTGAAGTGTGCAATGAACAAATCATGAAACTCGGGGACTACTTTAGAAAATTAGGATTGTGAACAATTACATTTTAGTTCAAGATGTGTCTGTCATGCTACAGTTCTCCCTATAATCAAATCATTTGTAAATTTTAAATACAGTCTGACTCATTAGATTTGTATCTACATGCATTTAAGTATTTCTCTTCATAAACTGTATATGTGTTCGTGACTTCTAAGGCTATTATTAGTTCTGTACTGTACTGAATTTTTGGGACCTCTATGGTCAAGTGGTTAAGGTTTTTGTACAGTAATCACCAGCCACTCACCGCTGTTAGTTCGAATCTCACTCAGGACCCGAAAAAAAATCACTAGTGAGGAAGCTGTCCGGCTGGTTCTCGGAAAGTCAGTGGTTTTATCCATGTGCACGCTTGGGGTTTTCCTACATAGTTAAAGCTGGTAAAGTCGACAAATGACCCTATTTGGTGTGACATTAAACCCCAATGAAAAGTCATATATTACGATATTTTCCCTTATATCATCAACGTTCATGAACCTTTTTTTTGGGGGGACTATATATCCGAATGATATTGATATACTTGTAGCACTGTGCTTACTTGTATCGGAGTTCATGGCTTCTCTTACGCTATCATTTATGTGAGCGATAAAGCAATACATATTACGTTAATTGTCGACTTAACTGTGTATAAACCGTACTTAAATTTTAAATCCCGAAAACGCAATGCTTTTACCCATACTCTTGATACTAATGTATAGAACACCGTTTATCCATTTTAAAAACCCATTAAAATAGTGTATACAAAACGTATTTGTTAACTTTCTTTTAGATTTTCAATGAATATGTGTATATTTGAAGACCACTTGTGATTTATTATATTCTAAAACATTATAAGGTATGGAGCCCCTAAAGTGACATTCTACACTCGTTTTAACTATAGCATTCTTTTTTAAAAAATATTTTTGTTTTTAAATGACCTTTCGTAATTAGGATTTATTATTTTGTAAATACGAAATCACTTTTTTTAAATTACGAAATAATAAATATCATTAATTCGTAAATACGAATTATAAGTTAAAATAAAATTGTATGATGTCACTTTAGGGGCTCCGTAATAATTAGAGTGTGCACTTGTCCTAATTTATGTAAAATGTTCCTGATTCCCTATATTATTTATACAAACATGTAGATGTTTTTAAAAGATGCCAATTACCCCATGCCTTATCGCAACATGTCTTGACATATTTTGATAAATTAGGGCCTACCGTGCTGATACACTTGTGCCATGTCAAAGAAGCATAAATTAATGGTATTTTAGATCTTTTCAGATATAAACAGACAATTGAATATAAAATTGTAAAATCATAAGATATAATTGTACAAAGTTTTCATATCGGTATCACCAGTTTGTGACATAGATCACTGAAGGAAACTCCGCGGTCGAGCGGTTATGGTCTCTAACTAGTAATCATTAGCCACGCACCGCGTTTAGTTCAAATCCAGCTAATCCAGCTTGCTTTCAGCAAGTTGGTGGTTATACACCAAGGTGTACGCCTTGGGTTTTCCTCCACCGTTAAATCTTGAAAAGCCAAATAACCCTGGACGGACGGACGGACGGACGGACATCAATGTGAAGATGTTGGTGTGGTGATTACATACTTATTAAATACTTGCAAATTCATAATTAAAACTCGAAGTGTATATATTTATACCTTAGTAACCGGTTAGGTATATTTAATGTTTTAAGTAAGGAAATAAAGAAGTACATGTATTTTTGTATCAAAGTGACAAGTGTACATGTGTTTAAACATAACATACAAATTATGCAGTCTAACCAGTGTTTGCGGCCATCCCCGAGTAAAGGCCACCCTATGAATCAAAGGCCATTTTTCAAAAATCATCATTGATTATTTACAACAAACTGACATCAGTGGCCTTTGTTCATAGGTTTGATTGTATATAATAAATACACGTACCCTGCCACTTGGGCTTATAAGTCACAGCAAGAATACAATTGAAGAAAATCATTTTTGTTACAACATCTATATTCTTCGTTAAAACAGTTGAGAACTTATCGTAGTTCAGAATTTGAAAATCAGGTCCGTCCGTCCGTTTACATGATACATTTACTGTTTGGTTCTTGTCTTGGTCTAAAAAGTGTTCCGGTGCACACAACAAAATGCATGTCAGCTCGTCGACACAATACGAATATTTACTTCCCTAAAACATACAACCCAAAAACCTCGATATTATAACCACCTTCAAATAAACCGGTCCTGATATTTAGATGGTCTTATTATCAAGTTGAAATTTTGAGAAAATATTGAAAACCGGTATGAAAATAAGTGATCGTTATGATGAGGCGGTCTAAATATTGAGATATAGTCGATAAGTGATTTTTTTCTGTATCTCTAACGCAGGAGACGTGCATCAACTTGTAAACAGTTCTGGCATGGCAAACATTTGCGTTCTTCACTTCTGCAGCGGTCATTACAATTACGTAATGATGGAGAAGTGGACAGATGTATTAACAACACTGCAACTAAAAACTGATTTGGTGTTGCATCAAATTTAAAAAAAAAATAATTTAGCAATTAAAATACAAAAAGGGATCATTTTTGAGAAACATAATTATACATGTGTATCTTGTTTTTACGATGATATAAATAAAATGTCCACTATGTAACAATTTGTCCATTATAAAAACAAGCATACAAACATATTGTGGTCAATGAAAGATTTCTGTTTAAACCTTTTAATGTGTTGCGCATTTCTTTAAACACAATCAAACGATCGAATCCAATTCTGATGGAATACAATGATCATATTATTGCATGCACGTATAGAGAACATATTGATCCGTGTAATTTGATATCTCGTACCAAATTACGGAAGAAAAGTTTTATACGGCTTCAAAGCTGTGACGGATAGGCATAAAATAGCGCGTCACAATATTCCGAGATTATTCGATATGTCAGACACTTTACTTTTATGTGGCGCCCCGTGAATTAAATGGTCCGTGCGGCACATTGGCATTGTCGGTGGAAGTATGTCCGAGTATGGTTCTCTCAACATTGAATTCCTTTTTATTAATTTATCATCAGGAAGCTCGCATTTAATTTAATCAGGGCATTATAATGTATACATTCCGAGTATAATAAATTGAATATTACAGATCTAAAAAAAATTACCGCTGCAGTCAGTAATGACAAAGAAACACAGTTTCTGTTTTTACATATAATATATTTTATTGAAATCGTAAAAGTACAACATATCATATTCAATAAAATATAATGCGTGAGTAGAGCATAAATAACACATAATTTATATTAATAACTTATCCGCAAAATACAACTGATAATTTGGCCGAAACATTAGAGTCCATATTTATGTGAAGTCTAGCAATAATCAAATGATAAAATATTTAATGGATTTTAAAAATCACATAAATCTTTTATTACAGATTTAACACATGAATTAATAAGCGTATGCCCTTTAATTAAACGTCGACTTCCGTTTCGACCTCGAATTCGCAAATATCTTAGACTGTACTTGAGGTCATGTGACCAACAACACATCAAAATGGCGACGAAAATATTGGTTGTTGGCTATTTACTTTTTGTTTTCGCAAATTTAGCTTCAACAAGTGTGTTTGATGGTTTATTTGACGACGTCTCATCGTGCAAAGAAGTTTGCAAAAATACATTTACTCCACATACCTTCGAAAAAGTAAGTGGTTCTCATGTTGAATTCGCATACTTACCTGAACGTTAGATGCATACTTTCGTAATAAATAGGTTGCGCCAGATAGTATAGATTATCTTATATTAGACTCTCTGTCAGTGAAATTTAACTCGACATTAGAACTTATTGAATACGAAGGGTAGTTTTGCATATCTATCTAACAGCTGTACATCTAATTGCCTGAATTTACCAAATTTTATGGTGAAATTTAACACATTTCTGTTGTAGGAATTTGGATTTTGTTGCAAAAGCTTATGTATTTCAGAGCAATAGTGAGGAATGTTGTGACCGAGGCTGTCGACTTTTCTCTATGGTAGAGTGTATTTATGATGATGCAAACAAAACTAAGCAAGTCTGTTTTTCATGTAAGTACATCAAACGTAATCAAATGGTTGACCAAGATTTTATGGTCAATCAACAGAAATTTATTAGTCAAAAAGAAACTTATACTATTGTAGATTGAAACATCCCATTGAATAGTCAAAGTCCTTCCTTCAGGATGCATACAATACTTCTATCAATGTAAAGTTAAATGAATGGGTATTGAAGCAAACTCAATGATACATCATATATACAGACTACAGTACTTAGTCATGTAAGTTCATTAGTGTCTTAGATAATATATTCTGATAAAATGTGTATTGCTATTTTATTACAGCTTGTAAAGAAGCTTATCCTGATACAGATGAATTTGAGGCTTGCAAGCTTGGTTGCAAAAACCAGAAACCTTTTGCATTGGACCAAATATTAAGGGTGAGTATGTACTATTTGCTTATAAGAACAAACCAAGTACTGGTCTTGAGCATTTTGTGTTGTGTTTCTTGTAATATTTTGTAATAATTGGCAAAAAACTTTTTGTTGATATTTTATACAGAGCTATTTGGAGTTTTTATTAAATTGAGGAACAATAATTTAATGCAATAATGTAGTGTGACATTCATGATTTCAGTTATCTTCTTTTAGGATGATCCATGGGAGCAACACATACAAATGATGGATCCTTTGTCTTACATGCACAGTTGGTACAGCAATGTGTTCAACAATATCATGAGTCAGGCGTCAGTAAGCTGGACCATGTATATGAAAGAAAGTGATGGAAGTGTTGTTATTGTAAAATCTCCTCCTCAGTACAAAGTCTTTGACCTTACTGATACTGGCTACATGGGAGATGATGGTTTGTATTTTGTCATACTTACTGTTGATTTGCATGAATATAACAGGTTGTGAAGTTTGTTTGGTCTTTTGTTGAGCCCATTTGAATTGACTAAATTTCAGTCTGGCAGTCATCCAAGAGAACTTTTAAACAAGATTTTCAACAAAGATGTTAAGCCTTTTAATTAGGTTTAAGTATGTTTTTCATTTTTTAGGCTGCTTTCTTAATGAATGTTCTTCCAGGCTTGACTGATTTTTTTGGCTACTCAACCTGCTGGACAACCAGCTAAGAATTTTAACTAGTTCAATAACAATTTCATCCTCATCCTTAGTTGATTGTTACTTGTAATTGGATTTGTGGATTTGTCAAGTCCTGTTCTTTGGATGCTAAATTGCTGGATCACATTTAAATAAAGCCTGTTGTATGTTACTTGCTTTATAAAGCTTTTGTTGCTCTTCAACATTCAATTATTAGTTAAATAGATAAATGTGATTGGACACTGTACTGTTAGAATCAAAAGAAGATTATGACTTATATGATTTTTCTGTGAAACTATTTGCTTTTTCAGAGTACAATACTGCCAGCTACATGGAAACAAACATTGAAGCAATTGATAATTCTGCGACTCCATTCTTAAAAAATTCACCATACAAGGCACATCGTAATGATGAGGATCTTATTAATCTCTCTGTGCGTGATTTGGATGGAAACAAAAAGGGTCTTTATGAGGATCACTCTGACTGGTTGTCATGTGTTGCTAGGAAAACAGGGTTGCCAAGATTGCTCCTAAGTTGGTTATTACTGATGAGTGCTGTGGTTATGATATGGCTGTGCTTGTCAGCTGCAGTTACATCCCCAGAACACAAGATCTACACTGAGCCACAGGTATTATTATGAATACTATGATATTTGTATATTTATCATTAGAATATATAATTTTTGACAGATTCAGAACAATCATATAAGCCTTGTGGCCCTTATGGATACATATACATTCAGTGCTTTTCATTAAAACTATCATGATTGGCTAAAAATGGCTTAATGTGAGAACATTGTTATTTGCTTTACATCATTGTAGTAACAAAACTAATTCATTGCTGTGTTTTGTTACTTCAGAAATTGAGTATAAATGGTGATCAAGAGATCATATCAGCAATGTTAGCCCAGGGATTAAAGCCATCGTATCCACAAGAAAAGACAGAACTAGCCTCCACCCCAATCAAGATCAGCGTTCATAAAATATAAATTACTGAAATGTGATATATTTCTCATGATTCAATATTTTGGTTTGAACTTTTGATGGTATTTGAAATCCTTATTTTTTGTATTTTCATTTTAAATTATTTCACTTTTTTATTGTTTAGGGTTTGGTGATTTCTTTTTTCTTATTTTTTTGGCTTTATTAATGAAACATAACTAAGAAATTTGTTTGAATTGAAGAATTTTGAAAAAGAATGTATATGTTAATCTGATTTTAAGTACTTTGTCTACCTATGATATTTACAATTTTGTCATGATATTTGGTGTACACTTTTTATGACTAGGGATTGTATTGCTTCATTTGTCTATTTTATTATTGATTCTTGTAATTGTTAATGTTTTGATTTTCACTGTATCAAGATGTAGGTTTATCAGTTTTTTTATGGACATGAATTTAATGTGTAATTCTGGCTGATTTACGGTGCAATCATGTTTTGTATTAAGGAAACTACATGTTTTCAAGTTTTGACATGAAATCCATCTATGTTTAAATAAGTATTATTGATTAAAAATGGTCCATTTATTGCTTCTGCCATTGCAGACTCATGTAAGGGAACATTCCTAATATTTGTATTACTACACTTGTTGGACATTTTCCATGTTTGTACTAAATGGATTTGCTTCAAGTAAAATTTTCAAGAAACCTTTTATTGAACTCCTTTAGTCCTATATAAGATTGTTGATGTTTATTTTATACTGTTCATTTGATACTGTTCAACCTGAATGGATAGCGGTGTGTATAGACTTTGAAATTTCATTATTTTCACAATTTGTGAATTCTCAAGTACTGATTTTTAAATCATTCTGTACCATGCAATAGAACCAGTATTGGTATTGATTTTGTTGTTACAAACAAACTGTGTAATAAAAATATCATGTTGTTTACATTTAGTTTCGTGCATTTACACTGGGATTCTTTGATGTTATTTATTGTTGTGATTGTTAGCCTTATAATACTTGGGATATTTGACTGGGGGAATTATATCTGTCTAAGCACACTACTTTGTGGTCTGTGTATACATCGTAATGCTTTATATGTTTGTGATTTTTATTAGATATTTGGAGAAGAACTACATTTTAGGTTACAAGATTTCATGTCTGATTGATAAAAGAATGCAGAATCTGATGTTAAAGAAAGAAGGCAATTGACTTCAATTTTTAGAGCACTTATGCTTATTGAATTGACTTTTCATGAAAGAAAAAGCACATCATTTTGATAGCTTTTTAATGAATGATGAGATAGGATATTTTTTAAAAGAAAAAGTGCTCAAAATTTTTCATTTTTTTATCACTTAGATATAAAAGCCAAGTTGTGTAGAAGTTGTAGATACTTGCCATATTCTTACAGTGAACTGAGGACAAAAATACATGCTACACATGACTGGACCTCATGAAAGCAAGTTTGCAATATTGCAGTCAAATAGTTTGTGCATTTTGCCTTGAATTGGAAATTTAGCATACAGTTACGATTTTTGGAAACCTTTTATTGTTATATTTACATACAGCTGTATAAAATGAATTTCATTTTCATGATAGTGTTACTGAAAATTGTTTTTATTGATTTCATGGATAACAGACAATATAATAATTAAGTTTGACTAATTAGGAAACAAATTTATTTTTGATGTAAAACGATCAGCGTTATTGGTCAATACATATTCATCTGCTTATGAATATTCATTACTCTATTGGTCAGTCTGGGGTGGCCTTTAATGTAATATCGTTATGACCTAAGTTAGTGCATCAAATAGAAGTAACCATTTTGTGTTCTTTTTTAATAGCATTGTTGTTTACATCAATGTTACCTAAGATGTTATATTTTTTTTGAAGAATTGGTATAATTGCTCTTTTAAAAGTAATGAATACAGTTATTGAAGTTACTAATAATATGATTCATCATAACATGTTGTTATTGGTTGCTATGGTAATTGTGAGTAGCTACTAGTAAATCTGTCAGTGTTCTGTAAGAATATTGGTACATATTACGATGCTGTTTGAAATGTGAAACTCTTCCTTTGATTTTATGTCACATTAGAAATTGATTGGATTAGTTTTTCTTTCATACATCATATTAAACTTGTAAATGTTTGTTAATTTTATTTAAAGCAACATCATGTGTTTCAGGCGTCAACACTCACAAGTTCAGCCCATTGTGGGATAACGGGGTATTTCTTTCATTTTTTCTTGTCAATATATAAATATTAGGTGTTGTAAAATTTCGACTATTTTTTTTGTGAGTGAATGAGGATATCTGCGTGTGAATCCAATTGATAAATCTGATTATTTAGTCAGCTCAGCTTATAGAATAGATTTGAACCAACTAGGAGATATTTAATGAGTTTGCCTATTGGTATTGTTAATTTGTTCCTTGAAGACTTCATCTTTGAAAATGTTGACATATTCTTCACCCACTTCTGGTTCATATTTGTTAGTGTACTCCTCTGTTTCTGTGGTGTATGTTTTAAGAAAATATTCAAATGACTGCATTGCAGGCAACTCTGTACATTGACATGGGGGTATTCCAAAAGTTTAGAGCAGGGACAGAAAAACAAATGTATTCTGGAGATTTCTCCTTGAAGAAAAAGCTTTGTATTCTGTTTTAAAAGTTGCATGTTAAACATTTCTGCAATAATTATGTTTGTTTCATAAACCAGTTAGTGTGAACAACATTTTTGTTTCACTAAATAGGTCTTTTTGGACTTAATTGCAATCATTTCCTATCTTAACAAACCTTGTTTTCAGAATATTTGTATATCTGTTAAAGTGTGGATGTTGTTATGTGTATATAGGGATAACATGTTTCGGTATGACTTCTATTTATGCATTATGTGATATTGTTTGTATGTATTTGTAGAAGTGACTTGTTTATAATGATGTCATGCTTCAAATATGCTTTTAAATGGAACATCAATAAGTTGAAGACCTCAATTTACTGTTAAATTGTTTCCGCTCTTTGAACACATTATACTTTCGTTTCTCAGTTCTACATGCGATAGAGTAGTTTGGCCAACACAACAAGTTTGGAGTCATTGCTTTGAAACTTATCAATTAGTGAAGCATTATCTTAAGTGAACATCTGATGTATCGCGGTAATTAGCAACTTCAATTTTGTTTCTAGTGGTTACACATTAGTATCTGGGACAAAATAATAGTACTTACTGGGGCCATCCTTAAAAGTGTTGGTTTGCAGTTACATGACCGCCTCATTATAAAAATCCCTCCTACCAATTTTTTGGCGATTTTGACATAAAAATAGTTCTTTGTTTTTTATTCCAGTTTTCTTTTTTTCATTTTCAGTATCTGTATACAATGTTAATAAATTTTAAAAGAGGTCTCTACATATCTACCCTGTGTAACTGCAAATCAACATTTTTTATGGATAGCTGATAGCCTAGTTTCTTATTTTTGTCTACAATTGTATATTGAATCTCATATTAAAAGTTAATATTTTTAATGCTTGTAGCATACTACATAGCTAACTGATAGGTATTTTGTCTTGATGGAATTTAGACCAGGGACCAAGGCTTTGATAATGTAGAATGATCTTGGAGCTCAAATTTTGGTTGAAAAGATATCACTTTTAAATGGTTATATATTCTGAACAACTATGCTGACAAGAAAGCATGTTATTTATATTAACATTTTTTATCATAATTAACTTAGAAACATCACAGACAAAATTTAAAATTTGACCTTTGAGAATGATCTCGAGTGTTATAACCTTGGGTCCTGGTCAACATTGGTCTTTGGTTAACAGAGCAATAAATATTTGGCCTTGTTACAAAAGACTCACCCTGATCTGCTTCAATTCATAGATCAGATTTTTTATGTCAGACATATTTTGAAAAACATCTTAGTTAACTACAAAATTTTGTTGGATAAATATTTTTTGTACTTTTTGTGTACATAGTATGAATTAATTATTGATAATAAAGCAATACAAGAATAGTTCTCTAACATTTTTATAAGTGAAAATAAAACATGAGCTTCAAGTCAAATTAGTGCCAAGATTTTAGATAAGGTCCAACAATAAGCATCTATGGTTTTAGCTATGTAGTTTTTTAGGAAAATATTCATTATGTATATCAATCTTGGGATCATTAAAGAAAATTTGGTGATACACTTTGTTGTTAATTGGTTTATGCCCATGTCTTCATAATGTTGTGGTACATGATTTGTACAAACATGTATGTATGTATGGTACAACTTATAACCCAGTTTTATTCAAGGGACATGTTTTATGGATTTGTGTATTTAAACATGGGAAAATGCAACCAACCAACCTTGTACATTTATGAGTGACTGATGCATGCAGTGACTTAACTCTTTACCACCTCCTGAGATTCAAGCCTCATTTGTATTGGTTCATAACCATACTAACATTCTTCAGAGCCAATGTAGGCTTCTAAAATGTTCTGGGTACTGTTAGCAATGTTTTACTGAAAGTAGTGACTGTATATCCACTGTTCTCCACTTGGGTACCTGGCTTAGTGTGACACATCCATGCTTGTGCATTACTCATCCATTCACTAGAAAACTAAGTATGATGTATGCAACAAAAGGTCAGTATATTTGAAACATAAGCCTGTTTTAGCCTTTGAACTAAATATGAGTATGTTGACAGAAAAATGCTATGTAGAAACAAATAATCAAAAAGCTCTCTTGACAAGTCTGGTACAATCGCCACTATCCAATATTTTCCCCTAAATTCTCATTGCTATCATTACACGAAAATCTCTATCCACCCCAGGAAATTTTATTTCAGAACTAAGTCAAAATTTCAACTGACAACAAGTATGAAAGACCTAGTATGAAAATAATATGCAAAGATGCATTTGAAGTTTTTCACCAGTTACATTCTTCTCCAAACATAGATGAGAATCTGCTAATTAGTTTTTATTAGTCAGGACAAATTATTACTGTAAATTGACCAATAACAAAAATCCAAATATCGTTTTTTTCTTTATTTTTTTTATTAGCTGTACACATTAATTAACTTATTTAGTTGCGACAGCTGATGAGGGGGCAGCTGCACCGGCACGACGAGGTTTTGGTACTGTACCTTCACGGAAACCATTCCTGTAACAAAATTACTATGGTTAGAACTTGGCAATACTTATGTAAATCTTTAGACTGCAGTTTAAATATTTAATTAGTGTTTAACTACTTAGAAGGTATTAAGTAGAAGTTTCTGCTCGATACAACACACCATGTTGTCATGAATTCTTGACAAGATAAGTTTCAAGCTTATCTGAAATTTGGCAAAGTCCTGCTTCATACAGGCAACTTGTTAGACACATCCATTCAAAATCAATTAAATTGTCAGCAACACCAGGTAAATGATTAGTCCATGTTTGGATTGAAATGTATACTTGTTCTAAGTTCACATAATATTTTAATACTACAATATAAAAGATCAAAACTAAAAATACATGTATTTCACCTAGCAAGAAATCAAATATTGGTTTACAGCATCAATAAAGAAGAATTGTTACAGTAACTTTTTGTTTCGATCTAATTATGATTAAAACTGAAGATGAGCATCTTAAAGGCTAACTTGATGGAATGAAATCTATAATTTAAAAAAAATTGTACCATAATTTCATCCCATAAAATTTATATTCTGTGCAGGATAACGTACACAAGAAAAAGCTTAAACTATCATAATATGTTATCAAAGTTTAAAGTAGATGGAATCTATCTGGACTGAGTAATACATGCTTTTTCCACGGTGAGATTGTTAGTATAATGTTAAATTAATTACATAGGTTGACGCTGCTCAGAACGCTTACCTGAATCGTCTGTGTACAAGTTTTAAGTAACGCATACGTCCAGTACCAGTTGTCCTCCTACGCTTGGCCTTCTCACTCCAGTTATCTGAAGATAAAATAGGAATACAATACATGAATTTTGTCTCCACAGCAAAGTATTGCATGGATATTATGTAAATATCAATCATTATCTGTCAGTCACACAGGGCAGACTTGTATAAGCCATGTACCAATTAAGAAATAAAGCATATTCAGCAATTGACAATCCAGTTTATCCAAGAAATTGTTCTATAATAAATAAGTTAGATGCCTCTTCAAATTTTGTAATAGTGATTAGCAAAACCAGTCTTTGAAATTAATACTCGCAATTTCAGGGCTTTTTTCCTGCTAGGGGAAGGGGCCTTTCTTAAATTTGGGGAAAAAATAACACCGTATTTTAGCAAAAGGGGAAAGAAAAAAAAAATGCAAACTAAATTCTAGGGGAAATCAGCATGAATTTAAGGATTTTTCGTGATGGGAAGACACCTATAAATGATCCTTGCTATAGAAGGAAAAAAAGTCCTGCATTTTGAGTATAAAAAAATCGGGCAACCAAAAATTGATTGCTGATTTTTGATCCATCGCAGTGCGGTTGTCGATTAAAATAAAGATACTGGCTCGACTAGTGAGTAAATTCAAAATACTAATTTCAAAGACTGCAAAACCAACAAGTCCTTTCAACAATGAATGCATATACTGTTGTTGTACTACCTTTTATTCTTTACAGCTAAGAATTCTGCTGAACAAATAGTGCAATATTTGTAACATTTAAATGGATAACAAAACTAACTGGCTGAATGATTAAATGATGTTTTTTTACACTGTTCCAGAAAATCATATACTACAATATATTGCCACTCTAATTCATCTCGTATTTTACTTACATGATCTCATTGATGAGCTGGGATAACTGCATGATGCACATCTTTTTTTCTGGATGTGAAACGAACGTCTACCACAGCGACGACACTGTGTGTGTGTCTTGTTGTGTCGCTTACCAAAACTGGATGTACCTTTGGTCTGTAAAGATAAACAAAATCACTTAAAACTTAAAAGTTTAAATTTTGGATACTGCTAATAAATGAAGAGAGAATAATAAAGTCAGCAGTATATAACTATATTATATGAAAATGGAACAAGTCTAATCACATAGGAAGACATAAACATACAGAATTTTACAACATGCAGTTGCCATTTAAGGTAGCGTGAGTGCCTACAAATGTAAAAAAGGCTAAAAAGACATTTAAAGTTACTAACAATAATTAAATATCATACTATCATACCATGCAACAAAAAAAATCGATCCAAATATGCAAAAATAGTGTTTTATCGTGATAAAAACTGCTGCCCCATATCGACTCCACTTTATCAGTGAGAACGATCTAAGAGGCAGCGCTGTAAGGGGCTCCTTAAGGGCAAATTTGTATCAATCGATAGTAAATTTGGTATCGCTTGCCTTATGTTAACCCAAGTATTTAAAATTCGACAGATTATCTATATCAAGCGGATTAAAATGGGAAATAAGAAAAATAAGGCTAAGCAAGGTGTAAGAGTGTACTCAAAAAGTGAAAAATGTAGTTAGAAATCTCTTTCTTACGGAAGTTGGTTTACTAATGCTGAAGATACCGAACTGCATAAAAGATACCGAACTGCATAAATCTATATCCAGTAAAAAAAACTTGACCATAGTGACATGACATGATGTGAAAACGGAAACTTTATGGCGGAAAATTACGTAATAAATGTATAACTGCAACAATTATTGGATGTGCAAGAAACTTGTGAATTCATTAACACCTTGGTCGATTGGGCTACTAGCATCTCATGTACTTTTGATATAAAACGTATGATGAAATAACTGATTTGAAACAGTGATCTTAATAAAGTGTGATATCGATGTCATACTCTTATGCCTTGCTAATTATGCTATCAATGTGGGTCAATTTAGACTTTATATATGTCGCATCACACATTCCTTTATGTTTTGGCGAGAGATATAATAAACAGCAATATGGTATGCAGACACTTCACGCACATTTCATTAAAATGCATGCGATAAAAAATCGATCTGTCAAAGATCGTAACACCGTAAATGTTATGACGTACCATTTATACAAGTTAATTTAAATTTATACATTCCAGAGTCAGTTAGGTTTCAAATACAATTAAACACAAGTTAACTATAAATTAATGAAACTTGATATCACCATATAGCCACTTACGCTTCATTAATTGATTTCTCAATCTGCAGCACAATGCCATAACAGTTATGATAACTAAGCATGTAATATCCAGTATCAATAAAGACCAAAGTTATTTTTAATTTTTTAGATCAGAATAAGTTAATAAGATCTTTCTTCTATAATGTAAAGCAGACATCTAAACAACAAAATGCTACCATAAAAATAAGACTTAAGTATATTAATAATGACCAAACAGCTAACTTTGAGTTACACTATGGTTAATGCATTATTCCAGATTAGAAGTACAAGATCAAGTGCCGAATATTGCAAGACATTTTTCTTAACTAACAGCAACACTGCATATGTTATAGGTAGGAAATTGAAGCTTTCACAAAAAGACACTACCTCATCATTACTATAAAGTTCTCCAATGAACTTTCAGAATTCAATAAACATAAGTTGAACCGAATTTAGTGTAATTTGGTGAGATAAAGTGGAAAACCAAAATTGAAGTAAGATAATTGTCATAAGATTTCGCGAGTATAAATGATGGATGTAATGAAGTGATTAAGAAACAATATCACGAATAGTGCCGAATTACTGGATAACGACAATGCGCTGAGATATCGATTCCGTTATTTAGAAAAAATAACCAAAGCAAATGCTCTTCAGATCAACATAAACTAAATGACATAAACAAATGGGTAATGCTGCAATAATATCTCTTCCTTTTAGTTATAACTTAGTCTGAACAAAAAATATGAGTTTGATTATCTACTAAAAGCCCATATCTTTTGAAAATTAGGCTATTCTCCCAATTACAGAAATATATTACAAGGATGGTAAAGGATGTTGTTGAATATATCAAAATTCACTACCATTTTGGATCCAGTCACTTGCAAAAGGAAGTAGCCTCGTTTTGAATTGAAAGTAGGAAATGAAACCGGATATGACCTGGTCGCGAACGTAAACAAAAATGACAAGTTTTCCGGGACACGTTGGAAGTTGGTACGCAGTACACCTATGACGTGATAAAAATAGCATTGACAACTACATATATAAAAGATGACGGGATTTACATTATTTTCAATCATTTACATTTCGGATAAACTTCAAGGTGTTTGGAAAACAAGCTACACATTTTGTAAACGAAATGATAGCTGTACAATTGATGCCGTGTAGGCAAATGGAAACTGTGTTTACCGCTCAACCAAGTTCACTAAACGTCTGTGACAGTGTTAATGAAAATAGAACAATTCCAGACAGTGATGTACTGGACCAGACAAGTGCTGTTTATTTTAAATATCTAATTAAAAAATATAGAAGACATACGGGTTACCAAGACGTTTGTTCTGGGGGATTGCAACAGTTCCTAATTAAACAGAAGGAAAAGAAACAGAGGGAGATGAGCGACAAGGAAATCACTGGTCAGGAGCAATCTCTGTTCGAACAGTTGCCTGTAAGTCAATGATCTTATTTCTTTATATCTTTTAAACTCTAAATAAAATGTACGTATACACGTATCTGTTATAATTGAATTAATTTGAAGTAATCTTTATGTGTAATATTAAATTACCAAAAAGTAATATAATTAACATGCAACTTTCAATTGAAAAGGGGCGTTTTTAGACTGGTGTGTTTATGTTTGACTTTTCTGTTTTGCCGTTTTGATATTGTTGTATTAGAATGTTTTAATCTGCCAGAAGTTTATTGTACTTACATAAGTAGTAAAAACTACATTTTTTTGTATCATGTATGATTGTTGTACAAAATTTATATCTGCTTAGGAAGTAGCAAAAGATAAAAAATTGGATTTGATTATCATATCAAACACTACATCAATTTTTATTACATAACAAATATTTTCAGGTTGATGTTCGACTTCATATTTTCTCTTACCTGACAGCGACTGAATTATGTAAAGTAACAAGAGTTTGTCGTAGCTGGTATGATATCACAGAAGATAATCTTCTCTGGGCTGGGTTACTGGAGCGAGATTTACCAACCTGGAGTCAAATTGGTCACAATACAAACCCTGTGATCTATAAAGAAGTTGAATCTGAATGGTCAAATAAACAAATGTAAATATTTATGAATTTTATCCTTCTTTTTATGCTCCCTTCATGGGAGTGGAATTTAGTGATTGCAGTGTCTGTCCATTCAGATTTCAGCACGATCATGTGTGTGTGAATTATCTCCCTTTATTGAATTTTATAATACAGTCCTGTTCTGTCTGTAACTTTGTCAATCAAAGATAGATTTTTCTATCTTTATATTCACAGACTACTTGGGTTCATGTATCACTTACTGGTGACGTTTCAAATGTTTGTTTTGAATGTCAAGTCAGAGGAAAGCAGCTAATACTAATTGACAAAAATTTATGTTTTTCTAGTCGCAATATAGCTGTTCCATATACATTTAATTATTTGTATATGTATGTATTTGTTTGTAAGTATTTGACTATTAAAAATTGCTTCTTTTATTTAATGATATTCTAGATATTTGAGATGTTCTCCTGAAGTCAACCAATTAATGCATCAGCAGAATGCGGTATTCAGTAATTTAACCAACATGTTACGATATTTCTTTCCTAAGAAGACTCCAATGTTTGCCATGTTTGGACCTGGACTTGAAACTAAAACCAAAGGACTTGTCCGCAGAATTATAGAAGAATCAGAATTTAAAAGGATAGGGATGTTTCCAGGAAAGTTTGATGGTAAATACATGTATCTATAATGTTCTATCAACCTAATTAATTAAATCTCGGTCAAGATTTATAATCCATTTATTGGAAAACTTTATAGTTTTCTGATAGAATTCCATCATAATTTATTTTTTGTTATCCAATTTGCTACAATAGAACACTTTTATATTGAATTCCTGGGGACCCAAAATATTGATTCTTTTATTACATGTAATAGTTCTCTGTATATACACTGAAATAAAGAAAGACTTGGTAGGGGACAATACTAACTTCACTTTACACTTTTTTCATTGTATCCATATTTTCAATTTTCTGATGATTATCATTTTTCAGGAGTGGGTGGGGGTATCACTCTGAAGAATCCATTAAACTCTCAGTTCCACTTGTCTATCATGTACTCAGCATCTAGAAGGGAACGTGAACAAGCAAATGGAGCCAGAGAACAATGGAACAAGATGATGAGAGAGAACAAAGGTGCTGAAGGAACTGAAAAATATGAGCTTGTTCCTGCTGTACAAGATTTCTGTAAGACTGTTGATGGATTTATTTATGTAGTAGATGCGTCCTCTGATGAACCTGCAGGTATAGTTTACATAATCATATTAGAACTCATACTAAAATGTTAATATGAAGTTCTCTCAAGAATTTTAGCATTTCATTTCGAAACAGGAAAAGTAAATGAATGTCTTATGACCTGTTAATCGTATGACAATAACTCAAATAAGTGGTAAGCTCTTGATTAAGGGGCACTTTGCTTAAGTGTGCTTACTTTTCAATTAAAAAATACAGTTTCACCTAGAACTGCCTGTATAATAATAAATTACAAACAAACCAGTTAGAGTTTGTCAGACATGTTATACCATCATCTGGATTCATGCATACTAGAACTATATTTATTTTGTTTACTTTATTTTAGTTGAAACTGGACTCAGTGAATTATTAGCTATGGTCAGTGAACGTTGGTCAGCCACTCACGTACCAGTGCTAGTCTTGTCTGTGATACCAAATACGAGTACGCCAAGAATATCTTGTTTTGAAGTAGTTAGCAGACTAAACTTAGCTCAACTTAACAGACCATGGCAGGTAAAAAACATGATCTTACTTAAATCAGTATCAAACATTTGATGAGGTCTAAACTTGTAACTTCAGAAAAAGCATTTATGTTCATAGTGGTTATAGTCTTTGGCTAGTAATCACTAACCTCTCACTGATGTGAATTTGAAGTTTGTGCTTCTACCCACTGGGTTCTTCCTCCACAGTTAAAGCTGGAAAAGTTGCCAAATGACACTAGCTGTTGGTGTGACATTAAACCCCAGTGAAATTATGCTTTCAGGGCTTTTTTCACAGGTAGGGGATGAGGCCTTTTCCTTAAATTTGGGGGAAAATAACACAGTATTTTTGCATAGAGAGGAAGATAAGATTTGATGTGAACTGAATTTTAGGGGAAAACTATGATTTTAAAGTTTTCCTCAGGGGAAGACACTTAAAAATGGCCCCTCCTCAAGAAGGAAGAATACCCCTAGCTAAAAACAAATACAGAAAAACAAGATCTTCACTTAAATTGCTTTCTTTATCTGTTTCAGGTTCGAGATTGTGTGATTGATACAAATGAAGGAATATTTGCAGCATTTCAATGGTTGAGTGAACAGTCACAAAGGAAATAAAAAATCTGACAGCGACTTGAGCTGACAGAAAAGATACCACCTTGTCTGAATATCATTTTCTCTTGCGTTCCATAATCTGATTCAAGTTTAAGGATACAGAACTTATTTGTATTACTTTGTGTACAGGTTGTTTATTTTATTAAGAAAACTTGATCCATATTTAAATCCCTGATACATGTATTACAGCTGTATTGTAAAGTATATTCTCACAGCCATGAATATATATTGTAACAACGCATTTATCAATATAACTGTACATAATGAAGGGCTAACAGTTATGTTCCATAATTATGATGATCTCAGTTTAAGTTGTCATTAGGTTGTTCCTGATTTTTTATTGTATACTTACAAAAATTTTGTGCATGTTTTATTACAATGAATTAATGAAGTATACAGTGCAACCTCTCCAAAGCAACACCCTTTGGGAGGAGCAAAATTATGTTGTTGTTGAGAGGTTGTTGCTCTTGAGAGTTATAGTAATAGTTAAATCACATAGTAGGAAAAATGTCATGCTATTGTTGAAGGGAAGTTGTTGCTCAAGAGGGCCACTCTGGAGAGGTTGCACTGTATTACAGTGGAACAGGTTTAAGCTTAATCTTATTATACCTACCTGCTTATATAAGATATCCACACATCTCCAGTAACATATGATTCACCAAGCTTATGTTGTTTGTTTCTTGTTGTTAATTTATTGCACGTTTTTCTAGTTTACATAATTGATCAAAAGATGGGATTGTGATTTAAAGGTATTACAATTGTATGTGTATATTGACTAATATTGTCTTTCATAGTATATCATTCCGCATTAATTTTTACTTATCTTGGATGTTAATTATAGTTGAAAATAAAGCATAAAATTGTCATATATGTTATATATGTTTCCTCTAAAAAAACTCAATAAATTGATGTCTTTCTGTTCTCTTTCCACTGGGGTTTAATGTCACACCAAAAGCCAGCATCACTTGGTGGCTTTCCCAACTTTTACGGTGAAGGAAGACCCTTGGTTTACACGTAGGTGGAACTGACCTTCTAGCTGGACAGCTTCCTCGCATGTGAAGTTTGCTTGATTGCTGTAAGGATTCAAACTCACAGCAATGAGGGGCTAGTGATCTAGTCACAGACCATATCACTAGATCATGGAGGTCCCCATATTGATATTTAATAAGACATGCTTGGGTTGATACCAACCTACTTTAACAATATTACAAAGTTACCTTATGTTACAGTAATTTACATTCATAAAGTTTTTGAACATAATTACATGGTTTAAAAACTTCAGATCAGTCTTCAAGCTCAAATCTCATTTTTGTTTTTGGCCTTTTTCTGACATGTTTATGTGTTGTAATAAGTGTATGTAAGTACATTGCAAAATTAGCTTGTGTACGGGATACAACTTGAAAAAGTATAAAATCTTAAAATATAATTTGATTTGGAATATTGAAAAATACAAAATTAAAATTTGAGCGGGTAGACCAATCTCAAGTTATATGACCGTAGACGATGAACTCTGTACATACTATACTATACATACTATGGTCACAGTAATCTATAGTATTAAGGTAAAGTATAATATGCAAAAATGAGTCAATCAGGGTCACTTCATTTGAAAGACCCTGAAAGGATACTCATTAGGGTTTTTCAGGAATTGTTCAGTATTTTATCAGTCATGAAGGACAAAAAAAACAGCCAGCAACATATCCATGTAACAATTTAATTATCATTGCACATTTATGACATCACTATGTGAGTTATTTTCTAACATTTTGAACACTTAATTCAATACTGTTAACAGGTCATGTGTGCTTCATATCTAACTCAGAGATTTTGTTCCCATTTTTAAACCAGTAGATGCCACAGGGTAAAAAATACCAGAGTACAGTGTCATAGGCATATCTTAGCAAAGATACCATTTTTTAAACACTTTCTAAAGGTATACATTCCAAATACTTACCTCAACCACTAGAACAATGAATCCTCATGATGAACAAAATAAAAAATTTATCCTTACAAATAAGAGATGGCTAGATTTTCAAGTTTGAAATTTGCTCTCTCAGCTTTGTCAATAAAACGGTCCGGGAAACATTTGTTCTTACAAAATTTGTAGTTATAAATCATAAAACTTTTATACATGAAAACAAAATGCATCAGAAACAGGTGATAATCTTATTAAACAAAATACAAGTTTTCAATATTTTGAATGACAGAATTCATTCACATCACATTTCTTTGACATCACGCACAATTTATACAATAAATTAACAATGGTGTATTTTAACAAACATCAACTTGCTTTGATCTTCTCCATGTTTCCATGACAAAAGCATCATTTCAGAATTCTGACATATTCAAAATTGTATACCTGAGACACTAAATGATATTCGTAATTCATAATGAGATCCAGCTCGCCCTCATTACTATAATACCAGCACATAAAAAAAATTCATCAATCTGCCTTTTTCAAAGACAGATATAAAATTCCATTGACATATTTCTTGTCAGGATTGATTTTCTTCAACAACTGTCCGATTCTCTGAGTCAATTGTTCTCTGGACAGTTGTAGTTTCTTTGTTTTGAATTTTTGCACCAATTCCTTTGCTGTCATAGGTTTTCTAGTCAAATATCTTCGAATAGCTTCTTCTGTTATCTCACCACTGAAAACAATTCAAAATATTGTATTCTGGTAAATGTATGTAACATTTTTTTATAACATCATCAAGTTTTAGAACAGATACGGGTAACAGACTACATGAAACCAGTCTTTATATGACAGAAAATATTTCTAACCTTAATTTAAATAAATAGATCTTGTATCTGAATGAATGAATTTCAACCAGACAAGTCAGACTGGCAAAAACATTTCATAAATACAGTTTTTATTAAATTTTATGTCATAGAAATAAATTTAAGAGATGAAATCTACAGACAGTGACTGTTAATTGTGACCAACAAATAAAGAATCCTAAGCAATGCACACCTTGACATCACTTTGCATTGTTACGTAATTTATTCACATATGAGTGATGACTGATTCTAACATTGACAAATACTAGTAGTGGTAATTTCTAATTGCTACTGCTGAACTAACTTATCTAAAGTCATTATCAAGGAATGGCAAATTATTTGTCAGTTAAAATATTATCAAGGAATGGCAAATTATTTGTCAGTTAAAATATTATGGAACACAAAGAACAAACTTTCATTAAAACCATTTGATACCTTTAGTATCGAATTATGGATAGACAAAATTCAAATGTGGAATTAAGACAAATTTATACATGTAGAATGTTTCAAGAAATACATTTTAAAAGTTTATGATAATATATTCATACCTTGACAATGATGAACTAGAAGCACTGGCACTTATGACTGGTGAATCGGTTCTTATCTTCTTCTGAGATTCACTAGTATCATCACTCTCTATCTTTCTCTTAACACCTTTATAGAAATAATGTCAAATCTTTACAGCTATATCGTGTACACCCAATAGTACAGTACAATACAGAACATCAAACGACAGTAATTGCCACTGTTACTCTGTTAATTATATTGTTCTGATCTGCCTGACATTAAGATACACCCATAAATAAATCCACTTATTGAAATAATGTCAAATCTTATATGTCCAAATTATGTCAACTAAACGTTCAATCTAAAGTACAGCATAATTTATCTATTGTCACTATTTCTAACTGTAATTATAATGTGCAAATCTGGTCAAGGCTTATCAGTTAATTAAACCACTATATTTAAGCCCTGTAAGTGGTATGAAGAAAAGGATTTTATTGCATCGCATTTGTATACAATATACCTTCAAAAGACATGATAAATTGATCATAAAATCAAACTTTTAAGGACATTTAAGAAGGTAAATCTTTTTAAACCTCACAACAATGAACCTAATATTAAAACAAAGTTCAGTACTATGCCATATAATGGGCATACATATATGTACGAATCTACAAGTCCAAAAAATTATTGATATGAAGTTATATTTGCAATTCAGAGTATAAGGAAAATAAAAGTTGTTACCATGGTTACAAGAATGTCAGTGTACATACCTTCTGACTTAGT
Source organism: Lutraria rhynchaena (assembly GCA_008271625.1). Taxonomy (NCBI): domain Eukaryota; kingdom Metazoa; phylum Mollusca; class Bivalvia; order Venerida; family Mactridae; genus Lutraria; species Lutraria rhynchaena. The sequence goes on along the minus strand of VIBL01000142.1, from coordinate 215,583 downwards.
TTCTATCTTTGGTGATTCATTCTTTTCAAATGTAGGAGTGTTAGATCTAGAACCACCTTTCTTTTTCTGCAAGATAAAAATAAACAATAATGAAACAAAAGGAAGTGTGAGTATTCTTAAGCAATCTGAGAAAATTCAAATCAGCTTTGATATACCAAAATATCATATTAAGTCAGAAGGCACAAAATAAGCTAAAACATTGTACACAAACACAGTAAAACCTTGTCATCTCGAAGAGTCATCAGAACAGACTAAATGATTGAGATGAACGTAGTGCTTGCAATAACGGGGTATTTGTTTGTTAGTTGAAAAATACAACTAAGAACAAAAATTGACTTCAAAAACTCTTTGAGATAAGTAGGGTGCTCATGATATCAATGCTTGTAATAACAAAGTTTTACTGAATATGTAATCCAAATTATTGATGAAATAATCTTAACACTCCTTTAAGTGCTTGCAAACTTGCAGAACTGTGACAAATTTAGTCCTGAGTTTTTAGCAAAGATTTTAGCCATGAAATAATATGGGCCTGTAATACTATATCCAGTCCAGTATGAGTTAAAGTTTGTCAGTCCTCTGGTCCAGTAATAGAACTTGTGGTTGGATTGTTATGGTCTCTGATTCTTAGTCACTAGCCCCTCACCACTGTGAGTTTGAATCCCACCAGGGACCAGACAGATTTATCATGTGAGGAAGCTGTCCAGCTAGCTTACGAAAGGTCTTCCTCCACTGCCAAAGCTGTAAAAGTGTCCATATGACCCTAGCTGATGGTGCGATGCCAAACCCCGAGAAAAAAAGAATGATTGAAGATATAAACAAACAATTTCATCAATCTATCATTCATCATTAAATACATCTTCTAAAGGAATAAGTTTGCATACCTGCATAAAAAGTACCGATGAAAATTTTTCCTCATTTTTATCAAGATCAGAATCATCACTGTCTGATGATGAACTACTGCTATCACTATCTAAAATAAATATTAACACTAGTAATAAGCATGGATGTAACAGTCAGAACAAGCCACATGGTAACAGGTCAAAATTTCAGACACACTTCATTTTGGATTTTAAACAATATAACTGATGCATTGCATTTGTAAGTATTATAATGTATAAATTGTTATTTATCTATCATCTGTCATAGTACTTCTTTTATGACAGACACTATATTTATTCTAATTACTGGTTTGTCTAATGCAATTGGCAATAGAATTTATATGCTGTTTACCTTCATAAATATGCCTACAATTACATATACAAACCTCCATCTTTGTTGGCTTCTTTCTTCTCTTTTTTCTTCTTTTTCTCTTTTGTCATTTCTCCATCTCCAGCACCATTCTCTGCCTCTCCATCTTCATTCTCATCTTCATCTTTGTTTTCTTCCTCCTCCTCACTACTCTCCTCCTCAGAGTCAATAAGACGCTTGAGACCATGTTCCTGATCAACGCCTTTATCATCATATTTATCATTCTTTTCCTTCTCATCCATTGAAGATTCACTGAAAATGTTGACAAATTTATCATACAAGACATTTTGAAAGAAACAATCATGATTTCATTTTGTCATATCATATCCCATACTCAATAAGAATATGAACTTACAGATAAATGAAATAACCATTTCTCAATCCAAAGTTGAAATTTGGCATATTTTTCAGAAAATTCCAATCTTTCAGGTATATTCTTATTAAATATTCAGTCTTGTATAATACAGCACAGGATATTAAACTCAAGGTTTATGATTTTCAAATTTGATAAACAATAAACAGTAACTGTGGATAAAAGTCCAAATGTAGCACAGTTTCTTACCTCCCTGAGTCAGATATATAATCAAGTTCTCTATCATCAAAATCACCTTCGTCACTTTCTTCCACTGCTTCATCATTATCATTTATCTTTGCATTCTTCTTTCCTTTCTTTGGTTTATCTTTCTTTTTCTCTTTTTTAGGTTTCTTTTCTGTGACAAAATATTAGAAATTGGTATTACAAATTATAAGATTTTTTTTATTCATACACTAGCTGGCAGTTAATCTCTCCAGTTTACCTGGCTTCTGTACAGTGCATGTACTAACCTTGCTCTCTGCAACTAACTGCCAACTTCTCTACATGAATGATTAGTAGTGGAGGACAAATGGTCTTAGTCACAAAGTCCTCAAAGAAATCATCCCAAACAACATGTGCTGCATTGAGGGTTTGAATTCATGAGCCTGGATTCCATGAGCACAACACTTAACAAATTATGCAGAACAGATGGGATGTTTTAAACATGGTATCAGTTACAGATGAAAACTTAAAATAATAGTTGTCAAAAAATGACATAACTTTGGTTGTGTCAGAAATATACTTAACTTCATTAATGTAACAACCTACCTCCATCTTCTCCTTCCTCGTCCTCATCATCATCGTCATCACTAAATCCCCATTCTTCTAAATCTGTTAATATCTTCAAAATAAAATACATGTAAAATATAGTTAACTTATCTGGTGACTCTAAGCTGACTGATGGATTTTGTAATAGATATTTTTATAGAGAAATAGCAGATTAATTTTATCAATGCATTTGAAAGTAAAGGACAATTTATTCAACATACAGTCTGTAAATTTCAAATCTACATAGAAGAGAAAAAAATTAAAGTCAAGATAAAGAATATAAGTAATTCTCTTCACACCAAACTTTTATCTTTTTTCTTCTTCTTCTTTGTCTGTTTATCATCTGGATCAATGTCCTGTGTATCATCTTCATTTTTGATACGTTTACGTAACATAATTGAAAACATGTTCATTGTTTTATCTCGTCTGAAAATGATAAAATTAGATACACAGTCATGCTTCAGGTGTGTACACCATAACATAGATTTGCCATCAGAAACAACAAATGGTCAACCAGCCATAGTTAGTTCTTGTATTTCTGATTTAATATTTAAGAGTTAAAAACTAATATTGTTGTATAAATACTAGGACAGCAGATAAACTTAAATTCTTGTGGTTATGGTATATTCTACAGGTGCTTGTTTCATCTGAGAATGTGAACACAATAATAATAATAATAATAATAACAATAATAATAATAATACTTTCATACACCCATATACAAGTTTAGTGAGCTAAGCATCAGTAAGTAGTGTATGGCAATATTTGGCATCCATTCAGTAAATACAGTGAAATAAAGAAAATATACCAATCAAAAGTACTTTGGGCAGTGTTACAAGTTAACTTTTAAGCCTATTTTTATTCAGTTGCCCACAAATTTTAGAGCAAAACTGATGAAAATTATGTGGTGAAATTCTATCACAATTTTTTTGTTCTGCCTTTTTGTTTTTGGTAGCATAATTACAATGCTAATAAAAAAGGCATACCGACATATCCACAGTAAAAAGTTTGGGTTGCATAAAGGCAAACTAAAATTTATTTAAGGATAACCTTATGTTTATTATAAGTTTGATGGAGACAATAAACAAGTCTTACTTCATAAATTCCTCTTCAGCTTCATCTGAGTTCAGATATTTGTATTGAACAACTGGCTGAAAGTTATACCATTCCTCAATAGGAAATGCCTCAAAAGCTCCATCAGCACATTGTGTAAATATGTAATAGGAAGTGTTCTCAGTAATTGTACCTTCTCTTACACCTTTGTATCTATGAAACAAAAATAGATATATACATGAATCCAAGAGAATTTTTTTTCTCACGATGATCTGTTTGAAATTTGAAATGAGTAAATGAATGTTGGTGATATAGCTTTAACAAAAACATACTGGAAAAAATCAGGACTTCTTATGCACTTTAAAAAGAATGTCATACAATATTATGCTGTCAGAGCATGCATGTATAGAAATTTGAATGAAATTATTTGTAAAATGTGAAATGAAGTAAATACCACATTAATTTTATTGATAAAAATATAGAGCAAACAGGAAACTGATGATAGCAAAAAAATCTTTGCAGTAATTGTTTTTGCAATTTTGGGAAAGGGTCTGGTCAAATTAGGGAAAAAAATGTGAAGTTTGATGCCAAAATTGGGAATTTTTAGGTCAAAAATTGGAAAAAAATGTCTTTTTAGATGGGATTGGTCTATTTACCAGACCCAAACAAAAAAAGGAAAAATCACGGCTTTGTTTCACTGACCTCTTAGCGTCTTTCCCCTTGCCTACTTTCATTAGCCATGGTTGATCTTCCGGATTATACTTTCTTATATTGATACCAAATTTCTTTCTTCTGGCTTCTTCTTTTTGCTCTCTACCATATTCACTACCAGCACCAAATTTGGGCATAGTGTCAAGGTTGTAAGCTGTTTTGTATTCCTTGAAGTTATTTTCTCTTTCCAATCTAACAGTTGTCTGTGATAAAAAAAATGGACAAGTGTACAGTCTACATGTAAACTGAGAGTTTTTCTTGATGCCCCATCTGACAAATAATTATTCAGACAATAAAAATTGCCTAATATCAGCATCATTTAATATTTTATACAGTGAAATATGGGATAGACAGTATCTCAGACCTTTTGCCTTAAATGTATTTAAGATTGATAGTCAACAATTCAAGACATTAGGCCTCAACAAGGCCTGTTTCCAGTTACATGCCAAAAAAATATGGGTCACCTTGGTAGGTAGGAATTTTTTTATCTTATTTCTTTTTACATATATTGGCAACACTGTATGGGAAAATGTGTGCTGTAATATTAATAAGCTGAGAAAATTATGATATAGCACTAAGGTTTGGATACGCAAAAACTTATGAGTCAGCAGGTAAAATATTGGGCTGGTCAGGTAACTGGAAACAAACCTTTTTTTATTAGGACTAATGGTACACAATTCAATGCAGAAGCAAAAAACTGATGCTAAAATAAATTGGACTTAGATATGACAATCATATTGAAATGCAAATAACATGTCAACAAGTGTTCAACCATTAATACTTAAATTTTCAGTCAAGGGAAGTAGAACAAGTTCTCAGAATGTCCAGCGGTTACAGACAAGAGAATACATGATATAACATGTTAATAAAAATAAATATACAATTCAAGGTCTATAGAAATGATAAAAAGACAAAAAAAAGGATTGTTAGACTTGAGAGACTAAGTTATTGATTCAATTAATAATATTGTTAGTACCAGGAAGCTGAAAGCTAGCTCACAGAAAGTTGGTGGTTCTATACAGCCTGTATTACAGGTGTATGCCTGGATCTTCCTCCACTGTTAAAGCAGGAAGTCACCAAATTCCTGGCAGTTGGTAAGATGTAAATCCCGATGGGAAAAAAACATTATTACATGTTATGCTTCTGATTATACTACATAACAAAAGCTGCAAAACACTAGAATCAGATACGAACTTATCTTACATTGGTTAGTTTTAAGAAATCCACTTCAGTTCCTGTAGAGAATTTGATCATACTGTGTTTTTTCCCAGAGCCATTTGGTACACGTACAACATACTCCTGTGTAGTAGACTGACTGGAAGATGATGTGCTAGGCTTGGCTGATCCTGCAGCAGCTGCCTAAAATGAAACAAAATATTAATGGTAGTAAAAATTCTGATGATTTTATGACAGATGTAAATCCTCTTTTGTCCAACTTATAAAGCAATATCACCATTCAACTCACTTATTCAAATTGCTAAATAACTAGTGTCCAATAACTAGTTACTCAAAGCTTAACAGCAAAACATGTAGTCAAGCATGTGCAATGGGCTACATTGAACTTTTTCAACTTTTTGCATGATGATGACAACAACAATGACAACACAATGATCAAAATAGCTTGACTTTTTCTTTTTTTTGAAACAGATGAGCTAAAAATTATGAACATCTCCAGTCAGAAATTTGGCAGTTTGGATATTGTCTAGCCTTCAAAACAGTGGATTAAAAACAAAAGTAAGAGACACAAGAATGTAACATAAATTTGTGGCAAAATTAGTGATTACTTTAGATTTTTTAAGTTTGCTTATCTCAAGACCGCGGGCTATGGTCCTACAGAAGGAGAAAACAGTAAATGTGCTAATATATCCGAAATCGTTTGTCCGAATATATGTATAGTTTTCATTGACAAAGAGTATTAACGTTCTGTTATGTTTCATTAATGAAATTTCACTAAATAATTTGGCAAACAATCTTCCATTTCAGAATTTACCTGTGGTTTGGATGTCATGCTCATAGTGTATTCAAAATGAAAAGAAATTCACAAGAAGTATGAAACACTGGCCGATTTACACAAAAACAGCCACATGTTCGTATAAAATTATACGAAAAGACTTGAATCTTTCTTTTGTATCTGATATTCTGATTAGATTGTTATTTATGAATTTAAAGTGACGCATCAATTTGGATAAAAATGAAAAACAAAACATCTTAATAAATCAAAATAGAGAATTCGAAACTAATAGAACGAAGATTCGCACCCAGTCGTTTCACTCCAAAACAATGCGACCAGACCATTAGCAACATTTGTCAAATGGCTCGAAATGAGGAAAAACACGCCGGTAGATTAAATCGTCTTTGGTTGCAGCAGCTCGATGAAGGTATTGGTATATGTCTTTTACTTTAAGATATCGAAAATCCTCAAGAAAAAGATTTTTTATAGACTCAATTCCATCTCCTCTCAATAACATTTGACAGTTTAATGTACTTATTATCGTTATTGTTATCATTATTATGTAGCATGTGTTCATATCAATTACTGGACATTTTTTTAAGAGTCTGTCGTTTCACTCTATAAATATTCCACTATCAAAGACCAACAACCTGTTTTGAAATTTGGCATCCAATGGACATTTTAATTGCTTTCAACATGGACTAGGTTAACCTTACAAATTTGGCTATTCAGTTGGCCGATTTCATAAATGAATTTGGACGGACCATCCTCTTTGACTGAGCAGGACAGGGTAAATAATAAATATTTGCCATCACATGAAGCCTGATTGATAATCATGTGTAAATTTATGAATGTATTTTTATAGCAGCATTCCCGAGTGTTTTGTCTCAAAATATAATAAAATACTGTCTAAATTCTTGCTTTTCTAATTTTAGAAAGACTGAAGAAGAATCCATTGAGACCTGGCTTGGTATACAATATACACTTACTGTCTTTATATCCTAGGAAACCTAAACATATTATAAACTTTCTACGGTTATTATAGTTACCTCTGTTAGACTATGTTCTTCTCTTTTTAGTGAAATTAAACTGGCAAATTTGACCGTAGGACCAACATTTTTTTCCAATTAAGATTCAGAAAATTCTTTGGCTATACAATACTGTTTAGTTGCATTTCTTCTATCTTCTGTTTTCTTGGTACTTGTTTTTGTATTATATAAACAATGATACACCAGTAATAATCGGGAATCGATTGTTGGTTGCAACATGTAGATGATTTCTTGTTGTATTTCAGGGATCACTTAGAACTGCAGATGAAGTAAAGAAATGGATTCCTAGTATAAAGAATGACATTGATTTCTATTTGAAGGTAACAATTGATTATCTTAATGGTATATACATTAACATGTGACCATGACATCATTTTGTTTCATATCAAGTTTCTTTCTTATCTTAGCCTCTGACGTCAGTGTGTAATGCTGATAATTTTCAATTTATTTCCTTTAAAAAGTAACCCAGTCTGTGTTTCAATTTGTTGTTGTTGGCGATTTTCACAACTATCCAATTATGAAATGTTCAATTACTTTCTGTCTGTAGTGTTTTCTTAGGATGGCTTGTTAACGTGTTTGTTCATGATATTGAATTACTAGATTGCATTGTTTGCTTATGAGGATTATTGATTTTTATTTCTTTAGCAATCTCAGGTTGGATGCTACCCTGAGAGAAAAATCTCTGAGTTTACTTCAATGATTGAAAGTCTTACCAAGGAATACAAGGCATATTTACGAAAGTACCGGGAACTTGAAGGGAATAGAGAGGAAGTTCCCTGGAGTGACAAACCTTATACTAGGAAACATAAGTTACCTCCAGGTAAATACAACATTTCTCGGCATTTACTCATCAGTTATATTATTTAATATTATCAAAGTGCAAAATTACAATTGCATAGCAAAACAAAAGAAAAGAAACTAAATTGTCATAGAAATCAGTTCCAAATTGCCTTCAATTAGTTTAAGTCGTCAGTATAATTGTAAGTTAGGGGGAGGCCTGAGTAGCTTAGTATTGTCTCTGACTAGCATTCACCAGACCCTCACTGCTGTGAATTCGAATCCCACCTGGGACCAAACAAATTTTTAATGTGATGAAGCTCCTATGATTGATAACAAATGAAGGGAATTTTGGAAAATAAATCAAGCCTAGAACCTTTGATTTTTATTGTCAAACTTGTGATAAACTCTTCTTACAATTTTCCTAGAGCTTTCCATCCAGTTATTTTATACTATCTGAAACATCATATTAAAATGCCTATCATTTTTTTTAATTGAAGTTTTTATAAATTTTGTTCCAGAAACAATATAGTAATATTATTGTCTTACTTAATTGATTTTCTTATAACTTAGTTTCAGAAACATCAAAGAATACAAAGGAAAGTGATGAAGAAGAGGATACTATTCCTGTAAAGAAGTTTACACCCTTATCAGTACCAATTCTAGAAAATGAGGAATCATACAAAGACTTGTATGATTATGAAATAATGAATAATGCTGCTGTATCACTTAACTCTACTGAAACAATAGATGTAACAACAGAACATATACTACTTCCTAATAATGAATTTGATGATAAGCCTTTAGAATTAAATAGGATCAAAATAGATAACTACAGATTTCTGAAGGGTAAAAGAGAGAGTGAAGCACCTTCTGTCAGTTTAAATGAATCATGCGGTAGGTCATGTTGTTCATGTGAACAAACATTGTCATTAGTCACAGCATCTTGTGAATGTTGTGGAAATAGCAGAAAAGAATTATCTCATAATATGCAGACTGATATTATGAATGAACATTGTGAAGTTAATGATAAAAATCATGTTGGTAACTTAAGTTATCATAATATTCTCAATCTGCCATATTCTGACTCTTCAGGAGATGAAGAAGAAGGTTAAAAATGTGTACAATTTCAAGTAACCAGAATCTTCCCAATCTGCCAAAATCTGACTTTTCAGTTGATGAAGAAGAATGTTAACAAGCTTATTTTAGTAATTGTTTCTAAACACTTTATTGCATATTTGATCGTGTGTATTTAAGATATGTTGTAGAAAAGATTTTGTTTCCGACTCACAAGTTAGTAGATTCCTGTTTTGCTAAATAAATATATATATATAGAAGATTTACATCTTTTTGGTTACTTGACCAAAACAATAAGGTAGGAAGAAATCTGGGGTCAGGTTATTGCTATGCTAGTCTAGAAGTTTAAAACCCAACTGTTGGTATTATGATGAAATATGATGAATGGTAGTTACTCCAGGTGTAATGTATTTGTGTTTGGATATTATTCTAATATTATATGTATGTTGAGTCCATGTACCACAAATGTGGGGATAAAAGAAGCTAAGAATGCAAGTGTTGTTTTCAATGCAACTTTAATAGATGAGCTGCCCTTCAACAAAGTATAAGATAGACTGGTCAGGGTAGCAGAATGTGACTCAGTGGATTTTTACCTGAGTAAAGTCAAGAAACATAATATGGTTACACCAGTTACAATCCTCTACATGAAATTAACTCCTTCATTTTTGTATTTCTTCAAGAATTGCTCAAAGCACACCTCTTGAAGTCTGTTCTGGTTGTTGTTTAACATTGAAAGCTACTGTGCACACGCTTGGCACATGTTAAGCTGATTGTGAATAATCTTTGAAACTGTCGCGCAACTGCAGTCCACAATATCGCCATTTGAGAAGCCTAGATCTCTATCCATTGTTGACAGTGATGTTCGATGATGGTATGGTTGTTGGACGCCTCATTTTCATCTTTTATTATTTTCCCATCCTTCTTCAAAGCCCCTAAACCATTTGTAGAACAGCTATTTTCCTTACTGCAGCTGCACCATATGTAGTGCCTAACATACCAATAGTTTATGCTCTTGAAAATCCATTCTGAACTTGAAATATGAATTCTGATTCCTGTTCTTCACTCATTTTAGATTATGTCCGTGCAAACACCTTGACTGTACATTATATATATTTTGATTTTTTTTTATCTCCACGATGTACTAGCCCTGTATGATGACAATAATAAAGTACAATTTATTAAAATTAGCAAAATTGTGCAAATGTTGCTCACGTATTTGAAACACGGATCGAACAACTGTATCTATAGGCGTGAGGGAATCAGTACGAAAGAACAATTTATTCAATTATGATTTATCATCAGTCTGGCTTCTGTCCATATGAATTGATGTTAATTGTCTGAACATATGCCACATAGACAAATGCACCCATTTTGTTTATTGCTATACTTCGTTCTTAGAATAATTTTATTCAATGCTGTATAAATCACGTAATCCTGCTGTCAGTATGGATAGACACGTGTTCAATGTAACTACGCAGTGAGTTGAATTTATTTAATTATGCTGAACATTTCGTCTGTTGGTGTCAGTTTTTACACTTATATAATCTATACTTACATGTGGCAGTTACATAATTTTAACAACGATTCTTGGCTACTATACCATTACTTTCCTGTTCATTTTCAACAAAATGACAACTGGTGAAATCAGTTGAAAATAACACTGAGAGTTAAATTTAGAGATCAGTCTGAATTAACCTTTTTTGCTTAACGAACACGATGCTCAGGCAAACCTTGTTGGTAGAAATAAAAGTAACATTTATGGTTTAAATTCGCTAATAGTGAAATAACACTTATCTTCTACTATTTATGCCTCGTTATTATACCTATACCTACAGTAAATATTCATACACTTGCCATATGGTGAAAGTAAAGCATCTTGCTTGAGAATTTCCAATTGGAAAAGCCATTAATGCTCCTATACTTACATCATGTTTTATTCAGAATGCTTTTTGTCCTGTGCTTATGTAGCAGTTCTAGAGAATATAATTCAGTCGAATTTTCAGATCTACATTTATTCTATGTAAGTAAATGCATGATGACAGTACAGTATATTGTCAAGTTATGGTGTTTATTGAGCGTATAACGATAGGCACTATAGAAAAGGACTCCCTAAAAGTCCTCAACACTCTCACCTTCCTCATACACCACCCCACAAAATCCATACCACACACAAAATCCACACCACCCCACAAAATCCATACCACACACAAAATCCACACCACCCCACAAAATCCATACCACACACAAAATCCACACCACCACACAAAATCCACACCACACACAAAATCCACACCACCACACAAAATCCACACCACCACACAAAATCCACACCACACACAGAAATATACCAGAGGCGGATACAGGAGTTTTGGCTATGGGGGCATAAAGTCAATGTTTATATAGAACATGGACGCAATCAGCACATAACTGATGTTGTATACTTATGCTTGCCAGATTTTAGAAGGGGCGAACGCCGACTCTGCCCCCCTAAATCCGCCCATGCATACACAAATTTGAGATTAAAACGCGGTCTCCTCAAGGGGCACCAAACTGGAATAGCATGCAGCATAGTTATGGGTTTTACCTGGTTTTATGGGTCAAACCTCAGTTACCGTCAATATTCAAGCATTTTGATGATATGAATTTTGAAGAGCTCATAACTTTCTATCTCTACAATGTATACAAGTTCGTTTATATACACTATACGAAAACAGAATCTTCCAAAAACCTTGATTTGAATAGGTTGGTGTAAACAAACAAGAGCATGATAGTGCTACTCATGCATTTGGCCATTCGTTTACAGATAATCTCAGGAATGTGAATCAAATGAGGTGGTCCAAATAAAAAAAGAACACCTGATACCAGGTATAACCACCCCTTAAATTTGTTACTTCAGTGCATCGCTGGTGCATAGAATTGATTAGTGTCGATTTCTGCCTATATATGGAATATTGTTCCATTCCTGAATAATTGCGTGGCGGAGTTCATTGAGTTAGCGGGTGAGGTTGGACGACGCCTTACACGTCTGTCGTGATTATCCCAGATGAGCTCGATTGGGTTCAGATCTGGACTTTTAGCGGGCCAGCCATTAATGGAATCAATATTATTTGATGACCTAAGAACCTGTACTGGGTCTCTAGCAGAATGGGTTGTGACATTGTCATGTTGAACTATCGTTATACATGTATTAGCGTTGTTATGGAAAATAAGAATGACGCGAGGCGTGGGAATGTCATCGCGGTAACATTGGGCATTTAAATAGCCGTCAACCACGGGAAATGACAGCCCAGACCAAGACAGAACCCTCGCCCCCAAAACGATCTCGTTAAACAACACAACAGTCGGCAAAGCGTTCATTTTGCCTATGGTAGATGCGTACCCTATCACCACCGAGGGGTAACGAAAATCGGGACTCATAATTGCATGTTCACGTAATTTTCTTGGAATTCTTGGTATATTAAGATGCCATAACAATGATTTCTTTGTATATACAAATTGCACCGCGTTTTCTTTAGAATAACAACATTGTCCGTATAATAAACAATTATGGCTGAATGCTATTAGGAACATCTTGATACAGTCTAATTAATTTGATTACATCACGGCTTTTAAGACAACACATATCATATAAATCGAAAGTTTTTGTTATGTTCAGTGTATATTTGAGCAAACATATACATTTTTAACACACACATAAAATGTTTTATAAAAGAAAACGTATGATCATAACTGTAGTGTCTACAAAGTGCTACACAACTGAATAAAGATACCTGTAAGTTTACGTACTGGCTTCTGAAATGTTCTGTATTTACATCGCAAAAAGAAAGGTAGATTTATTTACCCATCAATGTTATGCCATATGTTCATACTGCAATGGAGGGTTTGATGAGAATTTGTAAAAACAATTAACTAATAAAATATTGGAATGCTAGATATTTGAAATGTAATATTACTTGAGGCATTTAATTTCCAGTACTTTTCTACTGTAATAAACCTACACCAAGGCTCACATTAGCAATAAAATAAATTGGAAACGCTTTCGTGATGTATGTTCATTTTCGATCATTCTACTGAATTCCTGATTTAAATATAAGTACTTAAAAGCAGATCTGGAAATGGTTGTGTTACAAGACTCTTATACGCTTCATTGATGTAAGCCTTTTTCATTAAATATTCATTGTTCGGGCTATAACACGTCACAGCCCATTTGTCACCGTGATATGAATGTTACAAGTATTGGAGTTGGTGATCGGTGGAATCGTTATATTGGAAATTTCCTGTCTCTTCGCTTGCCGTTAGATATCGCTATGTTGGTGAAGACACTGTGAAAATTATATCTTAAGTTGTTACAGTGCGTGTATGTGTTCAAGCAGTTATTAATGATACGGTGCTGTGTCATAAATTGGAAATTATTTATAATTATTTAAATAGTTGAAACACACCCTAGTACATCACATACAGATATATTAGTGGCAAAAAAGTAAACATGGATTTTCAAAAGTTTGAATTGAAAATTAAATACAATTGATGTTTAAAAGGATTTTCTTAAAAAATAATAAACAGAAATTATGCACAGGAATTCTAAAGTGCTAACTACTCTTCATTCTAGAGGAAAATTGCACCTTTATATTGCACATGTGTGAACCCAAGATGTTCCGAGGACTCCGTCTCCCGTGCTTTTGACAGCTGCTCGCTTATATAGATGGAATTAATTCACGAACCGTGAACTCATTAATATACGTTTATTCTATAATTAGAATATTGAATGATAAGTGCGATTTGAAGTCGCTGCTCTGTAGGCATCAATTATTCAGGAATTTTAATTAAAAAGTTCATATGTACGTCTAAAGAATAGAATAGAATTCCGAAGAATGAACGTTCTAATATACGTTTAAGACTCCCTCATGTATTTATTTTAAAGTTTGATTGTTTAATCTATTTGATAAAAAAAGATATCGTGTCAAAGAATTATTTTTTCTGCACCGGACCGACTATTCATTTATTCAACTTATTTCACTAAAAAAAGTGCACCGCTAAGATGGAATACTGCCAAAATGTACGAACAAAAACAAACTTCAGTTTTGAACTACTGACAGGAATGTAGCAATTGAAATGTGACGGATGCTAAGTTAAATGACGCGCCATGGATTGCGAACGTATCTTCCCTTGGTATCAGTGTACTAAGAATTGGATGTTACATTCAAACAGTTCAATGCAACAATAGACTTCGTGGTTAGATATATCTGTCATGACGGGGAATGCTGAAATGTACAAGTTGTCCAATTTATCTCGGGGTACAATTTATGACCCAGAGAATCAATGGACTCTAACAACACAACAATACGGTGTACAAAGATTGGAAAAAGGACTATGGATTGTCGATGAAAACATTCAAGTCGGTGTCTCAAATATCATCACAGGAATTATCTTGTTTCTACTCATAATTTTGACCATTGCTGGTAATTCTATGGTTTTTGTGGCTGTTCTGTGTAACAAACAACTCAGAACCATATCTAACGTGTTTATAATTTCACTTAGTTTAGCTGACTTCCTGTTAGGAACTGTTGTTATGATTCCCGCTGCACTGAACGAGATATTCCAGCGATGGGTTCTCGCGAGACAATTTTGTGTCGTTTGGGCTGGGTTCGATGTCATGTTGTGCAGTGCTTCTATTCTTAATGTCTGTCTGATAAGTTTTGATCGTTATATCGCCATAATGTTGCCGCTTCGATACAAAGTCCTCATCACATGCAAACGATCGTTCGCGATGCTGACTGTCGCTTGGGGTATATCAATATCGGCATCATTCATTCCACTACTTTCTGGAATCCACAACCCCGGTTTTCCGTCCCTTATTAATCTTACTTTGTTAACTCAGACGCCACAATGTCTCTTCATCCCAAGTTTGTTGTATGTATTAGTCGCTTCCTCTGTTACTATACTATTGCCAATGATCGTGGCTTTTGTATTGTACTATCGTGTGCTAAAAGTAGCAAAACGACAGGCCTGTTTTCTAGGGGTCATTCTAACACCAACGAATATGCTGCTTGGTGCAAGAGTGGCACATAAGCACATCCGGGAACCGTTTACACGGAAAGCTACGATAACATTGGGAATTATTGTCGGAGCTTACGTTGTGACGTGGACACCGTTTTTAGTGGCGAATATAGTAGATGCTGCATGTAGGTGTGTCCCACCAAGATTGTTCAGTGTATTTGTGTGGCTGGGGTACTGCAATAGTCTAATTAATCCTATTATATATCCGTTCTTTATGCGAGACTTCAGAAAAGTATACTCGAAAGCTTTGATGCACAGATTTCCCTGCTGTTTTAGATTGTTTAAATATGAGAACGAAAAGATTTTTTGTCGAAATTCAGAAGAGGTTAGAACAACGAAACTGCATTATGACAAGTCGTAATGATAAACGATGTGATGTAGACGTAGACGATACTTGTTGTGAACTGTGTGCCAACTTTCCGGAACACTGTTACAATCACATACATGGAATCGCAAAGTTATTTTAATCAAAAGTGAAAGCAGAGATTAAAACACTAGTTATTCTTTTGATGTTTTCTCAAATTTGACGCCAACAACAATCAAGATTTAACGCCGATACAGTTGTTACTCAATATGTCTCCTCTCTTATGACTGTAAAAACTCTTTAAACTCATTTGAAGTAGTATAGCTTTTGCGTGTTATCAATAATCCTGTATGTTTGACATATCTTTCTCCTATGCGTTGTGTGATAGCGCAAGCTAAGGCGACGCTCTAACGTCGCTTGAAATGCACCACGAATTAGGGAGTAATTCAACTGTACCTTTATTGTTGAATTTCCAGCATGGATAATGTTTTGGAAATCTTGTGATCAATATTTTGTAAATAAATATGTTTTAACAAACGCTATATGTGATCTTAGTAATGGAAGCTACTATTACCCCGCAAAAACTCAAAATAATCAATGTTTAATTTCCCAGTTTATTTAGACATTAACTGTTTAGATGTTGTGTTTTTTTCATTTCTCATTAAGTAGAAAAATCTGAGCATTCCGACTTAATAATATAGATTGCAACAGATTTTGTGCAAACTTTCTACGATCAATTAAATGGAATTTAATTAACGGGACAGCAGAATAAGAAAAAAAAAACAAACAAACAAAAAACAACAACAAAAAACAAAAACAAAAAAAAACGAAAGGGTGGCACGGACGCTGAGGCAATAGGGGGATTTTTACAAAATACGCGAGAAGATTTATACAGAAATAACTCGAATGAATCACTAAAGAAGTAAATTAAGTAGCAATTATATCAAATTAAATACTCGTATTATTTGAACTGTCAAGCATATAAATAGAATCGATGTTTGCAGATGTTAAAATCAATCTTTTCAACCATCAAATGACTGATAGACGGATGAAAAGGTTAATGCTAAAGTCACAAATAAACCGTATCGACCAGAGTACTGAATTTATATTTGCCTCACTAACATAAAGCCATGAATGGTTTGGTACGAGCGGTTGTTCAAATAATGCGCTTGTTGGGTGACCGATAAATAGACGGGCTATCATGATATTTGTTGCAATAAGTGTGGAATCTGGATATTTCATCTTTGCAAGCCTGTATTAGCGACGATTTCTCAAAACATCGAATATTCAGATAGAATTCATATATGTGCACAGAAGAGTGACAACAATTGCATTCATATGAGGGTAATTATCAGTTGAAAGTCGTCTGAAGATGAAAATGTCACCATAAATATCACTGTATATCCGAGTTGGATTTGATTGCTGCAAAATCTTGAAAATCTTCAATTACTCACTATTCTTACCCTGTCCGTAAGCGATTTTTACAAGAATTATTACTTACGAGAAAACTAAGGTCTCGGCTGAGTTAACTTGATGTACTGATGACAGGCTTTTTTGTATAAAAATACCATATTGCCGAGACGCAAGTCGATTTTATGAATATTTTTGTTAAAAAAATTGCAAACGTCTGAAAAATATAAAAATATATTCCTAAGTACTAAATTTTATTGCCGTTGTTAATGTTTTTATCCAGAACTTTACATATCAGACTAATAGTTAATATCATATTTATGAAAAAATAACAAAAACTAATGTTTCTTTTTGGCGCATGCGTCTTTTACAAATAAATCATCGTGATTAATCAAAGTAATAACTTTATGTGGGAATAAAAAACGAACTTTCCATCTTACGGCGTCTGTGAATATTTCTGTTTAATTTGTCCCAAATATATCATCATTATTAAGTGGATCTAACTACGGATTGAAAATTACTATCTCTAATGGCTATTTTATCCCACTTATAGTGTGAGAACACTACGTGTCACCCAGAACTTAATTAGTACAAGAATAATAATCGTGTCTCGGTTTTCATAGAATAAGTAATATAAAATATTCAGTGTGTATGGCATTTCCAAGGGAAAATTATGTACAAACTATCAGTACTTATATATACAGTAAAACACGGTTTAAAACAAGTGAACTATAATATAGTGAAGAATCTCGTACAGTAGAACACAGTTATAGTGAACTCGGATATGGTTAAGAATAGGTTACAGTAAAGCATTTACTTTCCTCCGAAAACGTCCTTCTTTACTTCATTGATATGGATAGTGAACGACGGATATAATGAAATAATTATTCGAGTCCCCAGGAAAACATGTGCGTAGAACATAACACTTTAAATTATATTATTTAGACAATATTTAACATTAATGATATATGACATGCAACATTTCTTCGTAAAATGTCACTGTATTGTATTATTTTTCGTGTTCTTGTCTTATAACCACCGTCATCAAATGAGGGTATATTGCGATCTGCAAAATAGAAAAATAAAACGTTTTGATATTTGTAATATATTTCAAGGTAGCTACAAATATTAATTAGGAATATTTTTATCTCACTGTTTTGGATATTTCTCCAAAACCCATCCAACATAGAGGAACATACAAAACAAGTCAGGACACAGCCTACAGAGGGCTACCGCGGGGAACGGTCTGCAGCAAGGCTACAGGGGGTTTAAACTGGTTTCACGTTTCCAACCAGTTACTCTTAGAATAGAATCAAATAAGTAAATGAAATACAGATGGGAGGATAAAAGACAACAGAAACAACAGGAAACGTGTATATCAGGTTGATTTTCTCAGTCATCATTTCACATCACGAAAACATCGTGTACCATACTGGATGTTGACACATTAACACTAAAACTTCTAGACGAATTCTTGTGAATCTGCAACATGTATGAAAATATAGGCATTCTAATTATCGGAATCACATACAGTGCCATAACGTAGTCTAACAGAACAACATTGGTTTCATTAAATGGATAAGAAGACGAGTAGATGTACCAATATAATTACTTGTTGACAATCCTACACCATCGGAAATGCTGTTTAGTATCAGCTGTCTTTTCAGTATAGATAAAGTGTATCCTGGTCCTGACCCAGGTAACGACCACGTTAGCATTAGGCCGGACTGATAATTTTTATGGTGATTCGTAAAATGTTTCTGTATAAATGTGAATCAATGGAATCGGGTACATGGCATTGGTCATTTAGACACGGGTTTTATTGTTATGTCACATGTATTGGCAAGTGATGTAAAATAAACATAGGTGTTGGCAGGAATAAAATGTTTAAACGCACAGTGAGGCACGAAGTGCCGATGTGGGATGGTGTACATGTTAGAGGGGTTTTACAACCCAGGTCGCGGATTTTTTTTATACGCTCATACGTATTGTACCTTATGGGCGCTACGCCTTTTGCACGATTTTGTTTTGTAACGAACGTGCTACAACATAGGCACTCGGTTTCATCGCTGTTAAACTTGGCGCTCTACAGCAAGAACGAGATTCCCGAAAAAGCCTCGCATTTCAGAAGGAATGCCGAGACCCACGCTGGATTTCATCACTTCCGTCAATCGAAAATGTGATAAGTGACTTACCTTCATGTTTTTCTTATTCAAACAGTAGCGGCATGAAGATTTTTTTGACAGCTTTGCGTTGTTTGATGAGTTTAAATTAAAAAAATAACGTCTGTACAGGTATAAAAATCACGAAATCCGAGTGCCTATGTTGCAGCCGACAACTACCAAGTTACAAGTATCGTTTTTCAACGAACCTATCTAGTTTTCGCTATAATCGCGGGTCAAACGATTGAGGAAAGATAAAATCGTTAATATTCAATGAATATAACCAGGCAAATTAGCGGAAATTAGATACCGAACGTTCGAATTTTATTAAAATCTCGAAATTTACCGTACGCGAAAAACAAAGTATACGGTATTTTCGTATTGCATGAGATCTTTTGAAAAAAATGAACAATTAGCATTCAATCAGAGCACTGTCATATCCTCGTCCCTAGAGGAAAAAAAATCAGATTTCTATTCCGTGTCATCCTCTCTTCATAGTCTGGGAAAATCCCCAAACGATTTTGTGTCGATCATTTACCATGGTGATCGTAAATCATATGATGCTAAATTTTTCTCCTAAGTTAATTATTCTGATGTTATTTTGATACAAAGATTGTTTTTGGCACCTTATTTATAACCCGGAGAAATGTGAATCCGCGAATAAATACAAAACGTAATGGATTGTGTTTTTATTCACATCAGAACAGAATTGTGAACCAGTAGCAATTGACGATTCCGTAACATTGAGAAATAAATCGGCAACATTTGATTTTTGTATTGGTTTATTCAATAGTTTTTCTACCCAAGACTTTGTTAAGCTGATCTTTGTTTTGTTTGCATGATCGACACAAAAACTTGGCGTGTATTCAAGTTTCACAGACTCCTCGTGAAATAATTTAACAGTCCTTCTTTTATCAAAATTTTATTGTTGATAATAAATAATATTTTGCCTATTTCATTTTAATAAAAATGAAACATTGAAAGATGGCGATAAAATGTAACTAAGGATTTCATTTCCAATATGTCTAAAGACATTTTCATCACTTTTAGCTGCATACGAATCAATTGTTCGCTTGATATATGAAATAATTGCGGAGTTTTTGTCACGTGACATGTGAGTATTTTTATAACTGTGTTTAATAATGACCTTAATCTACATGAAGAATACAGGACTTCGTGTTAATCTTTGTATTGATCTATGATACATGATACTCTTTAATTACAAATCCGATATCATTATCCCACACAAACTATCATCGTGGTTCAGTAAAAAAAACTGATGTAAAGCTAATTGGGAGGAAGCAGAAAATAGGACTTCATTCCACTAATTATGTATGGACGCCCATAATCACTGAACATTTTTTCCACTGGACTTGGCACCGTTTTTCAACATTTTTGCAGTTATATACGGCGGCCGGTTCGTCTAACCTCAGCTTTCCTGGACAGTCTACTGACCAGAACTAACTTACCCTTCCACAAGGAGCCTGCAACTTCTTCACATATGGAGGAAAATCGACACTTGTTTTGTCAAAATTTCATAGAAGGGTATGACCTACCGCGATCGGAATTTGAACCGCTGAACATGTATCCTAATTCTTAATTGATCCATGCGATCTCTGTAATATAATGGAATGGTAGTGTCATTGATGTCGGTCGTTTACGACAATTACGACAGCAAGAACAGAAGCAACACCAAAAGCTGCAGCAAGATCACCACCACCACCACCAACAACAACAACAACAAGAAAACAACAATAAAAACAACAACGAGAAAACAAAGAAAATGAGAAAAACAAAAACGATAGCAACAAGAAAACAACAACATGAACAACAACAACAACAACAATAAGAAAAACAGCAACAACATGAACAAAAACAACAAAAATATGAAATTACGACAACAATAAAAAATAACACTTTAAGACCCTTTACAGACTTCAGTGGATTTCTGTCAAATGTAAATTATGTGAATACAAGCGCTCATCATATCTAATCCTCATACAGTTTGTGAAGGAAACCAAGTTAATCGGTCGGAATTTTCGCGTGATTTTGATTTGTTGGCCCAGACTATCTCTAGAATACAACATAATTATGTCATACTGTTTAAGCTGATAGCTTCAATCTTTCAGGACTTTTTTGGAATCGGTTCTCTGCTAATTTGCCTAGTGTTACGTTGATAGGATATTATATTACAGGTGATCATGCTTGTAATCGATTCATTTAGTGGTAAACATCGGATTAAGTTATTGTCTAAGCTATTAGAAAGGCTACATTCTTGATTTATCGTGGGTAAAATGATATCATATTGCTATGGTATCTTTATAATGGATATACACATGCACAATCACTGATTGAGTCGGTTGTCAAAAATCCTAGGAAAACGATAAATATCATATTTCTTATTTTTGCTCATCAATATGGAACCAACATATAAGATGGACAACTGAATGAAATTTAAGGTGTCTCCGAGGTCGAGTAGATGTGGTATATCACTATTAATCACTAGCCCCTCACCGCTCTGAACTGGAATTCAATCTCAGGGATGAGAGAAATGTTGATATATATATTATATATATATATATTGATTATACAGTATATGAAAACTGTCCAGCTAGTTTACAGAAGATTGGTGGTTTTACACAGGCATACGCCAGGGTCTGTTATAGCTGGAAAAATCGCCAGATGACCCTGACTGTTATTGCTACGTTTAACAACAAACAATAAAAAACAAACCCCCCCCCAAAAAAAACAAAAGGAATTTACTAAGGAATTTTTGTAACCCTGTTTGCGACTAATGTATATTAATGTTATTTTGTGTGTTATTTTATGTTAAAATTCGGTGCTAAAAGTATCCAGACGGTAAATTGTGTGATTTTCAACCGAAAATTCGAACTTTTTCTAAGTTTGCAAATCGCGTTCAATGAAATTAGAACGTAATTCGAATTTTCGATCTTGCTGTTCCATTTTTTTTATCGAAAATCACAAAATTCATAGTCTACTCATACTTTCAACAACGAATTTCAATATTAAAATCATCATCGACCGCAAATGATCAAAAAATCCGCATCCCAATTTTTTGCTATCAGATATTTTGCACATTTGAATCGACGAGGAAACATAACAGTATATTACAATATTCTGTATGGATTCTATTTCTGTACGGACATGATTGCTTAGAAATGATCGTACAATGGAAGAAAAGCTCTGAATTCTGTCGCTTGTTCGCATCAGATCAGTAACGATACATTACACTTATCATGACTTTACAGTGCTTTTTAAAACAGAAAATGATCGAAATGTAACTAAATTGTAACACTTGAAACTTGTACATGTACTAATAGAGGTTAGTCTCTAGTGTTTTGTATAGGAAATAAATATTGTGATAATCTCAAGAGATAAATTCTTAAAGAATTTTGTGAAGATCATTTACTCTCTAGTGATCGACAGTATTATTGCATGATAACATTCTGCTGAGTCAATAAATCTAATGCCTAACTTGTTTGTTTTTGAGCCTCTGTTAAGCTCGAGACGAATGTTGATCCGCTGTAAATAACTGATTTTATTTTATTCCCATATATGTCGTTGAAACAGAATATGCACAAGAAAGAAATTGATCATTTGAACAATGGGAAGTAAATATAGCAACAATTTAGCGAAACATGGTTGATTTCCCAGCAGGGGAATTTTAGGAGTATATCAATGTGTCAATTTGTTGAACCCACACTTAGTGAGATGGTTTCTTTCTCCGAAATCAGCGAAATTGAAGCATTGGTAGTTTATTTGAGTCAAGCACGCACTTTCTGCACGTCTAACACCGACCGCTGACAATTCGCTACTCTGTGAGACCACTAAACTCTCACCATTAGGAACGAACAATGACACGTAATATTTCGTTCATTAGAGGTCAGGGTAAGTTAAACAAAGGATGTTTGTTTAAGGCCGACATTTGAAATAATCTACTTTTAAAAAATAGTCTGTTGATAATTTCTAGTTAATCAAATGTTTGAAGAAAGAATGCTGTGAAAATTCTACGCTTCAAGTAATGGATGTATAACCAGCGTACAAAGACTTAAAAGCAATAGACTATCTATCAACGATCGTCATTTATGTCACGGTAACAAACTAGAGAGAGAAATCAACTCATTCTGAAATAAATCAAGAAAACAAACACAATAATAAATCATGTCTTGGAAACAAGAAATGTTAGGAAGAATACAATGATAAATAATGTGATATCTATCTTTCCACCTATAGCAGCAATGCATCATATCAGATTGTTATTATATACAATATTTGATCAACATTCCGGCACAAAAACATGGCGGGAAAAATATTCCGATTCAACCCTTTAATCACGGACTTTTGCACGTTTCCGTTTCAAATTCCCGAAATGCAATTAAACTTCCCGAGTGTTCTTGAAAACTGCAACAGACCGGAACATACTTCATGTACGGGAAGTAATCGGAAGTCAGTGGGCATATGGTGGAATACATTTTGTTCCGCCATGTTTTGTGTTGAGTCACGTGATTCCATACACTGACCTCTGAGCTAGATACAGTACGATATTTTACATTATCTATAGGTATTGTACATCTATCCTGAAAATAACCTCACGACACAGGTGTCTTCCAAATATTTTTTTGAATTAGTAAGTAGTCAAGCCACAAAGGACATGACTTCGTGAACAATAAAACAACATATAAGAGATTTCTACATCATAACGAATTTGAAGAAATGCCAGAATCAATTTAAGTGTGTGTGTATCAATGAGGAGTTATGTACATAAACATTAAGGTAACAATATATCTACTAATTCATTAGCTCTAATATGATGGGAGTGCCTTGTATTTGTGAAAATTTTCTGTATTCAATTAAAAACAACACATTTTGGTTCGTGTGACAGCTCCAGTCATTTTCTGTGACGGATAATTTTCCTTATAGCATGAATGTGGCGTTTAGACATTGCATCAACAAAACTTAGTAGTACATGTCACATTGAATCTGTATGTGGTATTCCTATTTGGGCATAAATGGATTTATTACCACCGCCATAAGCACCCACACGTGGATGATTAACTGTTAAAAGTTGTCAGAAGATGAAGATGCTAACATGATTATCTGCATAGAGGGAGTAAAATGATTAATGTAGGAAGGGAGATTAGATTGCAAAAAATCTGATGTTTGTTCAGTTGATCGGATTTAAAGCCAGACAGTGCAGGAAAAAAAAGTTTGCAAATATGAAACCCAGCGATATCTTAGAGACAATTATGTTTTTAAATACTTATGAGAAAAATTTATGTAAAATCGTATTATTTAACACAAATTACCATGATCTAGAATATGACATTGTTTATATGATGTCAAAATAGAATGCTCGTCGTTTACTTACGGACTTACAGTTGTTTATTTAAACAACCCTGTAGCATGTTCATGTCAGACATAAAAAATAAAATATATTCATTATTTGAATTGTAATATATTATTGTAAAGGTTAAGTCAATGCTGTCATTTTGATATCAGAATAATTAAACTTGAATTAATGTTAATGAAAACATCGCTTCAAAAACGAATGTCACACTTTCAGCTTGTCCGTAATTGATGCTGTGTTGTTGTATATGTCAAATTAAATTGTTGCAAAAACACGATAATTTCTTCATTGACGGCGTTACATCCTATTTCTAGCAAAAAATAAGCATTTATATCTTTCTTCAAGCAAAACTTGATTGATTTTACTTCTGATATTTGTTGAAGTCCTTAGTATACCTGTTTTATATCGACACTTACAACATTGTTAGAACGTTCATTGTCTCAGTTTATTTTAGCTGCTGTATTGCTGGATATATATCAAACTGTACATCTGCCTATAATGGATTCACCCAGCATTGCTTTGTCCATGATCTCAGATACATCAATTATGTTATTATATCTGGTCTCAAATGAAATGAAAAGAAACAAGCGTAGAGGGAACTGTTACATTATTACAGACTTGCGTACATTAAGAAATCATAATTGCGCATGTATTCAGACTGTTTCGTACAATTTATTTATTCATTTTAAACCATCATTCGTTATTCTAACATATTTTTTTTTACCTTTTCTACAAATTTCGTAGTTTCATTGAAAACAATCCTGGATTAAGTATCATATCATTTCCTCTCCCTATTTCATAAAAACGACATTTTTGTCTCTAATTTAATTTTTTAATCATTTTCTTCAAGTCAGACTAATGAAAAATACATGAATAGGTAGAATTCATATTGATTTAATACAGAGAAAAAAATAATTTGAATGTACATTGCATTTAAGTCTCTTTATCAAACTTTTGCACGACTGAGTCTTTTGAAATGTGTCCAAGTCATTCCAGTGAATCCATTTTGAATTCGTCAAATCAATGTTGTGAGCTCTTTTGAACATCATTGCTTTCTTCAAATGAATCGTGAAATGTGTCGATCCTATCTTGGTGCAGACATATCTCCATGGTGATCGTCAAACAACTGATAAAAATGGTTTCCCTAGTTTTTACCATTAGAGATAAATTGGCTACATGTCATTTCTGTCGAATGGCCTCGTTAGTGCAAAGGCTGTGTTTGATGTTCCCATTGGCGATACAAGGAACGACTGTTAGCAACAGTAAATCACTAAGTTCTTACAATAGTTCTGACCATTATGTACGCAATTAGTGATTAGAGAACGTGTTTGAAAGAAGTATTGTTGATTGAAGAGTTGTTTTACATAAACAAAGGAAAACCCACAGCATCACACAACAGATATGTACTTGTGTCTAGAAGATGATAGGAATTTTATTCAATGCGGTACCTACTTCAAACGATACAAATAATTATTTGGACAGGCAATAATTATACTGTCTGCAAACAAGTCTTTTGAATATCTTCGTCAGACCATTTACTCTGGGCGTAAATTGGCGTAACAATTGTATTGGACTTGTATCGCGATACGACTGGTATCTACAACATCAGACGTATCTCGAGGATTTTTTAAAGTCCCGTCAATATTTCTTCTTAGTTGCGTATAAATTTCAATCAACAAGCAAATACCTCGTCATTAGGAGCATCACATTTATCTCGAGCATTCAGTCTGTTCCAGGACTCCTCAGGATAGCGAGGTTTTATAGTATACGAACAGCATGTCTTTGGGTAGAGACTGCTTCAAGGTCGCGCTACCGGGATATGTATATTTATGAGTTAGTTTTAAGCTGTTATCTAAGGTTATTCTAGTTTCTGCATCTCTTTGGTTCCTATTGATGTGAGCTACTTAGTTAGTTCATACACCATCAATAATCAAATTAATAGTAAAAAATGCTCCACAATATCAAATGTGATATGATATTTTATTTCATAAAACAGTTGATATATATATGTATATATATCAGAACTGTTTTATGAAATAAACTGTTACAATTTCAATGATTTTCGTTCAGGTTCTACTATTTGTGGTTGTTATCAACATATTTGCGTTTAATCACAAGCTACATAAGGACTAGTCATATAAAATCTTTCAGACGGAACAACGAATAATATGCAATTAATAAAATATCAGTTCTAAAAATCTTACGACATTTTCTCCTATTCTCGAAGATAACGGAATGTAATCTTATTTCATTGATGTGACCACAGTTTCCGGTAGTTGGTTATATTTCTGAAATTTATGGGGAAAGATAAATGGACGTAGGTCGTAAAAGGCATAATTACTTCCACGCTAATAATCTCAAGTTGTTTTATAACAGAACATCCCTAATTGTTCACTTAGTGTACACTTCTTCACGCTGTAAATACATTGTACAAATACGCGGTCATTTTGAATGTGTTTATTTTACTTGAAACGCACTCAAGGACAACTCCTATGTCATGACCAGTTCATAACAGCATCTTTTAAATG
This sequence comes from Lutraria rhynchaena, assembly GCA_008271625.1. Classification (NCBI taxonomy): domain Eukaryota; kingdom Metazoa; phylum Mollusca; class Bivalvia; order Venerida; family Mactridae; genus Lutraria; species Lutraria rhynchaena. Next base: position 188,765 of record VIBL01000142.1, on the reverse strand, counting down.
TTCGTGGAATTCTTGGGCTGGGTCAAATCAGTCAGTTAGTATTCACTCAGTTTGTAACACTATATGATTTAACATATCTGTCCCAGTGACTATTGTTTCTCTGATTTCTACTGTTTGAGGTAAAGATACCTATTACTAACGTACATGTAATGAAACAGCTTCTGTTCTATGTCACAATACATTAACAGCATCTAGTTAATACCCCCCCCCCATAAAAATCCAACACAATTACCGAACGGTTAAGTTCATCAGGACAATTACATAACCAGCTTAGGTAAAACTAACGTACCGTAAATGTTATAACAGACATAGAGAACATTTTATCGTACGTTAGGCATCGTGTGATCGTCCTGTCGATATTAGCAATATTTCTTGCGGCTGATAATATCCGGAAGTTAGACATTGCTTGATGGAATGGTTTTATTGTCTTTGTATCTCTTTGAAAAAAAATTCTTTATCGAGAACCTAATGATAATATCGATTTTACAAGACAGGAAAATTAAATGTTGTATCCCAATAAAAATAGTTACATGTAGGTAGTTTTTTCCGTTTTTCTTCATATAAATACTCTTCAGAGCTTAGGACTTTGATACATCTTACAAACATATACCACATATACAACATATAATTGCTTTAAACTTCTCTGATATCCCACCAAGCGGCAGCGACCGTGGTCCAATGGTTAGTGCGCTGGACTTGTTAAACCCAGTGACAATAACAATGTCTTACCAAGCCTTATGAATATAGGGTAATGTTGTGTAATATCCTTCATTGATGCCATACATAAACTAAATGAAAGATTTCAGTTCGTTGCCCCACTATATTTAGCGTACGTGTATATTTATGTGTCTACGTCTGACAGTACCTCATTAATCAACATCTGGTATTTCTAAAGCTCTAACACTGAAGTTGATTCAGGTTGCTTCAATAACTTAAGATATTGAGTATCATTGGCCAAATATTTTTCTTTTGAAAAGTCTACTCGAAAAATGGAACAGAATGGAATTAATTCGGTAGAAATGAACCTCAAAATAAATTCGAGCTTTTTACTCGACACTTGGGTTCGAGGTTATAAAAGTTGAGATTAGTGTCCGATCTCAAATATCATATCTTGTCTTTTTATGTTCAAAGTTAATTATGATCAGACAATTAAGATATTATTGATACAATATTCTGACAATATGATTAACCTGAATAAGTATTTAATCATTAATGATCTCTATCTTTTCAAACATAATACATGTACTTTGAGGCAGGAATTGAGATTTGAGCTCAGATACTGTTCTCAAGTTTTATAACCCCGGGACTTTTTTCCATAAAGGTATGCGAATGCTTCATTTTCAATGGTTGAATCCGCCTTTAGTCAAGGAACTAAAATTATCCCTCAATTAGTGGATGCCACTTCGGTTTCTTTCAAATTATTCAAAGCCTCTAATTTTCTGTTATTTCTATCTATTTAACAGCCGACAATTCATTATTACTGTCTCCGCAATGCTCCAGACAATGTGATACCATTTCGTATTTGTACATATCGAAACTGTCTACGAGCTTAAATGATCAGTTATTTTTACGAAGAAAGGAATGTTTCTTATTTCCATACATGAATACAAAAAAACCTTTTACCGATTGTGATCATTATTCCAATTACCTATTTATACAAATACAAGTTATACACAAATGTAACAGAATACACTATTCATTGATTGTCTGATCTTTTTAAATGTATCCAAAAAATTGGACGTATTTTTTATCAGTACACTGTCTCTTATCTGTATGAAGTATTTTCATATCTTACAAGTTAGTTGAGTTTGTGATGTTCTTGAATAAAGCGAAATATAAAAATGATTGAATGCAATACAATATTCGTTTTCACCCTTGGAATACATGTATACAATCTACATATTGTCTTAAATTCGTTTTCATGAATATGTAATGATAAACATTTCCTTGATCAATAAATGCACCGGAATGTATCAGTATATTCAGAACAGCGTGCTGTTGACACATTAATTCAGTGTCATGTCGTAGTTTGATACTGTCACGATACAATTCTCATGTTTTTTACTCACAATTGTTACATGTAAGTACGTGATCTACTTAATACAAAACAAACGGAACGTCAACTATTTGTAGAAAAAAGACACACAAGTCGCATTGAAAATAATAATAAGATATGAATAAAAAAAAGATTCCCGGAAACAACCACATACAAACAAATTCACCCTTTTCCAAATTACCGAAAACCCGCTAACCTAAATCCCATCTATCAACCCGAGGGATTCCGTCTTGCAGCAAATGCGCAGGGGGGGGGGGAGTTAAACAAATTAAATTTTCATGTGCATTAAAAAACCAGACCTCCTGCAGAGATCCTAATTTGGCTACACATTTAGTCCAGAGTTTGACAACTCGTCAACAGGAAGGTCACAGTTATAGTTTGGCCGATGACGTACATAACAACGGACATAGCAAAGGTAGAAAGAAAACTTAAGAAGGAAGAATCCACTGTTCAGAATACGGACATAGTAAATAAGGTAAAAAATAAACAACTGACAACATATCTTTCAATGTTTAATTATTTTGGTTATACAGAGCGACAAAATAATACCCAACGTAAATATGAAATTCCATTTCCATTTGACATCTATGGAGAATTGCTGATTCAATTGGTATAGTGCTGCGAAATTAATCATAAAATGAGTATCATCTATCAGTTAATTAAAGAACGCCACCATTTCACCAACATAGTAAGATCCACATTTCATCCATTTCAATCAAGCAGATTATACATCTATGGTCAGATTCAATCATTTATTCATCTCAAACACGTATACAATGACTGTTGAAACAATCTAGTTCGCTATTAGTATCAAGCGATCAATTTGCTAATATGTACCTACATGCAGTAGGAGATACAGAAATTAAATATAGAATCATTACAAAATCATACCAATGAACTATCTATTTCTGGATTAATAGGGGGCTTGCGCGGTCGTGTGGTAATGGTCTATGACTAGCAATCACTATCCCCTCACCGCTGTGAGTTCGAATGGAACCAGATAAATTTCACATGTGAGGAAGCTATCCAGTTAGCTTGTGAGGGTCGGTGATTCTACTCTTCCTTCACCGTAAAAGCTGTAAATCACCAAATGACCCTGATTAATGGACCATTGCTGTCGCAACAAGTTTTGACGTATTTCATTTATAGTACGTCAGCTTGAGATGTCAGTTGCACCGACTACCTGTTAATATTGTGATTATATTGTAGAAGGGAAAGGCAATAATGACTTCATAGAAGAAATGAACTAATTAGAAATGAATTACCAAGGGAAACAACTCACGTTGACTTAAATTAGAGTTTTCTACATTTTGATGTGTGTTGCCCTGCTACCTTTGTCCGTATCTTTAGCTTTTACAACTTTCCATTTTCTTATTTTAAGCATCTATTCTACGTCAATTTTTCATCGATCTTCGATCAAACGAAATGCTACTTTGTCTTCGACACGTCATCTTTGGCTTTTAACGAATACACCGTCAAAATGACTTTGCTGCAAATATTATTTTTTTAAATAAATATACAGTATATATTGAACTATGATATAGCGACAAATTAGATAAAGTAAAGTAATTATTTCCTTTACCAAGTTCTCCTTTATTTCAACGTAATGGATACAGCAAATATATATATATATATATGTGATATTATACTCACCATGCATTCAATATTTCATTATAACTGAGTTCCACTGTGTATTGAAGTATAATCACTATACACGTACATTATTGCTTATCTGTCCTTACTAATTGAATATCTATGTCGTCTTTTCCGTTGCTTTTTGCGTATATCTATTTCTTAATAATTTATGGTATCAAACGATGCACAAATAAAAATCACAGACTTACAGCAATGTTTTATGGGGTTGTTGTAATACAGTTATACAAGATACGACTTTGACGAGAATCATAGGATTTTAATGAAAATTTATTATTGAAGCATAAATTGTTTCTCAGGAAGATCTCGGAATAATACCTACGATTGTGATGATGATGTCTAGAAAGCTTATTTGTTACCACGTGACTTTCTTGTCTTTAAACATTTCGAGGAAAATCTATGGATTCATCTTTGAGCAGACTGCTTGTTGAATTATTTAGTTACGTTCTAAAGATCCACCAGATTCTCGATGTTAAAATTATTCTGTTGATTCAAACATTCTGATGTCGCCTTGGTACTCAGACTTTCGTGATGTGCTGATGATCGGGTGTTGATTTTTATAGTGTCTAATGCAGTTTGTTTGTAAATACTCATTTACTTATACAGTATAACACCGTTAAACCGAGCTCGGTTGTAGTGTCGTAATTACTTTCCCATCATTAAGCTCTCCTCTATTTTCTCTTTTTTATAATAGATATAGTGATATTTTGATATAATAAAGTAAAAAGTCGGTTGATTGTCTGTATTTCTTGAATATAGATCAAAATGGACTCCTAAAAAACAACAATTCCACCTTCCCCAAAGCACCACCAACCCCACACTAACCACGCACTCATAAAAACGCAAAAAGGTAGATACAAAACATAACCTCATGAGGTGTAGCACCTTGGAACGGTCTGTGGCCAAGCTATAAGGAGTTAATCTGGATCAACCTCACATCCTAGTCCGGTGAAACAACAACAACAACAATAACGACGACAACAACACCAAAAAAACAGGGACACGAAAGAAATCAGATTGCGTTGATATGTAAACGACAGACAGCAAAAAGAACAGATTTCGCGTCATAATCAAACGTCATGTATCAGCATATCTTAAGAAAGACAACCATTAAATATCACATATAAAACACACACGAATCAAATTTATACAACTATCATTATTATTTCAAAGTTTTTTTTTTATCTTAGAATGTCACCATACGCGTATTACAATTTTTGTACCTGTTGCTAAGATACTGATGATCATTAGTCAGTGATATAAAAAGTTTAAGCGTATAAATCACGTTTTTCCCCGCAAAAAGTACTTCAAAATTAGATTCCTGTCGTAAAATAGAAATAGCATTACTTTTTGCTTGAATACATTCAGGAAATTGGTGTCTATCATGAAGCTTATAATACCGTCTGATATTTTAAACAACATGGGGCTTGAACTCCATTTCTCGTATTATCGCCATTTTGCAATCAGACGAAAGGAATTATCGCAGGACCTATGTACAAAATTTGATGATGATTACTATCGCGCAGACGACATCTTCACAGTTAGAACAATTACACAACTTATACCATTAATGGTCCATTTATAGATTCATCTCCGCTCGGAAAATCTGTGAAGGAAACGCAGGAAAATATTGAACGTTTCCCTAAGGTTGAATATTCCACTAAGGGATTTAAATTCCCGGATACCTTTTAAAAGTTCTGGACTTTTGAAATTGCTTTGTTTCAACCAGTAACACACTAACCGGAGACTATTTCACTGAAGGCAAGCAGAATGAAACAAATCAACTCCGCTCGGAACTACATGTAGTCTTTCCTGATCTTGATTGGTCGGTCAGGGCAAGAAAACTCGATGATTGCTTTGGTTTGCTTTGAGCGGACATTTCTAATCTTCTTTCTTTCTTTCTGAGATTGTGAAATCGGTATGTCATTATCTCTTGAAGCAGTACGTGTGCAGGAAAATTTTATTGATATCTGGACTTATGTCATCAAAGTGATAAGGAAATGATTTAGTGTCTAAGTATCTGGGACAGCATTATATCAATTACTCAACGTCGTTGTTGACGTAACCAATTCATCCGAACGTATGAAGAATAGCGTCGCATTGTTTATAATGATGTCATACAAACAGCAGAGATGTACTTTCTACAACATTTATCTTATAAAGTATCTTTGGAATGCTTAGCATGGGCATATTATATCACAAAGCAAATATGATTGATGGCATGCGTACTATACAAAACAAGCAAGAGTATAATATCATTCATGCGCAAATTGGAAAAAGTAAAATCGACAAAAATATTGACAATAAGATTATTTCTTATATACCACGTCTCATTAAATTAAGCCCCAAAACGTATGAGATAATGAGTGTTCAATGACGGAAGACATAAACATGATAAAATAATAGCCAAATATACTTTAAAACATTTCTTTTTATGTTCTATGCTTTTTGTAAACGAGGAACTCGCCTTGTCAATTGAAACATAAATGAAGCATCTCCTTCGAGAGTTTGTTGTCCATTTCCCATGGTACTTCCGCTCACACAAACCCGCACTTATTAACCCCGGAAGTATGTCGTCCAGAGGTATTGCGAATAATGACAGCAAGCTAAAAACACCGAGTACTTACTCGTAACTAAACGTTTGAATCACAAAATTGTCGTTCAGTCTGAATGGAGATGTACTGAGAAAAAAGACGAGACAATCTCCAAAACGTTTGGTCATACTTCGTACAACTACACGTCACATGAAGTGATGTCAAAAGGGATTCACTATTATCTACTTATCATCAAAGTACCAGTCCATAAACATTCAAGGGCCTCCTGAGTGGTTATGCTCGACTGGTTGTGGTCTTACTGAGTGTACACATTGGGTCTTCATCCTCCATTAAATTCACTAGATGACCTTGGATGTTGCAATGTGCAATGTCAAAACACAGAAAAAGACCAGCGTTATTTTTCCAACCATCATTGCCCTCTCAAGTTACTTTAAGATCTGGTTATATCAGAATGTCATGGTAATGGAATAAATTCGACGTAATCTTCTTTTTTATTGGACAGATCATTATATTCATCTCCAGTGACTACAAAAACAATGTTCCATGCATTAAGGCATTCATATTTAATGCTTAACTCTTATATAGTTGAGCATTCTATTAATATTAATTTATTATCGTGTTGTTTTGGTCTAGCATATAGTATTCAACGAGGAATGATAGGACTTAATGTTTTCATGAATATGTTTTGGCTTCTTATAATGCAGATGTTTACAATAGTCTAAACCTCTTTTTGCCTTTGGTAACGGGTTTTCAATGGTTTAGAACATGACGTTGTTTGTGTTACACGAAGGAAACTATTCATTTCAATAATGCATTAAGATAGTTAAAGCTATGGGAAAATACAGCAAATACAACACATTAATTCGGTTCATTTACAATGATCAAAGCATGCTGCATTAGTGTCTACTTTCCGAGAAGTCTGATTGTAATGTATCATTTTACGTACCAGACAGTTTCCCGGATAAATGACTAACTAATGGTCAACTACACTGTAAATAGACAACTGGTGATGTTGTTTATCATATTTAAACAAATTATACATTAGTAATACTTGCATGAGGTATAAGAAATATGCGTACCCTTAAACGGATAAATACTAACGTTTTCTGTAAATATGGCGACTACATTTGTAATTAAAAAGTTACTTAAATCATTAGTTACTCAGGACAGAACGTTAAAAACTTACAAGCCACATAAGTAAGACATGCATTTATGACAGATAAGAGTCGTGATGGTATTGACAAATATATACAAACCACCTGATGCATATCCCCGCAGTCTGTAACAAGACAATTTCCTTGTAGTCTATTTGTGTGATATTTTGTGCCAGTTAGATTATTATGTGGTATTTATGCGTTTTTGTTTGCTAGAATTCATTATAATGCAACTGGTCCCTGGTAATCCAGATTACTGTCTGCTTTAAGAAGTTGAATGTAGCCATAAAATAGAGTTACATTGGACATTCAATGCTCGTTCTCAGAAAGCCACTATTTAAAGCTCATTGTCATAATACTTTTTGTGCATTAAACACTGTAATTGAATTCTTCCTGACGATCGTCTGATATCATTTGTTGTTCAGCTGAATTTTCTCTTGTAAATACAAATTTCGATCTGACGTAATTTCATAGAATTAAATTTAAAAAAAATGATGGTGGTATTAGATTTTGCGATGCTGCAATTTCATTTTGTGTGAGGTAATATAAAAAAGGAATAATGTTCATTAAAATTAGTACAAAAATAACAAAAATGACCAGATGATAACTTCAGCTAAAAGTCATTATCTAGCGTTAAAAGATTTTAAATTACAGTAATTTACTTTAACTATTTATAATGTATACATGTCATATTGTTATTTGTAATGCTAAATCAAATGCTCCATCAACAACAAATAAATGCCTTGAAGTGTCTTTAAATTCTAGTAATTCCCCATAGGAATGAACAGAAAATTTTCTTTACGTTTTATCAAAACTCTCTCACAAATGTTTCAGATATGTTGACTGAAAGCGTTCTTGCTTCCATGAGCAGCAGCGACGTCTCATACATGACATGTTGATTTTGTAACCATGCAAATACGACGCGATAGGACACGCCCCATTTATGTTTGCAACCGAGAAATTACGTCAAAGCAGATGAAACAATTAGGATTTGGATGAATGTCAGAAACAGAATCGTGTTAAATAAGAATAAAAGATGAGAAGCAACGATTGCAGAGCTACCAACATATTAGATCAAATGTATGAATAGCCGTCCATTTTGTTTGATCCAACTGTTAGGAAATCCTCTCCTGTTATTATGAAATCAGCGAAGATAATATCATGTGGATATAAATATACAGTTGGCGTGTACACATATGCCTTATCTTTTTGTGTTGCCATATTCATGACAAAATAAGTGAAATCATTTTATATTTTGACACCATAAAAACATTCAAAATAAACGATGAAGGAAGTCTGTTGATAAGTAAGCCCGGTCTCCACGATTCACAAAACAAATATCCCTGTCAATATAACACTGTACATTGTTCACTGGAAAATGATGAGCCGTCAGGGCTGTTAAAATTCAACAGACGTTACACATCCGAAGCGCTAGTAATTGCGGAAACTTCTGTTGTTTCTTTTAAAAAATAATTTCTGGATTTATAAGATGATTTATTTGTTTCTGTATTTAATTGTTTGTTTGTTATGTGGCACTCTAACGCTCTATTTCCTCATGCCTAAATATACCCCACTACAATAATGTCTTTAAGCAAATCTGTGTGGAAATAGTGTGAATGGGGAAAGAGAAATATGTTGTATTTCAAGACTTATTCAGAGGTTTATTTTGGCTTATCTCTTCAACAGCACACGGTCCTTTCCATGCCAAACTGTAACAATATTGATTAACGGCGTTATATCAACATTTTTTTCTGATCGGGGTTTAAGGTCGCACTAACACTCAGTGTCATATCGCGACTTTTCCCGCTTTAATGATGGTGTAAGAGCACAGGCGTACAGTTGAGTAGAACCAATGACCTTCTGTAAGCTAGCTGGACGGCTTCATCGCATATTATTATTTCTAGACCCTGATGGGATTCTACCCAGCGGTGATGGACTAATGATTTCTGGTCAGGTACCAGAGCTGCTCGACCACGGAGGCCCCCTATATTAACACACACATAACATAGTTGGAGAGATAAATTTATACATTCCATGAACTGTTCCTTGGGCAAGAAAAATGATAAATTTCCGTATCAGTAAAATGTTGTTTCTCTATAAAGGATTTATTTCGATAAATGTGGGAAGATTTAATAAAAACGATGAATTTGATAAATATTTTATGTAACATATATCATCTATCATCAAAGAAAGCCTGAATCCTCGTCTACTCATCTTAACGCGAACAAATATTCCGGAAGGAGTAGGCATAGCATATAGCATGTACAAAGGCGTTCTGCTTGCAACTATGTATCTGTTTCTTTTCTTATTTCGGGACATCACGCGATGGAACTTTTACTTGCCAATGTGTACTTTATTAAAATGCTGAACAAGCGTACTTTTCTATAATTCTACAGTTCTTATAGCCGCAAGACGCCATTATCTATGTAAATTATTATATTTTAGTAGTTGTATGTTATTCAATGTGTGAGCTGTTGCACGGATGTAAGAACAGTTCCCCTTTTTGTCATCTGATATCACTTATTTTATAGCTATAACACCGTTCGACCGTAAATATGACAGAAATTATACATAAACTATACTTAAGAACAGACAACTAAAGAGGATGCCATTATCGTAAAACGTACAAAGAGGAAAGATCATTGGATCGGAAATAATCATCGTATTTTTTTGCGTTCGTTTATCTTTCCTTACAATTGACTAAATTTGGACAACATACAGGAAATAGTTGTCACGTGTGTATCCATCAAGATGGATGTTTTTTTTTACCGGGGATTAAAGTCGCGCCAAAAGCAAGGTACATGTGGCGACTTTTCAGCTTTAATAGTGGAGGAAGACCCCAGGCGCACATCTGGGCAAAACCACCAACCTTCAGTAAGCTAGCTGAACAGTTTCCTCACTTGCGGACTTCGGTCCCGGATAGGATTCGAACTCATAGAAGTGTAGGGCTAGTGATTACTAGCCAGCTTTAATATCATTATACACCTTTTTATGACGATTCTCCATTGAAGCATATCCTATTATCAACTGAACCAATAAGTGGATGCCTTCTGGAGCAATAATGATATTAAACACGTTTTATTCTAATTAATTCAATGTCATGAAAGTGTTTTGTATTTTGTTAAAGATTTACATTGGTATTATTTTGAAGAAATTATATAAATCACTTTTATGTCTCCTGAAACAATCAGATAAAAGTGGATGCAATTATGAGAGTTCGTGATTGAAATAAATTCAATTAACGAACTCTGTACGCGTGTTTCAAACAGATAAACACATATTTAGATAATGAAAGCAGAAACATCCGCATGATTAAATTAAGATTTGATAGATCGTGTTTTACACGATGAAAACGAGACTTCCTTTGTAGATTGTATTGATTTGAACAAATTCTGATTTTCTATCCTTCCTGGAAATCGATGAAACATGTTAATCTACGATGGAATTGTTTATTAAGTTTCTCGAATTTCTTTATATATACATGTATATACAACAAGATCTCGATATAGCGACCATCTTGTACTAAGTAAATTGGTCTCAATATGGAGGTGGTCTAATAACAAAGTTGAAATGTGGAGTTCCAGTCCACAAATAAGTGACCGTTATAATAAGGCGTTCTTGATATCGGGGTGGTCAAAATGTGTGGTTGTATTTTATACAGTTTGTCCTATAAAAGTTTTTCCGCACGTTTAACAACATTCCGAATCAGACAATATGTGTCGCTTAAATATTACGTATGGTTACATTTCAAATGCAAATATTCAGAATGATTTTTCATTTTTGTGGTGGCGTATAAGACTTCCTTTGCAGATTGGTTATGGTTTATGACTAGTAGTTACAAGCATCTCACTACGGAATCCCAACCAGAATATAATTACGCATGTGAAGATGCTGTCGAGCTAACTTGCGGAAAGTCGATTGTTCTTTCAAAGCGTATGCCTGGGGTCTTCCTCTTTTGTTAAAACTGGAAAGCCGCCAAAACCAACCCTGGTTGTTGGTGCGTCGTTGAACCAAGTGGAATGGAGTAAATAATAAAAAAGCCTGATGGAATCGTGTAAATCTCGTTCATCATATCATTTAATGCCATATGACAGCTTCTTCTAAAATCCTTTGTGCCGACTTTTAGAACGTTGTTTTCTGTAAATCTTTTTATACATCTGTAGCTATGAATCAACTTGACACAAAGCTTTAAGAAAACACAAAACATATTCTGAGTGCATTTTGTCTTTCAACAGCACCGAAGTAAGAATTGGAGTTATGCTTGAACACGAAGATTTAGTCAAACGAGGGTTGTAAGTGATCACTATATCGTATATACAGTAAAACCTGTGAACAAACGCCACTCTCAGGAAAGACAAAATGCGATTTTTATTAATAGATGGCCTTTATTCGGGGGATCAGTTTGTTCTAAATAATCAGTGACGAGTTTTAAAGAATGACCTTATGACCTTTACTCACGGGATGGTCTTTATTTCGGAGGTGTCCACAACTGTAGTTGTAAACGCTGCCTCAGAACGCTCAATGCTCAGAACGGCGAACCATGCCGGTGTTCGAAATAGGGCGAGGCCGAGTTAAAAGCCCTGTTCATGGAAAACGGTCCCTAGATTTCTGTAAATGTTGGAGCACAACATCAGACTTTGGCCGCTCGGTTAGAAGCTTCCAGTTGTATACATACCCTTGGGACATGATCCGGCTTTTAATAAGTAAATAATTGAAGGAACATTCTTGATCATTAATTCCTTTCGGATAAGTCTGTCGTTGTTACGGATGAATGCGTTCAATATTCCGACATTCAATTGCAAATCGTCCAAGAAAATGAGACGTTCTATAGCGAATTTGTCCATCGATTCATTGCGGAATACAGTATAATACAGTTTAGGTGAATCCCTGATGAACCGAATAATCACTTCATCATATCCATGTATTTCACTATTATCCATAATGATAAAATAGAAGAAGGTTCGTTTAATAAAAAATAAATATTTCACTATATCCGATACTACACTATTTTCGAGTTCACTATACAGTAAAACCTGTGTACAAAGACCATCCTTGAGAAAGACAAAATGTAGGCTTTATTGACAGATGGACTTTATTGACAGATGGACTTTATTGACAGATGACCTTTATTGACAAATGGACTTTATTGACAGATGGACTTTATTCGGAGTTCAGTTTGTTCGGGCTATTTTTGAAAACCATCACTGATTATTTAGAACAAACTGACCGCCGAACAAAGGTCATTTGTCAATAAAGCCCACATTTTGTCCCTCCCAAGGGTGGCCTTTTTTACACATTTTTATTGTAATGCGACACTTAGATAAGTGCATTTTTTATGTGATCAGAAGACACTACATTGTTCATCCGTGTAAATTAAGACTGGTTTTGATTTAATTCGACGCTGAATAAATAAGGCAGATATAATAGTAGAATATCGAAAATACAATGTCATATCCATCTCATATCCATGCAGATACTTCAATACACAGCCATCTATTGACGTATTCATTGAAATCACTAAAATATTCATCATGTTAGATGTATAAATGCATACAGAATAATGCTTAGTTATTCTTAGTGGTTCTTTTTGAAATGTTTATCTGTAGAGAATCATAATTGTTTTTAAATGAGTTAATTAAAATATTTAACAGTTACTTTACAGATAATTAACAAGTTTGTATAATTTAGCGAGACGAGTGGCTTTGTTTACCGAGGATTCTTTTGTTGAGTGTACTAAAAGATTGGTCCTCATATTTTTCCTGTCTTATATAACTTGTCCGGAGCTATTATTTTCTCAATTATTCACGGGTCCTTGCTTCAGACTAATTGACTGTCTGGAGAAATGTAATTGCAAGTCGCAGAGCTAGGTATAATTAAAAGCGAACTTGAAATATACTATTCTGTCTGCAGCTAATGGTGAAAATACTAAATTATAGTTTTAAGTACTATGGCAGTTTTATACAGTAAAACTTCGTTATCACGATCATCGATATCACGAACACCCGACTTATCTCGAGGAGTTCTTAAAGTCCGGTCAATTTTTGTTCTTAGTTATGTATAATTTACAACCACCTACAAATACCTCGTAATTACGAGCACCCTGTTTATATCGAGCATTCAGTCTGTTTCGATGACTTCTCGAGATAACGAGGTTTTACTGTACTGCATCGTAGGCAGGTCTCAGCTAAAATATCACTTTTTATTTTTTCATGAAAAAAAATCGAAAATATCATATATCCTTATAGCAGAAATACCTTATAACATCAACCAGAGGGGACACGTCGTATTTATAAACAAGAGGTAAATTTAGCTTAAGCTTAAAGGGTTCTCTTAATAATCTTAGCTAGGATACACTTATTTAAAACCGGAAGTTATGTGAAAAATGAAACAACCTGAATACAGCATACAAAATCTGCGACTAGGTACAACAAACGTCCATCCAATTTATCGTTAAACATGTCTATTGGAATGAAATTACGTGGTGGCTTCATTTGTGGCAAAAAAACAATATTGTTGAATATATCTGAAGTACCGTACATTTACTATCAAAACATAACAGCAACAATCATTTTTTTATCAATTACATTTCAGGGTCCGTTTATTATACATATCTTTACTAAGATGGAATCCTGAAGATGAAAATGTTGCCATCCCTTTATTGCAAATTAAAGACAAAAACGATAGATGCGGAGATGTCTGGCCATGGTAAAATTAATGCAAATGACTAAACCATATAGTAATATCAATATATTTGAGTTTAAAAGTGCTATCTAAGTTAAGATATGCCTATATCTTAAGTGTGTCTGTGTCCATGATTGGAATGATTGATAGCTGTGTTTATGGTTGCCCGACCATTCTTTGTTTTTGCGCCAACCGACCCAACGAAAATATTTTGGGATGAATCGTACCAAACAAAGGGTATGTTTAGAAAAAAATGAATCTATCCATATTTTTTGGTCTAGTAACACTAAACCTCACTGTCTATTAAAAGCCTATAGTGTTTATAAGTTACCAATGTACATCACGCACGTAATTATCCCTCATGGTAAACTATTGACAGGCAGACAGACTCAAGTGGATGAAGAGAGTCAATTCTTCCCAATAATTTAATTATAGTGTTGTCAAGACGGACCTATCACAAGGACATTGAACTAAATTTGTCTGTTCGTTACGGAATAATTTGATGGGTTTAACAAATGTATTGTTCACGGTTCGTATAAAACAATTGTACCTACGTACTTCAATAAAGTCAGGAAAAAATAATGTTTATGGTCACTCGACCGACGCTATTTTCTAAATCTTATGTTACAGTACGAATTTGTGGTGAGATACATGTATTAAAACCAATCTGTTAACTTATGTGTAAACCCCACATTTGTCTCATTTAGGAGAAGAAAAGACGAGTTCCAAAAACCTAAATACATTAAATATACTGTCTAACATTAAGCCATACTTGATTCCATTGCTCCACAAATTCCTATCAACATTATCTGCGCCTCTAAATTATTTCTCTTTCGTAATTAAAATCTATCTCCCTAAATTAATTGTACAATGTTCACTTTTGTCTTCAATTACATCGAGTCAACAAAATGTTTGGTCAAATTATCGACACTGCCCTTCCCCCACATTAATCCATATATCATTTCATTAATTTGTTTATTAATTGCAAATGTTCTAATTATAATCAATTAGAATATTGTGTTTATATTCAACATCATCTTAACAAGTCTCTAAATAACAATGATTCACTACATAATAATAAAAAATAAAAATCACATTGAAAAACTACCAATTAAATGGTATATACACTGAGCCGATTTCAAAATGTACAGCTTGTGC
Organism: Lutraria rhynchaena; assembly: GCA_008271625.1. Taxonomy (NCBI): domain Eukaryota; kingdom Metazoa; phylum Mollusca; class Bivalvia; order Venerida; family Mactridae; genus Lutraria; species Lutraria rhynchaena. The sequence goes on along the minus strand of VIBL01000142.1, from coordinate 173,508 downwards.
TTTACAGCACAGGAAGAAAATCTTTGTACATAATGGAATACCAGGTAGACTTTTAACATATCCAATCCTACATTTACTTTAACTACTTGATTTCTTTAGGTAGATTGAGTGTAAGTATTATAAAACATAAGAATTATTTCATTTTTTATTCTTTCTGATACTAAATTAACTCTACATACAACAGTAACTAAAGAAGGGGAGAGTGGTCTCAGACCCGTGATCACCAGCCCTTCACCGCTGTGAGATTGAATCTCTCCCGGGACCAAAAGAAAATCACACGCTAGGAAGATGTCCAGCTGGCTTACCGAAAGCAGGTGGTTCTACCTAGGTGTGCGCCTAGGATCTTGCTCCATTGTTACAGCTGGAAAAGTCGTCAAAATGACCCTGGTGGTTGGTGCAACGTCAAACCCCAAAACCCTGGTGAGAAATGTTGTGAATTCATTATACTAAGTATCATGATCAACAATAGGCTGTGAAACATTAAGCACAATCTGTCATGGTCTGAGACAAAATTTGTTTTCAATTTTCTAAAAGATTTTAGAGAATTTCTACATGTTGCCTTTGATAGGAGATAAACGTTTCCCTGACATGACTTAATTGTCGCTATGGTGTTTCCTTATTGCAAGATAATTGTCTGCTTTGTTTGTTATATTGATATAAATTGGGTGATAAACGTCATTCTATGACGGATGATCAGCTAGAAAATATCCCAGACCAACAGAGATGCTAACAAAAGAATCGAGGAACAATTTGTCGCAATAATTATTAGCACGTGGGAATTGTCCTGCACGGAATCCCATTCTTTGATCTTCAAAATAAAACATTACACGATCATACTGGGATTTTACTGACGACAGGTTTTTTATCCATGTATTTTCCTAATGGAATAAGGTCGATAATACGAGCTGTAGACCTGATCATAGCCTACGCACCAGCATATTTAAAGAAAAACACAGCTAAGACATTTATGCAATCCTTTTGGGTATGGAAAGTACAAGAGTTGACATGGCTTTCAGGCAACAATAAAAGATGTTTACGCACGGATGTTTTAACAACTTTAAAACAATAGGTATGGAAAAAACAGTTTATCGAAACGAATGATAAAATCAAATAAACAAAAACAAACTTGACAAAGGATGGAAAACATGACAATAAATTGCTCAAAGCCCGAAGTAAAATCCAAAAGTACAAATGAAATAAAACATTTGTCGTATGTTCTTGCATCCCTATTCGTCTAGAGACTTCAGTCACGTGGCTCAGAATTAAGGCGTGGAGATAGGAAGGACAAGTTTATTAGCGGTGTTTCATTTACTTTCCTGATACAGCGTTGAGTTTCCCATTAGTGTTTATGGATCTTTCTTCATTTTATTACCAGTCTTCCTCCCACGAAATGATAAAAATGATAATAATGTGTCAAATAACACCAGCTGTGAAAGTAACAGTGTTAGATATCCGTACTATAAGAACATGGAATGGTTCCTGAAGAATATAAAAGTTTTCTTGTTTTTACTCTATAGCCAAACCCGTGTTTGAGGCCGCATCAGAATAAAGACAAACCTGTGAATAAAGGTCATTCTTTGGAAAAACGTCACTGAATACATAGAACAAACTTGATCTCTGAATAAAGGCCATCTGTCAATAAAGGCCACATCTTGTCTTTCCCAAGGGTGGCTTTTGTTCACAGGTTTGACTGTATATGCATTGTCCATATGGCTAATAAAGCTATCGAAAGCTCAGACAAATATAATTATTTTGAAGAGTTATCATTATCCGGGGGATCCTTACAACAAATTATGGATGATTTTATCATTATCAATGAAGTATAAGATTGTCAATGAGATATAGAACCCTGGCGATTTTCCGTTGCTTTTGTTGATTTATTTATTCATTATCTTGGCGGCTGTGTTTTCGGTAGCGTTCATACGGTTTTTCTATACTTCAACAGCGAATAGAGAGAAGTCACGTGACCTTTATAAATAGCTGGTTTGTATCCAGATTAATATCTATTAATGCATGAAAATGTCTGTGTTTCGTACTAAAAAATGTAATATTTTGAACAAACTTATGATGAAAGACACGGCATGGAAGCACATTAAACATGCCATCAAAAAGGCTCTTATGAATTATTTTCTGCCTTTTATAGCATTAATTTAAATTAAACTTTATTAATACATTTTATCAAAATATTTATATACTTGTTTCGCAAGCATACACAATAGATGGAGATAGGTTGATGACAAAATGAGTTTTGAAGTTAGAAACAGATCGTTTTGATCTTGCACCATGGATACGGTTTTATTTAATGTGTGATTTTGATAAAAAGTACTTGTTGTTCTTCTGTTGTTACAATGACCGCTTCTTGATTGTATGCATACAAAAATCACCTCAAATCAAGATAAAATAAGAATGACATGACAAAAATCATTTTAAGAATTTGTAATTCACTGGCATTTCTAATTAAGAATTGAGAACTATATTTCATTCTTTATCGTCATGGTAATATTTCCATAATAGTCATGGATTTATTTATATTTTGGACAAGTTGAAGCAAGTCCAGTTCGCATAATTCCACAGCGGAAACTTGAGCAATCACGGTACTTTGATGTGGTTTCACGTCTTTACGGGTCGTCATAAACAATTTTATTTAAACGTAAAATACTCAATTACGACATAATTATGATGTTATATTCATAAAGTTCTTGCGATCCTTAAGATAATATCTACACAACTAATTATGCAATTAAATAATTCATAGACGAAAGTGACAAAGGTATTCCGAGATATATATTAGCACTTTGTCTCTGACGTCATCACATAAGACAACACCTACATGTCTGTACCGACGAGGTCAACGAAGTGAACGTTGAGACATGGTATCAAAAGATCCCAATTATTCCTAATTATCTGAGCTGGAAAGATATGGACAAACAACAAATAAAACTGTAATTTCCATTATTCTATGATTAGAAAGCAATCCTGTTTGTGCAGAGATACAATCTACACTTCTCCTGATACAATTAATGAAACCAATGGTATTCTGCGAGACAACGGAGGAACACTGAATATGATTCCAATAATCAGAATGTCTACAATTCGTTCTTACAGAGTCTTAAAGTTACAAGAGGTATGTATAAAACATTTATATAAGACATTGGGTCTAAGGATCTGGAGTTTATGTAATATAATATGAAGTTCTTCAGAACAATTTGTCAGTTATATACAGCTGCCGGTTCGCCTAACCAGTTTTCCTGGACTGTATACTAACCAGTGCTAACTTACAAGGAGCCAGCAACTTCTCCACATGTGGAGGAAAATCGACATTTTTGTCAAATTTTTATAGAAGGATATGACCAGGTTAAAAGTCCAGCGCAATATCCACTGGTCCACGGTCATGACCTGCTCAGCTTCAATACCATGATATTCTGAAGTTAAAAATCTAAAGCCATTTGTGAAGTTGATATCTTACCACCACCGTATCTATGCTCTCTGGCTGTATGTATATTGTATGAGTATCAAAAAAGGGGTTACACAGAAACTCTCTCATTACTGTCGATTAGTTTTCGCCTTTATTTTCACTGAAGCCATGAAAAGTGGAAGCTATTTTAACAACACATAATTTACAGATATATAAACAATATACACGTTAATCAAAACATTTTGTTACATACCGAAATATGAAAATTTATAGTGTACCCTACCTTACCTTTTCATCATTTATCAGTCCTTAAGTATCATTTCATAGTTACATGTTATTTTTTAACGTTACCGATTCTCTTGATATTTCATAGATTTGATCCTATTGTGTAAACTAAAGAGTCGCGTTTAGAAAAAAATGTACTTAGTATCGATATATTAAATTCTAAAAATCCTGTAAGCCTTTGTTCGTGCTTAAAACGATTTTCATTATAAGGATTGTTTTGAAGATATTTTGTTCGCGGTTAAAGACAAATGTCTGAAATGTATACATGATTTTGTAGGCAAGATTTTTAAGCGTAAAAACTGCTATCTTAAATATGAAACAAGCCCCAGGTGTCTGTGGCTTATATATAATCTTATTTCCCATATTTTAACTATGTTTAATACCACATAAACGGAGAAAAGTGTAAAAACACCGCCATTAGTGTTAGTTACGCTTATGTATACAATATTGGTAATGTTTCCTAAAGTTATAAATTATTACTTTGTTCCCAGTCAACTTCTTTCCAGGTCTAATCTTATACACTCCTACAAACTACAGAGTCTATATTATACCGGTTATTGCGTCTCGCTTTTGGGTGGTCGTGCTTGCTTTGTTGATGAGGTGTGTATAGTTGTTTTAATAAATTTTGCGTAACAAGAGCCACATTGAATTTTGTATTGACATGAAAATAGTACATCTATTTAACACTGGTCTAAAAACTAATACATCCTAGCAGCACAATTTTCAGGATATGTCTCATAGATAACACTGAAATAATAAGCATTTCCAAACTTTATAAATTATTTTAATTGATAATAAAAAACAAAAGGGTTTGTCTATTTGCAGTTTACAATTTAATTGGACTGTTTTATTGCAACTGGTTGCCATAGTTTCAGAAATACTGTCATTATATGCATTGTTGTTACATGTCGCATATATAAGTATATAGCTACGCAGTTAAGTTACTTGCAGTAAAATATTTTAACGACCATCGAATTATTAACACACTCTCATTATTTTACTTTTTTGTTTTTGGTAAATGGCATCTTTACCGACATGTCGTCTCTTTTTAATCGTACAGTGCAACCTCCCCAAAGCAACATCCTATGAGAGAAGCAAAATTATGTTGTTGTCGGGAGGTTGTTGCTCTAGAGAGGTTAAATTGATAGCTAAATAATACAATGGGAAAAACTCTAGAGATGGCCGCTCTGGAGAGGTTGCACTGTATTTTACACTTTTATGCAAAAATAACACAGTCGGTACTTCATGAATACTTTATCATAAAGCACACTCCAATTCATCTTCAAAGTGACATTATATATTAGAATAATGCGTTCCAAAGCCTTAATATTATTTCTCAATATTTCTCAAATGCCGCACTTTATCATTGTCTTGTTTTATCCGCCTTGATGAATTGTCCGGGACATAAGCGACTTTAAGTTAGAGAAATATTGATGCTCTTAATTCTATGACCGTAACATCAGTCCTTATCGAATCGTAGAAATAAGCCAAGATTTTTTACAAATAATATATCTGTTCTATTTACGTATTACTACGCGAATTATTGGCAGATCAATTTAGAGATTTCTACCTGAGGATAAAAACATTCGCGTCGTGAAAATCTTGTTCATATGCTCCTCGAAATATTGACGCAATACTTTTGGTCGATGACATTTCTTTTCAAAATGCAGACGTGAAGTTGTTTGTTGTAATATCAGACGTATCACTAACATGCAATGCAGAGACAATAAATACAATTACAAAACAGATCTGAACCAGAATGATAGTACATCGCTTATCAACGTGTAAAGTCGCCATTCTGTACTAATATGGTATCGGGTTAATCCAATTTGTCCATGTTAGTATACAAACTGAAAGCCTGTATCTAACAAAGATGGGCTAACTTCATCATTAAACCGCATTATTTTTACTGAGACCTATTTGATGAAAGTAAGATTGCACTTACTATGATAAGCTAATTCGATTCTCATTAATATTTATAAGACCATCATTAAACAATTGTTGCTTTACAGTTACGCGGCCGACTCATTCAAAATCCCCCGCCCCCCCCCCCCAAAAAAAAATCCTTACGATTTTGACAAATTCATTCCTCAAGCTTAAATTTTCAATACAAGCATAATACTATTCACTTACTTGCCTACCTATCCACTAGTATAAACACAAACGAACATTTTTAAGTATGGCTTAACATAAAACAAATGAGAGACAGAAGTGATAGGAAAATGATTACATACTGATAGAGCATTCAAACATATCCATATAAGGTTATATAACTTAAAATATTTTGTTTCACTGATGTTTAATGTTGCACCAACAGCCAGGATCATCTGACAACTTTTCCAGCTTTAATGGTGGATGAAAACCCTAGATGTACATATTGATAGAGCCACCGACCTTCTGTAAGGTAGCTGGAAAGCTTCCACTCATGTGAAATGTCAGTACTCGTTTGAGATTCGAACTTAAAGCGTCGAGGGACTAATAATAACTAGTCCATAACCACTCGACCACGGAGGCACCTATAACGCATTATTGTGTCTAATGCATTACATCCCGCAACAGTGGGTTTCTTATCACAACGTCTCCCTTAAACTTCTCTTGTTCCAGGTTAGAAAGAAATTCAGAATCAATATTGATCACGTGTTTGTATATGTCAATAAAATTTAAAACATCTAGAAACTAGAAAGGTCTCAGTCTAAAAACAAATCATTCACCAACGCCGATTAATGTGATGTGCAAATTATCCGGAAGGAGTGCAGACATATTAACGAAATATTTCCAACTTCAGACGCCACTGAACTGCTCACACCTCACGCCAATGCTCATCAATCTATAGATTGCATACTTCATCCGGATTGTTCGAAGTAGATATATCGGTAACGTCTTTGAATACCAACCGCTTACAGGTCGAAATTCTGAATTGCACAAAATCTTACTTTTCTAAAATGAAAATTGGCCGCATAAATCGAAATAAAAAAACTGACAAAAATTACACCTGCCGATAATATCGACATGGTTACCTCCCATGGCTTGTGACGTCATAATTGACATTGATCAATGCAAACACTAGCTACATATAATATCATAGCGTTAACACAACTACTTAAATTATCACGAGAGTATTTTTACGGATATTGGAAACTGTTGGAAAAGCTTTTTCACTTATTTCAAAGTTCCTGAAACATTTAGAGAACTTCTGTTAATGTTATTGGCAAAAAACATGACACCGAAAAACAAATTTGAAATATTGCATGAATGAATACATTTACAGTCCTATAACAAGTATGGATAAAACACTATTTGTTGAATGTGTGTTATGTTATTATACATTTATGTAGCTTGTAAATATTTATGTAAATAGACGGGTTGTCACTTAGACGATTCCAAAAGAGTTTGCAGACGTTTGTGTAAATAATGTTGCAATGTACAAAACAATTTCACGACAACATTCACAATGCCTGGCACCTCTCTAACTCAAAACGCCTCATTTCTTCGAAAACCTCTCCCTTGACGACGGCCATAAGTATATTCATGTAGCTGCATTGTTAAAATAAGGAAAGGCATCATGCCAAGATACAGAAATAATCTTCCATCCGATATCTCGGGTGCGAATGTTTGGTTTGAACATATTCGGATTGGGGAGGTTTTCAACATAAGTACATTATAGAACCTTCGGTTCATTGTTATGTCGCAAGTTATAACACCCACGATCATTCTACTGTTCTTCCATTATCTCTACTCACGTTACACTAAATCAAAATTAAAACATACGATAAAAAACAGTGATAGTATCAATGTTACAACTGATCTATCAATTGATAGATTAGCTGTAGCTAAAATAGTTATATTACGTGTCAAAGACTAATTCAATTATTCGAAGGAGTTAAATTTCAGCGAATGAAGTGTGGGTGGTAATGTATCTCTCTCATCTAAAAAATTATTAATAAAATATTCAACACTCGTACATAAAGAAGGATTTCATTATATATATTGTGTAGAATAATAATGTATTATATTCTATAACCGGGAAAGATGACATTCCACTACATTATAATCACTGTGAAATTAATTACATAACTTGCAGCGTGGAGGTGCGTCAGTTAATTGAGATCTCTAATTAAGTTATAGCAATCATTTTACATTAATTTTATAATATAATTATCTTATAGGAAATAAGGATTGGAGTCATATCAAGCATTTTGAAAATAATTTTTTCAATCATGAAGTCAACTTATACCATTAACATAATGTACGCGGGATATTTTTACACAAAGTATTCTATCATCCCAAATTTTAGAATGTTGCGCATTGCCTTAATGTTATCCTGATTGATGTTATAAATGTAAGGATGGACATCTTGTAATTTTGAATGTCAGAGTTCTAAAATATCACATCTTTCATACACACAAAAAAAACAAAAGCAAAAATCAAAACAAAAATAACAGCAAAAAATGGTCTCCATGTTTAACGTTGATAAATATTTATTCTTAAAGATCTGCCCTGCCCTGCCCGCCCTGCCCTATTCTGTTGTGTTCTGTTCTATTTCTAGGCAATGAAACTTTTATTAATCATCGACTATTCATGTATGGTTTAGTTCTAAAACATTTCATTCGATTGTTCCTAAAATAAACGACATCGGTTGATTTCTTGTATGTTTTATCACATAAAAATCTTCCTGTAGCTCGATTCGAACCCACAAAACATGAAGTATCAACATACAAACACCCAATGCTTTCTAGATTATGAAATCAATACTCACTTAAAATAAATTTCAAATTTCTGTGTGAGATTTATCTCAGGTTTCAATGTTACCATAAAGTCGCGTATTTTCGCATTTAGAATGTAAGTTGTAGAGAAACAAATCAAAATAAACAGATATGTTAGAAGATGGTGATTGACATATGATGTGATAAAATGCTGGTGTGAATCAAGCTTTAGGCGAACCATGTTTGGTATCATTGAACATCGTGTATACAACCACTATGTCGTATTTATTAGTGAATGCTGATGTTTGTTGGTTAATGCAGTTTGTTTGAATCATCTAAGCGTACATTTCTAGTGGGATGAATACAAAAGTAAGAAGTGTTAATTAATGGCAATTAAGCGTGTTATCTGAACTGTTGGCTTTGCGCGTTATATACTGTCTATCGTGGTTGGCAATGCTTATAGTATTATGCACAGAATCGTTTCACCTCCCTTTGTTATTTTTATACATGTATGTACTTGTCACAATTAAAATGAGGTACAGTTATAGCTCATGTATCGTTTATATAGTTTAATAAACAAAAATAGCGTATCTGTATTAAACAAACCTATTCCGGTTGATACGGTCCGATCGGTAGCAGACTTTATACCGAACCAAATCCGGTTACTTTCTTTTCACTACATTTTACAACTATTCATACAACTGAATATTTTAATCAATGGCAGTGACAGACATTTCTGATTTCTAAATTTGCTTTATTTAATAATATCTCCCCATAATGCAATTGTGATTCTTCTTCTGTTTTAAAGAATAATTGATTGGGAAACGTTTGTCAGTCAACAATACATTTGATATTGCAACGTAAAAAATAAACTACAAACAACAACAACAACAACAACAAACATACAACTAAGTACACTGCAGTTGAAAGCATAATTGTATCTGATCAACACTCGGGACTTCAGCTAAAGGATGTATCATAACATCTGTGGATACATCTAACAAGCATCGTACCGAAAGTAAATAAAACGGAATTCCAGGCAACGAGACATACAAAAAAAGAAATCAGCTACACAGACTACACATTATCAAATGAACAAAAATGATAAATGTTTAGGCATGACTGCGCTATTATTGCTATTAGTGTGCAATACAACGGTGAGTTGTCTGCTCCCGGGTAGCTCACCAAACCAACTCATTCGAAATTCCCACCAACCTACAATGGTTTAGCGATCAAATTTATTTGGATGGCCTAATTTGTAGATGTTTAGACTTAATTTCGCTTCTTATGTGCAATGCAAAAACCAGCTGTCATCTCCCGGGTTACCAAACAGTATAAATTTGTTTCTCTACAAACAGCTGTTAGTTTCCGGGTTTCTAAACAATTTTAACTTGTTTCTCAACCACCAGCTGTCAGCTCCCGGGTTACTAAACAGTCTAAATTTGTTTCTCTATGAACCGGCTGTTAGTTTCCGGGTTTCCAAACCACATAAGTTTGTTTCTCTACAACAGACTGTCTACTCCCGGCTTTCCAAACAGTATTTACTTGTTTCTCTACAGACAGTTTACCAGACAGCCTCACCAGGGTGCAATTAACACCACTTAGACATATTTATACTGTACAGAATCTAGCTACTGGATACAAAGCCAATACTTTCGGAGGTTATATGCTACAAAGAAAACTATTTGACTGCTTAGCAAAATAACATAAAGTAACACACGATACTATTTAATTGTTTTATATCTGACATCCCTTGGTAAATATAAACGCAATAACTTTGGAAACGCGTTTTCTAAGATCGATTCAATAAATTGGATTGAACAAATTGAATTGCAGTTTGACTTATCCACACGATATCCATGCTATACCATTATGTCGTAAAATGGACGTGCTTCCGGTTACTCGACCGACCCTACTTAATGGCACCGACCTTAAATTTTCTAACAGCAAAATCCAAAGAATGAAAAAAATAAACTTTTAGGACGAAAGTACGAAAAAAAAAACAATAAAAAGGAAATGTTCTGCGACCTACTTATCCTATTTTTATTCAAGTAAGTGACTTATTTTCTGGCCAAATATAAAGACTAATTCATTAAAATCAATGTCTGCGACTGACTTGAATAATCATCATCTTCCTCTGTCTACGTCAACACCAGTTGAAATTAAATCGTAATGAGCACTCACTTGGTAAACATTAATGATATTGCGTTAACATTACGGTGTGAAATACTGCACCGTCAAAGAAAGTTTAGAATAGATATAGTGCACAAGGGAAAGATAAATACCATATTGATAAGGAAACCATGCTAATTATAGAGTTTTATTACCTGTTTTACACATTTACGGGAATCTAACGTTTTAGAAGGGGGGAATAAAACCCGTGTGAAGGAACAAGCATATTTTATCATGTTTTCGATCGTTTGACATATCACTGAGTTGTGATCAAATACCCCCGCAAAATGGGGACAGACCGCGCGACCGACACCAACCAACCTACCGACCTACCGACCAATCAACGGACAACCAGCGTGATTCCAGTATACCCCTGAAAACTTCGTTTGAGGGGGTAAAATAATTATACTTAGATATCAACAGACGAACTGCTTTTTTCCTAAATTCCCATTCTTCCATAAAAGAACTTGTTTTTTTTTGTTTAGATTTTGTTACATTCAAGCGATTGCTTTCCATGTTTAGTGTTCATTGTGGTCAGTTTTGTAAAGTGAAAGATAAGTACCACTATTGACACGATTCTACAACTGATTATTAAGTAAATGTTAAAATATAGTAACTCAGGAAGTAGGCATAGTTAGTGTTGATGTATATTACTGAAGTTCCTGACACGATTAGCAACATCGAAAAGATGAATAAATGGAAAATCAAGTCATACATTATTCTGCGATCAAACACAACTGGTTGTAACATGTTACACATCCGATTGTAAACCTTACAATTAAATGGACAGGAGTAAACTCTCATTTTGAAGCTCATGAATTTGTACCTTCGCACTACGCACTCTGAAATGGTCAGCACTATTTCTAATGAAAACATAATGGAAGCCACCCTATGTGATAAGTGATAAGGCATAGCCGGCTGTTATATTTTACTCTAAAGATTGATATCTTACAATGATTTGGCACTAGGCGCTCATGATTTGATTCTTGCACAACCAAACTTCTTCCCATACCTCACTGACTAGTAAAATATGGAGACATATTTAACATTTCCTAAATCAATCTTATATAAACGAGTAAAGTTAGCCATGTCGATTACCTTGTTGCAGTTTCACATTTTAGTGTATTCGTGTTGGCTTAAAGCATTAAGTTTATCATACAGCTCTCAATATTGATATTAGCTTTTGTAGATTAAGGAGATAGAGGATCTTTTCCGACTTGTCTTGTCAGAGGCATGGCATGCAATAGTACGATGATGTGACAATGTACAGACTACGATAATTACATCACATTTAAATAAGTATGTGTAGTCGTATAAATGATCCTCACGAATGAGAGGAAATTGATGACTTTATATGGAAACTGCTGACACGGAATTCCTGGAAATTGATGACTTTATATGGAAACTGCTGACACGGAATTCCTGGAAATTGATGACTTTATATCGAAACTGCTGACACGGCATTCCTGGTAATCGGTTGATATCTTTAGTTCGACCGGAAGTCGCTATAAATGATGCGGCTGTTATAAATCACATCAGTCATTTTAAAAAAGGCCCACTTAGGGAGAGAAGAAATATAGCTTTTATGTAAGATTGGTGTTTGAAGACATGTATTTGGTTCATTATCGCAAGAAAAGTTTGCACAAATGATGCCGGTGTTCACTGGGCGATCGTCATTGTAGCTTCTGGCTGTTAACAGGCCAATTCAGGACTATATCCCAGGGTATCGTGTACGTTTTTAGTGCTTCTGTTGTATTCCGTTGTCACTTTGAGGTTGTGTGGTTGTTAATTTGAATCATACCCGTAGCTTTGTGGACAGAATTGATTGTGAATTTAACATTTGCGTACTTTTCGGAGTTTTACATCCGTATTCAACATACACCGACAGCTAGTTGACCCAGACAGTTTTCCTGGATTCTAACGCTATTTTCCACAAATGATTTTCCATATAAATGATCAGGGATGGAGAATGGACGGCCTTAAACGTGACGTCTTCAGCCAAATGGTCACAGAGATCACGTGCCGCACCGAGAGTGTAAGATTAAAAGTCTGACACTTAAAGAGAACGGAACAGATTGTTGATCAATACATTGGTTTTTAATATAGACATACAATACCCTCGGATGTATCAATTAGCTAATATTATAAAAGTAAAAAAAATAAAGCTTAAGATGATTTATGAAATGCGTGCCAAGATTTACACAAGTCCTTATAGAAACATTCGCTCATGGAACGTGATACATCATCTTCTCATCTTTAAGTCCCGAAAACCTGATGATACGTTGTTCCTATTCTTACGACTAATTGAAGTAGATATATCATGATTACACCCGCTGTGTGGAACACAGACAGTTATTTATCATCACAAAGTGGAAATTACACCCATGAGGAAAGTCTGACAGATAAGACACCGCAGCTGCTCCTTACTCCTCAAAACATATATACGTTTATATTTTTGCATGAATTATATACCACTTAGATAACAGAATATATAATATTCTACAATACAGTAAAACCTGTGTTTGTGGCCAGCTCCGAATAAAGAACACACTCTGAATAGAGGCCATTCTTTGAAAAATCGTCATTGATTACTTAGAACAAACTGACATCCAAATAAAGGCCACCTGTCAATAAAGACCATATTTTGTCTTTCCAAAGGGTGGCCTTGGTTCACAGGTTTAACTGTACAAATTGAAAACGACCAGTGAGTTGAGTCTCAGGAGCCAAGTCCAGTTATACCACGTGATCATTTTTTTTATATTGAGTACTGAATCAGGAATGATCGTAACTACAAACACATCCAACTGTACTTTGTACAAACTACTAAACTTTATTATTATCTCCGTTTTTTATCAGTTCAAAATAAGTTATCAATCCTGTGGGTAAAATGCAACAGCCAGTTGTGTTTTATCGCGAAATAATGTATACCTAGATTTCCCATTTGTTTATATTAGCAATTTTGCAGATCGTGTCAGGAACTTATGTAATATATATCAACACTCACTATGGTTACGTCCTGGGTTAAAATATTTTATTTTTACTTGATAATCAGTTGTTGTAGAATCGTGTCAATGGTGTTATCATCAATGTTTCAATCGGATGGGTAAAATGTAACAGCCAAAAGTGTTTTGTCGTAGTATAATGTATGGGCTCATTTTCTGAATGTTTTTTTTGGCAATTTTGTTGTCTAAGATAGTATGAGAAAATGTATTCAAATTCACAGGAAAATATAAATTTTATGCGATTATATAAGACATATACTTTTGGTAGAGACATTTTCCGGGTGTAATATTACACGTTGATGCAACTTGTTACAAATTCTCTGCATTTTATGTTCGCAGAAACAAATCATATTAGGTAAAATGTTATTTTCTTTGAATGGAATTGCCTGGAACATATTTAAATTAAATTTGATGAAAGAACATCATCAAGAAATTTGTATTTCTAATGGAAAATTCGACAGAAACTTAAACAATTGATTTGAAACATGTTGAACGAGACACAAATGCATTCACGTAGCTTTAAATAGGAAAACAGCATTACATAATGGCAAGCATTAACAACCAGTTAACAATTATTGTGCCATGAGAGCGCCTGGTGCTCTCTTTTTATGTCATCTATTATATCTACGTGTTGCGAAGATAATCAAGTTACAAAATCTCGCCTGGAGAAGATGATATAACTTTACGACACATGATTGTCTCTGTTATTTAAGGGAAACTTTTAAGGAGCGAACAAAAATAACGCACAAGATGCCAGGAAACTCCAAAATTTCGAGTTAATAACACATAACGTTGCGTATAATTGAAGAAATAAAAAAAAGCTGGAACATTGAGAAACGATTTGTAAAGACACAAGATTTTTAGCTGCTGTACGCACATTGAACGATATGAAAACTCTATGCTTTCAGCACGAAATTTCGTTGGTCGTTACTGTGTTTTTCGTCTAATGAGAATTTGCATATTATAATGATGATAAACATTAAGTACAATGTCATTGAATGCAATTTTATACTTATATGATTTAGGTAATATTTTGCGCCTACAAAGCCCAATAAACATTTCATTTCGCGGCTGACACACCATAGCAATACCCGCAGAAGTTTGATTCATACGGAATCCTATTGCGTCCACATTAAATTTCGCAGGTACCACGCAATAATTATCGTTCTAAAGGCGATAATGATTGTCCGATTTAGAAAACAGAGACACTTATACCTGCCCTAACCCAAACCTAACCCATCAGGAGATAATTATCGCCTTTAAAACTATAATTACCGCGTGGCACCAGCGGAATTTGATGTGGACGCTATAGGATTCCGTACATTCGTTCAATAATGATGAATTGTGTCGTTTGTCTTGTCTCGGAGATCTAAATGTGTTCCTTGTTTTATCTGATTGAACATGGATTTGTCTTGTTTTTGGAGAATAATTCATGATGTTTATTGGGTTCCGATTTAATACTATTTATTGGTATTGGTAAAACACAATGGAATGAAGTATGAACAGAAACATGCATCTCTGTGTTAAGATATACAATTGTAGTGAATCAATTTTCATGTTTGATCAATACGAGTGTAGTGTACAATGCGTATATTCCGTAATCATCTAATTTAACGTTGCCTGAATATGTAATAAAAACAGAAAAGCCATGGCCACATTCACAAAATATGCATCCTTATACAAAATTCAGAATGTTTACCGTCGGGTTTACCGATTATAAATATGATCAATATTCAAAGAGATCAAAGATTAGATATTGAGCAACAACAGTAAGTGTGTCAACAGGACACGAAGATTACAGGAATCACTGGGAAAATTAATAGAACCAAACGCTATTTCCTCTGTACTTTTATTACTTGTCTTACGGCTTGATTTATTTATTCTTGTCTTGTTTTTGTTTCAATATTCTTCTTGTTTGGTCTAAGGGAACTCTCTCATCCATCCTTTAAATAAAGAATCGACTCCATTCACAGAATTAAACATGATAACATTTGACTGTTAAAATCTTTGGAAATCACAAAATGAGCAAACGATTTTTTGAAATTATTTGAAGAAAAAAAAACATTCATTTGGCGCCGTTTTGACAAGTAGAACAATTTCATTGCTTTTCATATGTGACAAGTGAGTAAGTAACTATTTATAAAACTCCAATTTAGATGAATCTGTCTAGACGTGGTTCAATACTGCTTTCTAAGTCTTCAATAGGTTAATATGAGTAAGAAGCCTTTTAACAATACACACGGAACTGTTATGTGAATCCTTAAATAGTTCTTGTATTCAAGTCACATCGTAATTACCTCAGAGGCACACAATTTAATCTAAACTTAGTGCAGTAAAGATAACAAATTAATCAAGTTTATTTAGCATACGTTTATGATGACAAAGCATCGCATCTAATCCTCAATTTGAGTCATCCAATTGTAACTGACTTTCCATATTTATTATGAAATCCTTATTTTCACCGAAGATTTTACGATTATTTCCTTGATAAATTTACATATTTTATCGTATTAGTGTGGATAATTCAAAGATACATTCATCATTAACTAAGTCGTTAAATTCAAAAGTATTAAAGTGTTTTTTTAAAGATGTTATCAATATATTTTCTTGTATCTGAAAATACGAAAATACACAGCTTTTATTGAAGTAATTAAACTAATTTGTATTTCGTTAGTATAGTATTTTCGATTATTCAACTTAAGGATTAGTTATGACTGATTACTTTATATAACAGACCCGTGGTGCACAATTTATTCATGCAAATTGCGCGTATTTGCAACAAAAAAGACACTGATAAATAATGCATTTGATAATTGAAATTTTGCGCGATTACGATCAATCAAGTGTTAGATGTTACGTGTCATGAACACTTAATAAAACCTATGGCTTACAACTGGTTCATCTGGATGTTATTCTGTGGTTTAACGCACCATCAGCCATAAGGTCATTTGGCTTTAACGGTGAAGGAAAATCCCAAACTTACATCTGGGTAGAACATTCCGTAAACTAGTTGAACAGCCTCCTCACTTGTGAACTTTGGTCCCGGTATGATTCGAACTGCCTTATTAGCTTGTGATTACTAATCAATCAAAATTACTCGACCACGAAGGCCCCTATTTGGAAGATAAATTTACAGTTCAATCTCACTCAGTGATCAGTTGAAACTCATTACTGTTTTATTATAACGACCACATATTCACGGACCGGTTTTCAATACTTCCACCATTGTTCAACTTGATAACGAGATCACCTCAATATTCAGGCCGTATCTTAGGTTCCCAAAAATGGCCTACATATCGAGGTTTTCAGTTGTATCTGTCCCTTTTTGTTCGAATATTATTCATATATGTATGATTCGCAAACAGTGTCTAAAATAGAGCATTATTTACAGAAAACTTCAAATCTCATTGAGACAGTAATAATGACAGAAGCGCGTGTAAATACACACCAACATGATCCCTATTGACCAATTAACAGTGAGGTTATGGCGTATCGGTCCACATTGACATTTGCCGTGTCTAGGCATCTACTGATGTTTTGCTAAGGGCAAACGTATTTGAGACATCTCTTATTATTGCGAAATAGTTTAATGTCATTGTAGTACATTATATTTGTTTAGACTAATTCTGACTATAGTACACTTAGAGTATATTCGAAATATCAATTTTATTTTCACAGCCAAACTGTTTATACGGCCTTTTTAGTGAAGCTTCCGTTTACAATTATTCAGACTGTTATTTAAAATGTTGCATATACAAAAAACTGACAAAGTTAAAGTGGTATCACAAGAGGTCGAGCGCGTTTCCTCATCACTTTCAAACACAAGGAAATAGGATGAATCACAATCATTTGTTTCATTTTATTTCTTGGCAAATCGGCAATTAGCATTTAGCCATAACAAAATGGTACGTTAACAAAGTCTATATAATATATAAGTATCAAGCATTTAACTACATCAGAAGTGAGTAGTGATATCTTACACAATATAAGAACAATAAGAGTATTACAAATAAAGGTACATACATATATTTACAGCAATAATCACAGATTGTCAAGGTAAGTTTTTCTTACTTGAATTACTACAAACAGTTTCGATTGTTCGACTAATTGTGATTAAGCACGTAATTCAAAAATTGTGCATCCCTGCATAATAAAGTATTGGTACGTGAGCTGGGATATTAAATATCAACACGGCTCTTAGCCAGATTTAATGGAGTAGGTGATTTTGAATTATGTAAGGAAAGAAATGGAAAACACTTTGTAATGAATAATTCAAACATTTAGGTTGTGTGACACATACATTCATATAACATGACAAAGTGGAAATAGAACGTCTGAGATCGTTCAGCGTCTTATAGTCGCGATTTTGTTTTTAAAAAATCGATAAAAAAGGAAGTACACTATTCTTATTTCTAGACTGGTATTCGCACTCTTGTGAAGGTGTTTCTTTGTTAGTATACGACCGAAGGCACATTAAACCTAAAATAGTACGCAAATATTCTGCCGCTGATGTCTGAGATTATGTCTTGTGTTTTAAGGTATTTTGTTATAAGAAAACCAAATCAGAATGCAGTTTTCAGCACGGCTATTTTTTTACTTACGAATCATTAAAGTGAAATATAACAATTATATGCTATTGATCATAATTTATTATTTTATCTATCAAGCTGCAATTTATTTGCTATTAACTAGAATTATGTCATTGAGGAATGTCTGACTGCTCGATATGTTGTCTGCAGGTCAATTATCACAAGCAGTGTCCATTAATCTCGATCAATTTCTAAATTATTCTAAAATGATTTTTCTGCAGGGACTAAGCAGATATGCACAATAAAAAACGATTTGAAAAGTGATAATAACCGACTCTTACGAATAAAATGTTTGAATGTTTTATTAAATATTTTAAGAGTTATATGATTCTGATATGGCATGAAATACTTTCATACGGGTAGTTGAGAGATTTGTAATTGACATACGCATTAAATTTTCTAAGATTATTGGTGTTATCGCTATCACGTGTGCTGTACCCCCCCGCTTGATATAACGCTGTTATTTGTTATACCGTGTAAGCAATTTTACTTCCACGAGTAAAAGTCTCTATTTATTTGTTTACATGAAGCCCATGCGACTCTGTTCACTGCAAAGCCATTAGTAGTGTCACATAAAGAAGTCTCAGGAATTCAAACATCGTGATAAAATGTACGCACACAGATAGTAATTTCTTTTATGAATATCGCCATTGCCGTTATCTGTAGATGAAGCGGGGAATACATAACTATATAACTGAATCATCATGAAATAAAATTCTCCTCAATTTTCCCCCCACTACAAGATAGCCATTATGATACTTCATTTTATCGCGGATATGGTGCATACTGTTATATTGCCCATTCGTGTGACGTCACTATTGTCCTTATGGACATGAAAGTCATCAACATCCGATAAACTTTCACAGTCGTGTAATAAATGATTAATAAAAAAGGAAACCTTATCTAACATTGTCAAAGTGTTGTTATGTTTCTAAATTTCATTTATTCTAGTGGGAGTTCAGGCTAAATGTAGCGTTAACAGTTTTAACATTTGATATTTTTTGTTACAAAGATTAATCAGGGACACGGTAATTGTAAAGAGCAGACATTGCTTTGTAACGTATTTTCGTGATATGGTGAAATTAATTTCTTTGTAAAGCAGATTTGGTACCAGCCGAATGGATACATTCGGGAAACGTAAGCTAAGTTTACTTCTTTAAGGGTTCAGGTTACGTTATTTCCTGATAACATCTGATGCTATTTCGGTTCCTTTGTTTGATAGATTATCAGGCAATATTGTACTTAGAATATCGCCTTCAGCGCAAATCAACCAAAGCAGAAAACACTGGAAATAGATTACCAAGAAACATGAAATATGGTATTTAAAGTACACTAGGCTTTAAAGTTGCATGATTGAAATGCAATTAGGACAATCTCGCAATTATCCAGGTTAAAACAATACGAGATTAAGCGATCAATCTATTTAAACTTAATTTTTTAGCATTAATTTTATGATATTCGAGGCAGGTATAAAGTTCCCGGGCTAACATTGTTAAATCAAAAACTATTGTCAGATTTTTAAATTAAAAATTCGGCTTCTAAACGCCGAAACTTGACTAGTTAAAAATCAGTATTTGAGAATACTTTTTTAGAAAATATTTTTATTATATGGATCTTTATTTCTTAACCACGTGTGAAAACAATTCCATAAAATAACGCAAAAAACGAGAATTTTATTACTACAAGGAAATTCAATCGAGAAAAATACTACAAATAATGCATTTTGATGTTGAAAAGAGCAATAAACCACAGCATTTAGCTTGTAAAAATGAGATTAAATGAACTCTCCAGCAACAAGTTGTCCGTGATTTCAACTTGAACAATTAATATTCGCTTGTTTTATTTCGCAGTTAATTTTCTATCATTTTTTTTAAAAATCATCTTACAAATTGATTCCTAGGGAATACAATGTCTCTTGAACTTGTTGTTTCTGACAATTATCGAATGAAATATCACGCCTGGTTAGTTGTCACAAGTACTTGTCATGCACATGAAAAAGGCGACATCATGGAATGAATTCTTTATTCTTCTTTGAATAATAAATTACGTTTCTACCTAAATAACGTCTGTCTTCATATCCCGTAAAAGATGTATCAGTGTGCACGTGTTTGACTATGCATCAGTGTGCACGTGTTTGACTATGCATCAGTGTGCACGTGTTTGTCTGATGTTCTAATTGTCTAATTGTTCTAATAATCATTTTTAGTTTATTTTGTACAGTTCAACCTCTCCAGAGCAACAGCCTTTGGGAGAAGCAAAATTATGTCGTTGTTGGGAGTTTTTGCTCTAGAGAGGTCAATTTATTAGTTCAGTCATACAGTGGGAAAATCATGAGATGGTCGCTCTGGAGAGGTTGCGACGTACCTGATATCTATTTTTTTTTCTTACACAGAACCAATACTGTAAGTGCAAACAATATTAACAATGAAATAATTGTTCTATCCACCGCGTGATATTGGAAAAACATGAATGCCTTGCCGACCAGATATAAAATATTTTGTCATGTGTCGCAAACTTGTCCGATGTTTTGCATAAGCATAACATAGATTTTGTTTGTTTGCTGGGTCTGGGGCCTTTATTTAGGCCTCCATTAATGACAGTAGACTTAAAAGTCTACGCTCATCTCATACACAATCAGTGAGATCTTACTTAAGACAAACTGTCGAAGTAAATGAAGCCCTTTGTTACATTTAGCGCGAAGTTTGAAAGCCTTTAATCAAATCGTCAATTTACTTGTCTGTTATATCGTGTTGAAGTTAATCAATCCAGTGTTTACATTTGTAGCTGGCTGCAGAGCGTGAATTAAGTAAAAACAACATTTTGTTTGTGCCCGTAAACGCGACGAAAAACCTTGGCCTGAATGAACACCTACAATTATTTGTGTCGTCTGAATATGACGTCATCGGATGTCAAATCCTCAAACTGCTTTTGTCCATTAGATTAAAATAAGTCAAGTAGCAGACGCATTGTCGCGACAATCCAAACATAAATTCATTCACAGACTATTGCAGACTGAACGAGAGAGATAATCAATGCGAATCAATTAAAAGCATTGTAGACAATCTCACTTATTCATATTAACTTAATTAAGTCGTTCGTTAGCAGTATTTGAAAATGGGAATGGCAAATGGATTGTGTAATATGTTGACAGTCGCATAGGAGCATTTGTCAAGAATCAAAGAAATTAGGACGAATGAATTGAGTGCATTTTTGTCTTTTTTGCGCTAAATGATAAGCTTTATATTGTTTTTAATACTATTTTATTCTGCAAGAATTTTCGTCATAGTGACAAACACAGAATCAGTGGATATGTCTGAAAGTGTCCGAGGATCCTTAGCTAGGGCAAGTTTCAAGCTAGGGCGGTGTTCCAAAGCAATTATACATAGAACTTGTACGTCTCGGGCGACAATAAGAGACATCTCCACACTTCAACAGATGCAGACATAGATGACCTCACGAAAGGATGAATGATGCTTTATCTGTAAAATAACAGAATTCTATCCGTCTTGATGATAAAGTGATGTGTATTTTACATCTTAATTTGATTTCATCTAACGATCTATAGACGATTGTCCATCATTTATTATGACGCACGGAATAAAATCTCATTCATCATCTGAACAGCATTGTCATTAAAATTGTTCCATTATTTCATTGTACTATGTTACAGCACTCAGCCTAATTAATGATTAAAAACAAGTCTGCATTGCATATCCCCAATCAATTATAGACTTGAATACATGCATGTGTAATAAGGTAAGAATAAAGAATTTGCAATTCGAATTATCGCAACTCTTTCCGAGGATGAACCTAATGGCTATATAATGACAATAATCTCCCGTAATGGTTGTCGATCATGATTATGTTTATGATAGCAAAATGGACAAAGACAATCGGATGAAGGAACAGAAGAAGTATGACCGTTATGCACACTTGGTCTTTATTCAGAGGTTTAATTGGTTTGTTCTATGAATAAATCGGTAAGCAAGGTGCGGCAGTTGTTCACGTTTGACTGTGGCATTTCACAAGTGGTCGTTAACAATATAAATCCTATGATTCTATCCTTAGACTGTAATATATGCGTATCATTTTAGAAATACATAATTCAGCTTATCATAAAACAAACTGAACAATGTATTCGCAAACGAAGGTAACCTATATATATTTTTGCTGGAGTTGAACGTCTCATCAACAGTCAGTTTTTTGGCGACTTTTACAGCTTGAGCGGTGAAATAAGATCACAGGCGTTTATTTGATTAGAACCACATTCTGTAAATTAGCCAGTCAGCTTCCTCACTTGTGAAATCTGGTTCCGGGTGGGATTCGAACTCACAATTGCGAGAGGGGGGGGGGGGTAGTGATTACAAGTCAGAGAGCATAACTGCTCGTCCATGAAATCATATACCATCACGTGATGTCTTTAATCTTCATTGATCGACGAACAATTAATTGATTTTCCCAACTGCAGCCTTCAATTTATATTCTATAAAATTCTTGGCAGCTCGTTATGATACGGAATATATTCATTACCAGTCGACGAATCTGATTCTATCTAGGTGATTCCATGCTCATTTTATTGCAGCTGGATCTGAACAGTCCTCAGTTTTGCTTTTCCAATTAATTTTTCTTCCCTCGTGATTTCTATTTTTTTGTATTTTTGTCTTACCCACTCCACTATATTTTTGTCTTACCCACTCAACTATAGTTTTGTCTTACCCACTCCACTATATTTTTGTCTTACCCACTCAACTATATTTTTGTCTTACCCACTCCACTATAGTTTTGTCCTACCCACTCAACTATAGTTTTGTCTTACCCACTCCACTATATTTTTGTCTTACCCACTCCACTATATTTTTGTCTTACCCACTCCACTATATTTTTGTCTTACCCACTCAACTATATTTATTGCTTGCTTTACTTCAAGCTGACAGGACAGTGTTATCGTGTAATTATAACAATTTAACAATTTCTGTGGGTTACGATTTTCTATTAATGAATCACGGAATTTGTTGATGAATTTATTCTGTATAAAACATTTGTTCCGGGGATATAGTGCTAAAACCTTTCTGATATATTAGATGTTCGCGTGCATATTAAACATTGGTTTTTATTTTCCACGGTAGCGAAATGGCCATGATTATCAATGCATGTCTGTGTTTAAACAGCATAAGTAAATAATGCATTAGATTGTGCAGAGTTTCGGAGACACACAACTCGATAGAATTGTTTATATTTTCATTCCCTTGACACTGATGTTCATTTACGTCATCTAAAACACAACACTAATTGGAATTGATTATGCCTGACATCTACCTGATGCCAGACGTTTTAATAATAAATCACACAAATAAATATATGCGATGAAAATTACTGTCAATGGAACGATCAAACTTAGAATGACAAGTATATGCCATGTATGTCCAATCAAAGGCGTCATGGATGCAATAATTTCCTGGAATGTAGTATACAAGATCTATAGTGTTAACAAAGCCCAAAAGATTATTCATAGAATAAATGGTGAAACGAGACAAAAAAGAAATACATGTATCTTATTATTGTTAACAATATCAGTCGTTAATTATCACAGAAAAAAAACATTTGAGCTTTAAATATGACTGCAGAGCTAAGTCGTATTTTATGTTTATGTGATAAGAAGTATCAAGCAGTACTCACATTTTGACGTGGAAAAGAAAGATGATGATATTTCCTCATTTCTAGAAACGAACATCTCTTCTTTATGCAAATCACTCGCGCATTTGCGCCCAACAATTAAATGTGGTTTCTAAATATCATCACGTAGCAATTTCTCAGTCATTCGGTCTAATTGCCAAGCTGGCAATAAATGTTCACATAAAACATAATGTGTGCTTTTTCCTCTTTTTAAGATAATAAATTGCAATTCGGCGTGCGACTTGAAATTATAAAACAACCGAATTCAAATACAGAAACTTCCTTATGACGAGGACCCGAATTACCTCGGGAAGGTTTTAAAGTCCCATCAATATTTGTTCTTCGTTGTGCAACCAAGAAACAAATACCTCTTTATTACGAGCACCACGTTTATTTCAAGCATTCCGTCTGTTCCGATTACTCATCGAGATAACGAGATTTTATTGTACATGTTGCTACAAATTTAAGTTTTGCAACAAATACTAAAATTACTAGGATCAGTAAATGTCTTATGTGTATTTTACAAAAGCGATCCTTTACTTATTACAGATGTTTAAACGTGTTGATTGTTTTGCAGGATCTATTTTCAGCAGCTTAAGGTCTGAAATACACACCATCAGTAATATTTTAAGTTTAAGCTTACAAACTGCCATATAAGCGCAGATATGTCTGTATGGAACGGGCGTTTGATGTGACAATTCAATATGTATTCAATGTATCATAACTTGTCTTCTTGTTCCGACCTATTGCAGTCATAGTGATATGTGATATGTCCTTTAGCATGTCTTGTCGATGAAGTTCTACATCAGATGGTAATAAAACAACCAATCCAAAAAAAATTTGCATAGAATATGAAATCACAGAGATCAATGTGCAACAATTAGATAGCCATCAGCGGCAATTAACTATTACAGTATTAAAAATCATGCATTGAACGTTTAACATTTCTCTGTTTTGTTCCATCATCGTAATATTAATTTGATTTTGTAAAAGATAATTTGGTTTATACAATGACATGCCCGGTACTATATAGCTGAAATTTTGTAACGCCCACTTGTCTGTGATATTTAAATAATAATGTTAAGTTGTGCTTACAATCTGTTTTGTCCTCCTTAAATCTTTTACTTATCATTAACCATCCCAACAAAACTCATTACATGTAATAAACTTTCAGTAAACAATAAACACGAAAAATATCTAATACCAACACTACGCTAACGAATTATATCTATAACAAAAACATAATTTCTCCTGTTTGTCAGACATTGCCTGCTGCCATTTGCCAAACCTTCTGTAAACGCTTATTTATAGCGTCTTGGCAATGACATTCATGAAAAAAAGACCATTTTAAGTACACAAATTATCATTTTTTAAAATGACATTCGAAATATTGCATTAGCCCTTTCATCAGTACATGAATATTAGGGCTAGCAACAAATCAACATATCTGGTATTCTAATATTCGGCATATCTTTCGAAGGATAATTCGAATAAATAGCCCTCTCCCAATCAACAGAAATGAACCAAAGTTTGTTTTGTATATAGCGTCCACATCGTCTTGCAACCTACAATATTGCCGTTCACGTCTCTTACAAAATATGATAAATATTCGAATTTCCTATTTTTTGTATCCTTTGCAGAGAAATTGAAATGAGAACAAAATTATTACACTGTTTGATTTTGTACACATAAGGAAAAAGTATAGTCATTTTTGTTTCGTGAAATGAGTTAATATCACAGTTTGTTCGCGTAAATTTCTGCAATGTAGTGGTGATAAAGACGCATAAAGCTGTTACATTTCCTCGAGGGCAACGAAATTGAACGGCTACGAATCTATGAAGATGTCAACGTTTTCTTTGAATGACGTTATGTGACTGATATAACATAAAATCTTCCCCATTTAAATAAACTCCCAAGATAGCATCAGGAATACCATTTGTCACTACACTGCAGTATGCACAGCATGTAAGTTTGGCTTTTACGTCAAAGATGTCATTACTATCAAATTAGGCAGCAAATGTAAGAATAAGATCGACCGTGTACAGAGGGCATTGTGTGTTGACAATTTTATTTGTATTGCTGAAAGCTTTTATGTCTAGTAAACCATATACTTTAAATGGTGTTATCCCCACTCATTCAAATGAAAGATATTCTTTGTACATTCAAACATTTAAATACAATATTCAAGGTGGAATACAATAACATAGCAGTGTGGATAAAATCGTTATGAAGGATACAAAAAAAGCAAACAGACAATATACATGTGATATCGATTGTCGCGTATATTGATTCACATACTAAAACATAAAGTTTCTTCTCCCTTAGTGTATTGTATCAGGTAAAGTTTTATATCATATCGTGATTACTTTGTTTTCTAATTAAAAGTCTTTAGCCTTTTCTTCAACAGTTTACTGGGTGTAAAGTGAGCGTTGATTTTTGAGTACTCATCTTCGCTGTTTATTCTAGCTAACTCTTTGACCATCTCTCCAATAAAAGTTTCTAGGTGTACAATGAGCGTTGATATTTGATTGCTCATCTTCGCTGGTTAGAGTTTAGATAAAATATAACCATATATATTAACAAGACCATCGGTTTACAACAAGTTCTTGTTGTAAGTAAGTAGGAGTATTAGAATTACTATCGTTAGCGTTAAAGCTGGAAGTTAATGGATAGATAACTTTCGGCTCAGTGATCTTTATGTTGATTTGTATCAACAAGGAAATATTGTATTACAGCCTAACATGTGTTGCAGTCACCCCTGAATAAACGCCACCTAGTTAATAAAAGCCATTAATTATTTAGAACAAATTGACCTCCGAATAAAGGCCACCTGCCAATAAAGGCCAAATTTTGTCTTTCCCAAGGGTGACCTTTGCTCACATATTTGACCCTATTTGTATATGGTAAGGCTACAAATAAAGTGAGGTCTCCTATCCTAGGAATGTCTCCGAGGAACATCACTTGTAGTCCTTTCAAATTAATTTCATTTTTCCCCAACCACTTCATTATGTTGTACAACTAGTTCCACTATTTTCCCTATTTTAGACTCTCGATATTCCTTTTCTATGACCACATCTTTAACATATTTATAAATGTATCTCAGTTTTATTTGGTCATATGTTACATTTCAGAAATGTTCTACATTAGATGTATTCTTAACAATTAAGTTTTTAAACTTGTTATTATTGACAACGGTTCTAAGACAACTTTCAGCTGTTTAGTTACAGAATATGGGTACAGAAAATATTGTATAAAATAATTGTTTCCTGTTTTTGACTAACGGCTTGGTGTACGGATAAATCCCAGTGGTACTTAATAAAATGCTGATTTATCGACGGAATTTTATTTAATTCAGTGATAGTTTCATTTTTATCTGAAACATATCCCATATGTCCGAATTATAACAGATTTATAAGATATTATTTTTTCATACTCCTTATTAGTGTCTATTATCTAATATTTATATGCACCGGGATTTGGGGCTCAGAAAATCCTGCGTAATAGCGGAATACCATTGTATTTGTAAATACTTCGGTGTGTATGTTAACATGTTTCTGAAGACAAATACTGCAAGTCTAACATTTTATGTGCAGACGGACGGTGCATGTTATGAATTTTCAAGTTTCTGAAGACAAAAGCAAGCTGTGAGTCACACCATCTCTAATATTACATGTTTCTGTTGTTTTAAGGAAGTGTAATCTGACGGATAAATAAATTAGATACCTATTATTTATATCTATTTCAGATGGCGTTATAATACTGTCAAAATATGCACAAAGGACAAAAATAGCACATACTCATAAATGATCCACGAACCACATCATGTATAAATTGAAATGAACATGTTTACATGTTAACAAAGAGAGCACGTTCTTCGATAAGATTTGAATAATTAATGTACGCCTTCAAAACAATCGTATTGAAAACGACATAATTAAAGCTAACACGCGTTGTGTGACACACAGACTGATATATGTAATGACAGAATGAATGGAAACAATCTCCTAAGATACACTTTGATAAATAACACTGAACAACTATCACATCTATCGTCTGCTTGTTTTTGTGATCTTTTGGTGTAAATAACATCTTTTAAGATAATGGACAAATAATGTTTCTCTTGAATATAAACTGGTACTGGTAACCCATAAGTTCAACGTCTTGTTGCAGTATTAATGTAGTGGTTAGGTCTGAAAACGGTCTATTGTCGGTATTTACTCTAAAGTGTCTAACGACAAAATCCAACGTACGAAAATATTTTGGAATGAATTGTACCTCGTGATAAGGTTTTAGAAGTTTTCGACTTACTTATCCTGGTTGTTTTGATCAAGTAACTATAAACATGGATTGTCTGAACTTGCTATATACATGCAACAATTTATGCTACATTAAGTATTTGTTAGCTTATTGAGTTTTTAGTAATTCACCTTTCACTGGTTTCAATGTATTCGGATTGGCTAAGTGATAGCTGGTGAATGTCTTCACCCCCTCCAAATATTGACCAATCAGTGACCGGAGGATTAAGAGTCCATCTTCTTTGTTTTAGCAAGCAATTCACAATATACAATTCAATAATAATTATTAAAAGAAACATCTTGATGTTGACCCCCAAACTCAAATCTCAATCTCTCGTTTTCCGCGTCCTTAGGTTAATCATTAAGTTTTATTACCGAGTTTTCACTAATTATGGAAATAAACATATCTTGTTATCACCTATCTAAATGCTGTCATGTGATGTCAATGTTGCGCGCGCAGGAATAAATGTCACCTTTTATCCACAAAACGACAGCAGTTTCAACACCAGTTGTTGATAAATATTTAAAATGTCAAACATGCAATCTCTAATCACTCAGAAGGAAATCTGTAGCATTAATGAAGCGTTGTCGTTTGAATACAAACAAGATATCTGTGCATCCGTGCGTTATTTATACGATAATAATAATCAGTTGTTTCTATCTTTATTTAGCCAAGTGTGACATTCTCAAACCTCCCTAACAGTAAGATTGCGTTAATTTTGACATTCTCAAACCTCCCTAACAGTAAGAGTGCGTTAATTTAATTCATTAGTATTTGCATCAACCTGATGCCAGACGTTTTAGTTTATACTAATTTATTTTAGCACGATTGTGAAACAAGCAATTTAGCTTATATTAATCACGCTAGAGTACGCTTCCTGGACACTACACCAGTGCTACGTTCTTTTTTCTTCGTGATCTTGTGAACAGTTTATATATCGGACTTAGAAGATGGTTGGCATAGTTACAAACTGGGTCAGTGGCATTATGACTCTCAGAATCAATGACTATTGCAATATTTCAAATTTAATTCAATGAAATTACAGTATAAGCAGATTTGTGTTTCTAAGGGAAATTTGCGCTGTGTGACAAATTATCCGAAGGCATCATGGGGGTGTCATTTTTTTATGAATCCTAATCATTGGGTAGCATTAAGATGATTACAATCACAGTATCTGAAATTCAAACAAGAATTTGTAGAACAAAGATCGTGTAAAACATTTACTAAATGAAACATGCAGCCGAAATGCCCTGTATCCAATTGGATCGCACTGAAATTTATTCTATTAAAATCAATTAGATTGAATTGAATACCAGCATTTTCAAACGAAATCAAACAACGGATGTTGATGTTATCCTGACCTTACCAATTATTTTACAAGTATTTTATATTGTATTGGCTTAATTTTGCAAGAAGACAAGCATTTGATCGTACATGCAGGAGAGCCTAGCATGCATAATTATAGAAACTAATAAAATTAACAAAAAAAATCAGCTTAATTTGCATCATAGCATAGCATAGCACAGCATAACATGACTTCTGAATTCACCAACAAAAGGCACGTAATGAACGCGAGTATTTAAAAAAAAACAATTACAAAATTCAACACATGAAGTTTGCCGTCTAGTCAATGATATCTTCATGCGTACATACTGGTTCTATAGCTTACAACGAGGTGATATATGATCATGCTAAACTAATGCAGTTTTGAGTTGATAATTGCTCTACAATGTTGAATTAATTATAAACTCACTGGTTAGCATCTCCATTGACGTTCCGATAATTTTAAAAATCGAGAAAGGTGAACTATAATTCCATCTCTGACAAGACATGCTAAAGCATATTTGCAGTATTAAGATTAATACTTTAGACTTTATCTCCATTGTTTTTTGATAAGAAAAATAAATTTTAATTGCTTTGCAATTTAAATTTATCAGAGCTCTTAGACAAAATTTACAATTGCATTTATTTGTCACCTCTCGCACAATTTAATAACGTGAATTGCTTATAAATAACTGCATTATCTAAACAGTAAATCTTAAACACATTAATCAAGCTAGTTAAAACTAATTGATCTTTGAAACTGTTGTAATTGTTTATCTTACATGTAGTAGTTGATGATTTGCATGTTTCCTCGGCAAAAAACCGAGCAAGATATAAAATGTATCATTATTTTTTGTAACAATTTTATATTTATTTATCAGCCTTCTATCCAGACGACGGTATTAACTGTAAGCTTATCAAATATTTCTCTGTTAGGGAAATTATTACTGTCTTGGAATCTACCGCTGTGATCAGTTATTACATGTCTGAGACATCGCATGGTATCATTCAAATTTACCAGTTTTGATTTAGAGTCTCATTAGAGGTTAAATCTTCTGCAACTCTATCAAGCGGAGACATTTCGCGTGCTTCATTACGTAAATAGTCTTGTTTTGAGGCAAGGTGAACATGAACATCTCCCCTTCATTTCCGCAACAAGCAAGCTACCGACACATTAAATGTAGCTGATAGTCCGCGATTCAGTGGTAATCCTAGTTGCGGCAGGTCATACCCTTCTATGAAAATCTTACAAAAATGTCGATTTTCCCCCACATATAGGGAAGTTGTCGGCCGTCTGTGGAAGAGTAAGTTAATACTGGTTAGTATAAAGTCCACGAAAACTGGTTAGGTGATCGGACGCCGTATATAACTGAAAAATTGTTGAAAAAGCGGCGTTAAACTCAGTGGCAATACCTGTTGCTGATGAAGTTAGCTTGATGAAAAGTAATTAACGTTTACATAGATATGTAACAGAAATTAACATAACCGCGTTGAAATGAGTATATGGTTCACCTGTTTTCTTACACTATTACTTTGCTGTTCTTTGAAGCCTATGGCTAACTTGTTTTTCTGGCTTTTAACATAATTGGTTTTACTACGTACAAACAAACAAACAAACAAACAACAAAAAAAAAAAACAAAAAAAAAACGAGCGAGCGAGCAATCACACAGCCCTTTCAGTACGACTGGTGTCGGAACCTTATATTTTGTCTAGGTGACACTCAAGGTTCTGTTTACTTGTGGAGCATAAAATATTCACTAACACACACTTTGTGACACACAGACGGTCAAATTGTGTGACGGAGTTAAAAACAACTCTCTAAAGATTTAATCTGACAAATAAGCTGTAACGTCTGAGATCACTGTTGTCAGAAGGTATTATCAAGTCTTATTTTCTTGTGAGTAATGCATTCTTAAGTACGGAATAATGGACTTTTTGAGGAATAAGATACCTTTATCATTTACCCAGTCTTCATACAGGAATTGATCATTTGTTATTATTAAGACAGGACCCCAGTAGTCTGAAAAATAAAACGCGATTATCAACCGATGCCCAAAATACTATTATACTTAATACATAATGCAGTAGTATTTTTTCTATTGCGAATTTAGGGACAATAAACTGCTTAAAAGATTGGGTCTGGACTGATTTAAAATTATATCGTATAGTCTTACTGTATTCATTTCTTTAAAAAAGGTACTGAAATGCAGAAAGCCGGAGATTCTGATTCTCCTCTCACAATCTGTATCTTATTTAAGTTAGTTAAGACCAGATATAGTCTCTCATGAATCATTTGCATGCAATATAGTGCGTAGTAAAACAAACAGCAAATTGCTAGGGAGCCGAATAATTTTTGTTAATTTTTCATAGAAGGGTATGACATGTCGCCACTGGGATTTGAACCCGGATCGCCGAGTTACAAGTCCAGCGCACTAACCACTTGGGCCACGTTCGCGACCGATCGGTGGATTTAATGTACAAACAGACCGTAATGAAGATATTAATATTTATTTTTTAAGACTCTTTAATTCACATTTAATAAACAATGCAACTTGAAATGTCTGTGGACAATGTACATTAATATTCATTTTTTTTTAATTTTAGGAGACTACAGTCATCAAATTAACGTTTGCAATGTTCAAAAAAATCATTATAAAGGTATGACTAAAAATGATAAGACTAAATGATGATAACTCACAGGGGATGGTCATTGGTTTTGTAAAATCTCATGGTAAATCTCTTTTTATCATAGAAACGTATAAAAATTATAAAGGTTTGCAAAACCTGTCCACTCAGTTTTGAGAAAATAATTTCGGACGTTATGGGTATAAAACCTCAATTACCTAACAATTCATTATCGGACAAGTTGGTTCAGATGAATGAGAAACAGACCCGTAAATAATGATAAAGAACTTCTATAAGCGGATATTTTCCTTAACATAGCGATAGCTGTAGTGAAGTTAGCCACATAAAAGTTGCCCCTAGATTTTTTAAATACATCCTTATTAAATGTTGTATTCAAGGCTATTTAACTGCCTGTCCTTGGAAATATGATGAGAAAAATTTAGAACATGTGGCTTTATGAATTATATTTGTAATTACTTAACTTTTTTATAAAAAGGTCATCCGATTATGGAGCATACTGATCAATTTAAATCAAATTCTCCATGGTAACTGATGAATTTCATGCATTATTAATGAAAGTTCCACTAATGAATGAAATATTTTTATTATGGAACTATCAAACGACGGAGACTATTTTCCTTCGAAATGACAGCTGTCTAATACATACACTCATTGATGTCCAATACAAATTTATACCAAAACGACATAGTCATATATATTTACTTTAATGCTTACTTAGATTTACAGCGCACAGACACAAACAGTTATAAAAGTAAAAATATAAATAAATACAAGTATGTACGAATTATTAGCGTAATCATATTGTCCGTGATGATTTAATTGAAAGCAATGCATTTAACGCCATCTGTCCTGCATCACTGATCAGACTGATTTATGTGTAGAACTTGGTAAATTGTTTCTGAGAACACGGTTAGTACTTGTCATAAATACAGGACGGTTGGTTAGGCTAACTGCCCGTCGATATATAACTGAAATATTGCGGACAACTAGCGTATGCTCACCCATAATGGAACAACCCGGAGGCGAGAGGGTTAACAAACTCAATTATTCTCCAACTAGCGTAAAGCTCGCCGCAAAAAACGATCTCCTCAATGCAACACCCTTTGGGATAGGCAAAATTATGTTGTTGTTGAGAGGTTGTTACTCTAGAGAGGCTAAGTCAATAGTTTAATCGTATAATGGGAAAAATCATGTTGTTGTTGAAGGAAGTTTTTTGCTCAAGAGAGGGTCGCTCTGGAGAGGTTGCACTGTACACGTGTTCGGCTGATAGTTAAGTTGTTAAATTGATGCAATGACACCATACCGTAAATCGAACACGAAGCCAAACAAAAATAAATATGCATTATCATTCAACTCTTATTTTGTATTCACCGGACGCGTCTCGATTTCTTTTTATGAAGTTTAAACGGCATAAAGTAATTATACAATTAATCAGATTTTCTTAAAACCTTATTAAATGTTCTTTTTTGCTAGATAACGGGTTTAAAAATGAACATTTTCCGACATCTCCGTTAAGAACCACGTCAAGGATGTGTCATGGTAATTATTTATTGATATTGTCATCTCATAGCACACTACAGTCGAACCTCTCCTATCCGGAATCCTCTCTAAACCGAGCACATCAGCTGGTCCCGATTATTTTATTATGCACTTAATGCTAAAAAAAACTTTGTAATCCGAAATCCTCTGTTATCCAAACATTTTTGTCTGTCCGAACAAGTTCGGATTAGAAAGGTCCTTTTGTAGTATATTAATATTTTTTTCTGAATATAGCCAACTGATAATTATAACATAAACTTTGTTTTACTAAAATCAGTGTCTGTTTTCTTTCTCACACAAAGTAATTTATCACAAACAAAATTGTACTTAAAAATAAAGTCCATTGTATTGTATGCTTTCGATGCCAAACAAAAAATATTGTACTGAGTATTTGAGAAACCGAGAACATGATAAAAACAACATCTTATACTTGTATAATGGCATACATGATACATATTTGGTTTTTAAATTGACTGATGAAGTTAAAAATATATAATATGCATTTCCTTTCCAATCTGTAAGATAATGCAAGTCAGAAGTTTTGTATAGCAAAGAAAGATGGCGCTGCGAGTTTAACCTTCGTTTAATTAATGATCTTGCACATAATTTCCATATAAAATAATAAAATAATGCCTCGAAACGTCCGAACATCCATCTTCCGGCTGCCCGTCATTAATGATTGCAGTAAAATAATCGCATTACTTCGGCAAAACCTTTACCCAGAGTTTTCTTAATGTATATTTGTTCACCGTTTACGACCGCTTGATGGAGGTGTATGGATGATGTTCTGTAATAATGATGCGATAATCACTGCAAAAAACTAAAATATAATTATTTGTCCGTGGCTTCTTAAATATTATTAATGATCTGCACGGATGGTGACAGCGTTTGATTGTTGAGCGATAAACGATGATTTGGAATAATGAAGGTTAATGTGTTTTACTTAATAAATATACGTTAGCCAAATTATTTAAAAGACCTGTTTTCGACTTGCGATATTTTGAGTAAATTTCACGGATCATTTTATAAGGTGGCGTCAACATTAAGTTGACAGTAAATAGATATAATTATATTCCTGATAATGAAAAAGTGGTCATTGTGATGAGGCGGTCTTAATATTGAGATAGTCGCTGGTTGAGGTGTTACTGTATTTCACATTGTATGGTGTGTACGTGACCAGATTTAAATTTTACACAAAATAACACACTATTTTATAGCGTCCTTGATCGCTTCCTTCCAAAGAGAGAATTGTGTGTTTGTGGACATTTAATAAGGTTTTAAGTGGAACGAACAACACATTGACTTTATCTGACTTGACCTTCCAAATGAGAATAATTCTGCAATAAATCTTGATTAAAATTAACTCTGATATTCGCATTCATTGGTTTTATCGCTTCCACGTGACAAAATGTTAGAGAACTGTGGGGAATTTTTACACTCAGGATAAATGCAATTTCCGTGGAAAATTAAATCACGAAATTTCGAAATTTATATTAATCCAACGCGTAATTCCCTATGTGAAGTTATTATAAAACGTATCAATTTCTAAACCCAGTCTGCTATACTTAATAATTTAGGCTTCGTAAATAAAGGAGTATAGTACAAACAAGATTGCCGTACTAGTAAAACATGCAGTACCCGTTACCATCTGGTCAGTCTCACCCACAAGATGAAATAAACATATTAAAACAGAATATGTTTACATTTTTTGCGTGAAAATATGGTTATATTGCTGACAGGACATACATGTACGGGTATTGCTTAATAAGCCACTTTGTATTTTGTTTACGATTTTTTCCTAACATCAGTAAAACATGCTCATTAACAATGAACTTGAAAGAATCTCTCTTGTCCTGTATTCAAAAGAAGATTTTTATCATAAAATTGGTGTTCGTACACCATGAGTTGTTTTCAGTTCTATGTATATCAACCAGAGAATATAGCATGATGCTTTCTTACGACACAAGGTCACAATGCTGTCTGTTATTGAGCATCAAAGTAACATATATCTGATAACTAGAGCTTCTGTTGAGTGTAATCACGCTTGATGTGGCGTGGGTGACCGTGTAAGCCTCCAAATGTGACAGTATTAGCTGAATTTACGACCACAATATAAACAAACATGGTGATTAAGGCGGTACAGCGATGTACATCTGTAAAATATTACAATATTACGTGTGTAACATGTGTCATGGAAGTCGTAGTATTAGACATTTGGTCAAAGGTCGGTCAACAAGATCGCCGCATTGCCACAACATTGCTAGACGTTTATCCGAAATCCTCTGTTTTATCATTGACTTGTCTTGTTTCTATATATCCGAATTTATAAGTTAGAATCGCCGCCTCTTTAATTGCCGCATTTCGTCAACTTTTATTTTCTCGAAATAGCTCGGAATGTATGTCGTAAACGCATTGTTTGAAAGAGTAATCAAGAAAGTCTGTTTCATCTAAACATCGTCTGTTATAGGAAAATATGAGATGAAATTGTCTACATGAGTACATGTACAAAGCTTATTTCGTTTAATGATCTGAAGGTCATTACATTTACAATGTAATTTGTATTCATATCAGTTAAACAAATAATATTTTAGCGAAACCAGTTTTGTACAATGCATTAATATAAATCTATAAATCATCGGTGATGCATTTTGTAACAGCACATCTATTACTAGATGTTATTTATTGCTTGAGCCGTCTCCGAAATGCCCCAATTAGTTTGTTTGGAATAATGATGATGACCTCTGGTGCCGCTCATTTGTTCAGCTGAACTAACACCATGTTCACTAAAAAAGACAAATCATAAATAGATTTATTTCACATGGGATGAACGCCTCAGCAAAAACCAAGGACTTTTGGTGACTTTTAAAGCTTTAACGGTGGAGGAAGACTCCAGGCGTACATCTGGGTAGAACCACTGACCTTCCGTAAGCTAGCGTGATAGTTTCCTTAAGAAATTTATCTGGTCTGGAATTCGAACTCACTCGCAGCGAAGAGGGACTAAAGATTACTGGTCAGAGACCATAACCACTCGACCACGATGATCCCCAACCATTGTAAGACCATAGAAAAAGATTTAGCATCATCCAAACATCAAGTAATATTTAAGATGATTAGGGCCTTAATATTGAAGGGGTCGAAATAATGAGGAAATATGGACGTCCGGTCCAAAATTGAGTAGTCGTTATAATGTGATGAGGTCTTACAGTATTTGTGTTCATAAACAAAGTAAGAGAATCTATTTTTCAATCACAAGTAAATGTATTCTCATTATTTTATGATTGTATAAAACTAGATATGTACAAATATTTCAATCAATTATTTGTAAGTTGAATATCTATTTTCCCCACATCCACGTACCAGTGAATCCAAGCCTCGTTTAAACACGGTCGGCTCTACTTTGCCATTTTCAACTTTTACATTTTCGGTATTTTTATGGTAACTGCATTTTCTTTTTCGCTTTAACTCTAATTAGATCGTACCGAAATGGCAACATACCTTTTTAAAGTAGAATTAGATGAGATGCAGTTACTGTTTAATAATAATAATCAGTAACGATTATAGTGGCTGCTTTAGGCTTCCGTTTAGGAGCGGGTAATGGGGAGATTTCCTTGGCAAAATCTGGTAAACTGAAAATTAGATCACTTTTGAAAGGAACCAATTTCTTCTGCTTAAAATATATGACCTCCTCCAATTGTAATTGCAAAAATACTGATTGAAATCTCATCGTTTTTTGTGCTATTTCTATGATAATTTCATTAGAAAAGTCATTAGTACATGTTGCCGTGAAGCAAAGTTTTATGTACTATGCAGACATTATGCTGCTCTTACGTGAAGAAGCACAACATAATATTTCAAGTCCTATTACTTAGAGCAAACGTTTACAAAGTCTCGGTACATTGCTTCGATTTCATGTACAGTGCAACCTCTCCAGAGCAGCCCTCGTTTAAGCAACAACCTCCCTTCAACAACAGCATAATGTTTTCTTGCTGTACGATTTTAAGTATTAATGTAGCGCAATCTATTTAGAAATATATACCATTGTAGAAGGAAGGCTCAGAATCAGAGACTCGCCTTTGTTCAATATTAAGTAAATTTATTTGTACGTTGTCAAAGGGGCACCTAGACAAGTACATCATGATTTTATCAACAAATACGAAAACATGCATTAAAGTGCATTGTCCATAGAGTTTTACCGCAAATATACAAATGAGTGGGTGTTAGCATCTATCATTGTTTTACACATGCATACACTAATCGCCTACACAGGGAAAGAAAAATGTTACAGAATTAAAGGAAAATCAAAATGATCATCTATACCTACCTAGTGATGTTTTTTTTGTTATACTCTCTGTTTACAAATCTTGTTCCGCAACTGGAGATTTTTGTTTGTTTATGAGAGACGAGTGTATGATGCAGTATTGTTGGTAAATTTATGATCCTCGCGGCGTGTCTTTATAACAACAATTTTAGAAATACAGTCAAATCTGTGAACAGAGGCCACCCTTGAGAAAGAAAGAATGCGACCTTTAGTGAAAGGTGGCCTTTATTCGGAAGTCAGTTTGTTCTGAATAATCAATGATGTTTTTTAAAGAATGGCTTTTATTCATAGTGTGAGCTTTATTCAGAGGTGGCCACAATCACAGGTTAGACTCTAATCGGGGTTCGGGGTATAATCTTTGAAATCATCTCGACATGATTTGTTCAGTGTAAGGTCGAAAATCATATTTAGAACGGCTGCTAATATTCTCACTCTTTCGATTATTCGTTGTTTAATTTTGAGACAATTTTTAATTTAAGAATGGAAAATCTCGTTTGTTGCAATTGCACAAAATCAATCCAAGATCGACCACGACGCTCACTTGTCGAGTAAGGTAATTTTTATAAAATGTAATTAATGACATGAGAAAAAATGAAGGATGTTTTTGTTTTAATGAAACAACATGCAATATTGTATGAGGAAAATAACTTTAACAGTCATGAACAGCCATACCTCGTATTTAGTCAAAAGTTTACAGAAGATAGAGAATAAAGATCAAGCAGTATTAGTAATCATTCTATCAATCAATATAAAACAACAAAATATGTGTCTGGTTTCATTCTACTTTTAGAAACGAATGCTGGTGAAAAAAATAAGATCAATTCTGAAACAAAAATAAGAGACTTAAACTTATATCAGTTAGACATAAACATTCATTCTATGGTTCCTGTTGGAATGAACAGAGATGGAAACGTCTTTGTGATTGCTTGATTGCATTGAAGTTCAATACTCTGTATGAAAGCATTAGATTAAGATGTTGAAAACTTGCCAATATCTTCACTCACGTGGGCGACATTTGTAGAGAATCGAATGAACAATGACATTATACTGTCCTTGTGATGATGGTGACAGGTGAAGCTAATATGCGGAGAATGAAACAGACACAAGTAGGTTGGCCTGGAAATTTGTTTTTACATCCAAACATTTTTATCGTCATAATTTGGTTTTCACAGGGGTTTACGTCGCAAAAACAGCCAGGGTCATTCCAGTTTTAACGATTGTGGAAGAGTCCAGCCGTACACTTAGATGGAACCACCGACCGTGCGTAAGCTAGCTGGACAGCTTCCTCAACTATGAAAGTGAACCGGACCCGGGTGGTAGAGGGGCCAGAGATTACTAGTCATAGATCATAACCACTCCATAACATCGGAGGCCCCCAGTGATACTAGGTGCTGATATATAATTGTCGCATGGTTGAAACCCCTTTAATCATATATTATTGTATCGTGTGTGTGTGTTTAGTATTTGTCTATCTACTATCTGTTTTATCTTATTCACCCCGTTACTTTTTTATCGTCTGATAACCCCCCTATTAAAAATCAATATACTAATCTAGTAATAATGAACTAACCCATCATTTAACGGCTCACAGATTTTCTTTGCGCATGCTCACGTATAATTCGTACGGTGGTCAGTTCTCGTTCTGCCATTGACCACTGACCACGTGTTGTCTTGTGCCTTTACAGGTAAATGTTTAACTTCTATCCATTCTTTTTTATAGCATTATTCGGGTGTCTAATGATGTTGTTTTGTTTTCTGTTTTGTATTTTTGTAATTGTATTGTATATTGTTCAGCTACTTATTTTTTATGTAAATAAATAGCAGATCTCGTTCTGCCACTGACAACTGACCACGTGTTGTCATGTGCCTTTACAGGCTCCAACAAACCAATACATTAAACCTACGACATAATAAAGCTAAAACATTCTTTTCGGGGAATGGTAACCTTGGCAACTATGCATTCTTCTTTTACTGCAGTTACCCTAACAGTGTCCAGGAAGCGTACTCAAGTGTGATTAATATAAGCAAAATTGCTTGTTTCAAAATCGAGCTAAAAAATTAGTATAAACTTTAACAGTTTTCGTGAGTTCGTACCAGCATCTATGCTGTTCTCCACACCTAACTGTGATCTTCCTCAAAAGAGAGATCAACGTTGGTGGATAAATGGCGCAAGGCACGTAGACCTATTGCACGACATATCTGGCTAAGATAATTTATCACCAAACAGATGATTATTTTCTTTGATTTATGCAAGGTTTACTCGTAGCATGGGACAAGACTACTTAATTATAGACCTTATTGCATCAATAAACATATAATAATGCATTTTCTTTTTCATTTCTCAAGGCTACTTTTATCAATAATAGCACAGTCATGCCCATTGGTTTAATAATCCGTCATATGTGTCATATGACATTGCAATTATTTACATGGAAGCCAATGCATCATGACAAATATATTACCACGACAGCATGCGATATTTTAAATTCACAATTTTTAACACACAGCAGAATGCAACGCACTATATCAGTCTCAATCAAGCATATTTTCTAAACGTGCATCGCATGAAGTATTTACAAGATCAATCATTAAACATACTACTTTTTCTTCATACGCATATAAAAATATGGCAGCAACGCATGTTTACTTTTTAGTGTATTGGCACGCAGCATGAATAAATAAATAAATAAATAAATAAATAAATAAATAAATAAATAAATAAATAAATATATATATATATAAATAAATAACGATCAAATAAAGGAATCAATGGTAAAAAATAGACGAGTGATTGAATGATTAATTGCTTGATAAATGAAGATGAATAATTAAATAAATCAGTAAAAATGATGGAATTGATTAATGTATAATGAATACAAAAATAAATCAATAAATAGATAAGGGAAAAATATAAATGTATCAATAATTCAATGAATAAATAATTAAAGGAATAAATGAATGAATAACGATACAGATGGTTCAATGAATGAATGAATGAATGAATGAATGAATGAATGAATGAATGAATGAATGAATGAATGAATGAATGAATGAATGAATGAATGAATGAACGAGCTAGCGAGCTTGCGAGTGAGCGAGTGAGCGAGCGAGCGAACGAACGAACGGACGGACGGACGAATACAAAATTAGAAATCTGAATGAAAGAGTACCAATAATAAAAGAATATCTGGTCTCCGATGATTTAGCACTAAGCTGAGGTTGCCATAATTTTTGTCAAGTATAACCAACTTTTGTAGAATTAACCTGAATAGTATCATAATTATACTATGGTGGGTTGGGCTGTAATATACTAAATAACAATTCAGATTCAGATAAAAAATTGAACGTAGGAGTTATTTCTTCTGTATTAGGGCTATTCTCTCGAGTCATAATTAAACTCTGTCATGTACTGTGTCTGTCTGTGTGTCACACAAACTGTATGTTAGTGTCAATTATCTGCTCCAAAAAGTCGCTAGAATTGTATTTGCTGCATGACTTTAATATTGCTTTAGAACATCCGCCCCACGTTGTACCAGTATGATGTCTAGCCTGAATATATGGTTTTAAATATCATTTTTTTATTATCAACATGAATGAATTCATTGCGCCAATGTTAATGATATTTTTTATTTGTATCACGGCGTACTTCACTACTACATCTATTGTGTATGACGAAAATTTGACATTCAGGCAGTTTATGGAACCCACCACTTCCTAGTTTTGATAACAATCTTAAAAAAAACATAAGCGATACAAAAATACTGTCATCTGGTGCTTAATTCAATCACTTCAGTAATACTTGATGCATTCGGAAACACATCTGTCGCAACAACAAATATATAAAATTGGTCTGTAGAGTCGAATGAACGATTGAAATTAACTTCCATTCTTAGAATGCAGTTGTTCGTGTTAAATATCATTGTGATTGATAATTCCCAATACTCGAAAAATGTAAACGAAACCATTATAAAATCAAACTGCCAAGTGAAGTGACACGGGGAAACACTAATGTTATCATAGAAATTGAATTCAGCGTGTTATTGGATTATTCACCCACTGATTGGGACTATGCAATTATGTTGTCGCTATTTCTGGAGAAAATTGAATTGATAATATGATCAACGTATCATAATCAGTTTAAAAATGTTGATTCCTCTCTGATAAAATGTCAAATGCTTAAGCTCTCGAAGATAGAAACAAAGTACAATTGATGGTAGGAGTGTGAATTTGAAGCAATATAATTACTGACAGTGTTGGTGTGTATAATTACCGACACTGTGAGCCATTTTGTGATTGTATTAAAACTCGTATTGCAGATTTATTAGCATACAGTATGTTGTATACGATGCGCCAGACGAAGTATTAGACGATTGAGCGGAAGTTAATCCTGGCGCCAAATCGATGTAACATGGTAATATACCACTTGATTAATCTCATGAGAGTGAATTCTGGAATCGTTTGTCTTGTTTAAACAAGTTAAATAATTCGACGTCTACCAACATCGTCTTATAAACACTCGGTTGACAAGTTAAAAGACAAGACACGGTAATAAAAAAAAATGCAATTCACTGATTATACAAAATCAAGGCTGATATACTCCAAACAGGATATAGGCTGCGTGATTAACACCCCGAAATGTTTGATCTTACTCGTATTATAAAGTCACGCAGTATATCAGCAACCATGCAAACGCCAGTCTCATATCACCAAAAAGCTTCCCCTTCTCTCAGGTCTACCAACTTTTCAATCCGTTGCATCAGATTGCCATTAATGCTACTTAAGCAAAAGTGAATGATTACCGAAGTCGTCCAAATATACCATTGTTTCTTGCTCTCTCTGTTCCAGTTATTGCTCCTTAATTTATATTCATATACAGACTAACCTTAGTTTGCGGCCACCTCCAAATAAAGGTCACCCGGCGAATAAAGGTCATTCTTTTATAAAGAGCGTCATTGATTGATTAGAACAAACTGACCTCCGAATAAAGGCCACCTGTCAAAAAGGCCACATTTTGTCTTTCACAAGGGGAGCCTATGTTCGCAGGTTTGACTGTATTTATCTTATTATTGTTAGTAATCTTCGCTTAATTTTGTTGCACAATTCACATGCTAACCTGATTACTTTGAACGACAGACAGGATATAATGTTTTCCTAGAGTTTAATACATGTATTTTTCCCGAAGCATATCGCGATAACATGATTATTCCGACAACAAAACCCCACGGAACGGAACTTTAAGATAAAACAGGAGCAATGTAATCATTCAACACACGATTATGAAAAGCTGCTCTATTAAATAAAGTATTTTATAATTTCGCACATTACGCGGCGTGATTGCATTTCCTCTTTAAATGACCTTGAGATTATGCGTTGTTTAATTATCTGTAGAAAGTTTTAGGAGGTATAACATTGAACGTTAAAACATGGTTTTATTACAAGGGGAAACAATTACTTTTTTCACTCGGTTTGACGCCGATTCATCTAACCAGTTTCCCTGGACTGTATACTAACCGGTACTAACTTACTCTTCCACAAGGAGCCTGCAGCTTCTCCATATATGGAAGAAAATGGATATTTTTGTCAAATCTTTATAAAAGGGTATACCCTGCTGCAACAGGGATTTAACCCGGATCGCCGGGTTACAAGACCAGCGCACTAACCACTTGACCAAGGTCGCCGCCCTGAAACAATTACTAGTGCCGGCGTGAACTTTAAAATATGAATTTACGGACTTCACATATTTCATACATTTTCGAATGCGAGCGCTTAACCGCATCATACTTGATAAAGGATTAAAATGTGAATGTCAGTATTAGTATGAGTGAATAGAGCAGAGAGGACCATGCTGCAAAAATGAATGCAAACTTCTGAGACCAACTAATCTAGAGTCAGGATTAAATAATGAAACTTAAATATGAATGTTTTTTGGAGTGATTTGTTGTTCGAATCGAATTTATGCATTCGCGACAGGTGTTTTTATTATGCGTATGTGTGCCTTTTACTGTCGTTTCTTTAAGGGAATCGGTCTTTGGATGTGACGTTACGGGAAGGAGCACTGTACCACTTGAATTTGAAATTTCTCGTAATTTTTTGTATTGATTAAATAATCTGAAATGACAACTTGAATGTTTTGTGACATGAAAGATAACTATATTATGTCATCAGGAACAAACGGTTACAAATTAACTAAAACTGCCATACTATTTTTAAAAAGATTTCCAAATGTAAATGAAAGCGTATACTAAATATATTAACTAAACATTCAACTCGACAACAACTTGAACACATTTAAAATATCCACATTCATGCATCTTTAAATCAAACCAAGGAACGTCTAATAAGGATATAAAGTTTTGAAAGAGCAAGAATTGTTGGTAGGTGTATGTTATTTGATAAGACATGACTGTCTTTGCTCTACCAAACAATGGCTAATTATACACCACAGATTACAGTCATATATTTATCGTGTATTTTTTGTTAAATATAACTACGTTTTCTGAGGCTGATAATTAATAGACAGGAATATCAGCCAGTTATTCAATCCCTTAAGTCACACAGACAACGTTAATCAAAGCGTCTTGTTACATCGAGTAGACGCGCAGTGTTGCCGACCTTTGGTCAACTGTCCAATAATCTGTCTTGTGAGTCGTATTTTTAACCATTCCGTGTTAAATTATCACCTTTTTCAGGAAAAGCACGATTGTCT
Source organism: Lutraria rhynchaena (assembly GCA_008271625.1). NCBI lineage: Eukaryota > Metazoa > Mollusca > Bivalvia > Venerida > Mactridae > Lutraria > Lutraria rhynchaena. The sequence goes on along the minus strand of VIBL01000142.1, from coordinate 128,840 downwards.
GCACGATATCTTCAACACGATAGTTTTGAATGCTATGATCTAATCCTCGTATAGAGTTTTTCACGTCATGAGAAAATATTTATTCAGACTGAAATATTGAAACAATTTATTATTAACAACTCAGATTAAAATGTAATTAAGAAACTATAATCTGACTGAGCTATACATATGTATCACGTACATTACCTATTTATTCGAATGCTTAACGCAATACACATTATCATATTATACATTGAACCGTATTATATTGTAATTTTTATTAAATTGCAAAGGAAGCTGAAAAACATTCGCCGATACCAAAGGGTTATCAAAAATGAGGAACATTGAAATTTGAAAATTGCGTGTAACTGTCTATATGTACTTACCATAAATATTTCCTTTGTGTGTTGTTGTTTACGTGCATTACCAATAACATTTTCTCCACCTAAATTATCTCTGATGAGTACTATCAAAATGTAGTTATCTGCTACTTCATATATTATATGTGTTTGTTTTATTCTAATCACATAATTGTCAGTAAAACAAGCTTTATCATTCAGATATATACCGAAAACACTAATAAATCAAACAAGAACAAAAAAGGGTCTATATTATTATTTCATCATTCTTTTCTACTTTCCTTGAATTAAAAACGAAACCATTGAAATTGTTATTATGTTGATCCTTTTTATGACTTGCTTTGAAAATTTCACGCAATTTAGGTTTAATCAATGATAGAAAAAAAACAATCGGAATACAATACTATATTGACGGAATATCATAATGAGTTAATACATAACCAATTAGCTGAAAAATACATGATGTATGTTATAATGGATTTTGTTTTACGTAAGTAGGGCAAACTTTAAAGTTTTAACATGGCTTAACTTAATAATGTAAACAAAAGTTCGCCATTAGTAACACTGGTTGTAATTTGGGAGGTATCAGTTTGTAAATCTTTTTCATTGGTCCCATCTATATCCATCTCTACAGCAGATAAACTGTTTAGGGAGATAAGACCAAAAAGAGATACGTACACTTATTTGTGGACTTATTTTTGTGGATTTGCGAAGTACATGTTATTAAGAGAAAACATCGTATGTCCCTAATGTTATTATTTAGTACCATATTCTGAGCGTTTAGATAATCAAATTCTTAAAACTGAATACCGGGGGATCAAGTAAAATTGCCATTGTTGTAATATTTCAAATTAACACAGTCCTATAACTTAATTTAAAACCCAAATATTTTTCCAGAATGTCAGACATGTTTTGTTTTTAACCATTCATTTGTATTTCTTTGTAAAAATGTAACATGTACTTTATACTTGGATAAAACAATTAGAACCACATATTAATGGTATTTTTGCAAAGAAATTCGTCCATATTTTCTGAGAGAAAAATCTATCACCTTATATCTTAGTTAACATCATGCTTTGGAAGAAATTCAATATTTTTTATCAGATAAGGCTAAGCAGATGACAACCAAATGAAATATAATTTTAAAACAAGACATCATATCCCTTCTAAATGAAAATTCTTCCGAGAATTGAAGAACGTCAAATAAAACAACTTAATGAGAAGGAAATACAATTATAAAAAGTCGAGCTTGAACGAATAATGATTAAAGTCCATATACTGAATTATGAATGTGGTCCTGATATCACGTTTATAAAATGTTATGTTTTGGTGAAGAATATATGGTTGTAAAGTAACTTTAAGGAGAACTTTAACATTCCATTGTTCCTTTATCATCATAAATTCTCTCAAGTGGTAAATTAAAATGTCTCAAAATTACGTATTATGCTACATAAATTGTCTCTTGGGATTTTCCGAAAAATGACAAGCATTATAGTTTGACGTAAATGAATCGGAGGTAATATACACATTGTTTGTATGATGTTGGCCTGTACAAACTGGGACCTCTCCTAAGCAACACCCTTTAGGAGAGGCAAAATTATGTTGTTGTTGAGAGGTTGTTGCTCTAGAGAGGTTAAATTAATAGCTAAAATGTACAGTGGGAAAATAATGCTGTTGATGAAGTCATGCTGTTGCTCAAGAGAGGGCCGTCCTGGAGAGGTTGCGGTGTATTTAAACAAGGTAAATAGGGCATCTTAAACATAGATTGTATGTAAACAAGGTAAATAGGGCATCTTAAACATAGATTTTATGTAAACAAGGTAAATAGGGCATCTTAAACATAGATTTTATGTAAACAAGGTAAATAGGGCATCTTAAACATAGATTTTATGTAAACAAGGTAAATAGGGCACCTTAAACACAGATTGTATGTAAACAAGGTAAATAGGGCACCTTAAACATAGATACAAGTGAAAACCTTTTCTATGAACAATATTTTTGATGTACAAAATTTGTACAGTGAAACATCTGTCATTTTTTCAACGATAGATTTAATGTTTTCTTGCGAGTTCGCATGCTTCATATACACGCAGCTGTGATAGAAATAAAAAGAAAAATCAATAATATGGACACAATAGTTGCAATTTGATAATTATAGTCTCTGACATCAGGTACAATGATTAACTTATTTGCAGTAAGATAAATGTTACTTGATTTTTTATTGGACTATTTGTATTAAATGCTGTTGGTCATGGCAGACAATTTGGAAAGGTAGAATTTATTGCAGCTGTCGCATTGCCTTAAATCCTGTGTTTAATGCCTTACAATTAACACATTATTAAATAAATTCGTGATCTTATTGTATTGAAATATTGCAAAATAAAGAAGTAAAAAAATGTGGTCCAATCTAGAACTAAATAAAACTACAAGCAATATATCAACAGTTGCTCGAAAATTAAAGTTTTCCTTAACTGAATTAATCGACGTTTGGACAATGACAGATCCGAATATTATAAAGTTGCACTGAATTTAATGAAGAAATATTACATTGACTGTAAGTCTACAAAATTATCTTAAGAAATGAATTCGTTTTTTTCGTATACCAAAAAGTAATGAATATCGAATCTTATGTAAAGGAACGAAGTTTTTTTTTCATTTCAGTGAAGTTTTAATGGATTTTCTAGTTACCGTCATAACTTAAAGTCCCTATTACCATTAGATGAAAGAGAAATTGTGTAAAAATACAACAAAACAACACAAATGAAAAATGCATGTTAACATATGTAACAATAATAACAATATATAAATCATGAATACGCAGTATGAATACTAAATTTGGCTTTTTGTCATTCAGAGAAAATTCATCGTACACGACATTTATCATGATTTAAAGAACAAAGGAAAACACGTATTTTTTTAGAAACATTTCAGCCCTAATTGACGCCAAGCGGGTGCCTTAAGGATTGATTTGATTGTTGTTCGATTTTTTGTCAGTGACATCATTTTAACTGCATGATTGATATAATTTCTTCGTTTAGGCACTACATGTGCTAACTGTAAGTCCGAATCTGTATAAATACCTGTGAAAACATGACAGTGTTACCTTCTGTCAGTACTTCGTGTAAAGTGACAGTTAGTTCAAGCATTGATAAGGTAAGCAATATCGGTTCCTTTTATTAATGACCATAGTTTTGTATTTAAATTTGCTTAGTTAATGCTATGAGACAATAAATGCATTAGAGTGTACGTCAGTCAGTACTTTAAGAACCCACTCTCCTAAAACAGTTTTTATGGCATACTTAAAAATTCTTGCATTTTCATTGCAGCTCTCAATTATTCAGTTCGATTGTCTATTCTATCATATGTCATATGATTAACTATTTTCTGCTTCGTTTTGGGATATTTACAAATATTTAATAGACAATATGTTGATACACTAAATTTGTATTGTCATTATATTTTGTCTTTGTATCCTAATCTAAAAAATTATAATGTAACATATCATATACTTTTATAATTTTGATTCAATTATACAATATCTTTCTATTTAATTTAAAGTTTTAACTTAATTAACCAATATTCTTCTATACAAATTAAAGTTTTAATTTAATTATTCATTATTCTTCTGTTCAGTTTAATTTATTTTCGACTAATCAATGTTCTTCTATTCAGAATGAAGTTCCTTCTCATCGTCGTGCTCCTCGCTGCCATCAGTGTAGCTCTTGGTCTTCCTTATTATCAGGACTACAAAGGAGAAGTTGGCTCTCATTCGATGTTTGGTCCTAGAAGTATGGGCGCTAGCTATAAATACAGTTGAGTAAATGATCAATGATATAATCCTGTTGTTCTGCATTTCAAAATTATTATTTTTTGAATATGTCTGGATTTATGCTCGTTGTCGACAGAATTCAAGTTTTATTCAGTTCACCAAAACCATCTATTTCTGAATTCTGTAACCAAATTCTAACCCTGACCTCCGCAAGAAACTGTCAACGGTTCCACACGGGTGCTCCAGGCTGGAGGAGAACTCATCGTAGACTTAAAGTCTTCGGCAAATCCTCAGAGAGAACATTTACTCCACCCTGAGTTCGAACTCGCTAATCCAATATCGGTTGACCATATCCTCTGCTTGCGCAAGTGACAAATACAAATCATCTAAGCTGACGAATGTATAGCATTTCCCGTTTTTTCCCAATGTAGTTTAAATGCACTAGGATACGCTTGTCTTGTTAAATGAATATATTATGGATTTGATCATGTACGTAATACGAAATATTCTCGTTCTACCATAATAATTAGTATATTAAACGTAAATGGTCGACCTTCTAGTCATAAATACGTATGTAGATTTAAAATCTAATAATACTCTTGTGCGAGTTCCATAAGAAATTACTTATTGTCTTGATATTATGCACGATCCTACTTGTCAGTTCTAGTTATATAACAATCACTGTTTGCATTAGTGTTTACATTCTCAACATAAATAACAAGTAATGCAAAAAATTTCAATGTGTTTTTTGTAGACCACTACGGAAACGAATACTGGTAGAAACATTTTACACAGCAGACGATAAAGGAAACACCGTGTTCAACAGACTGCTTTGCCTAAAATGTTAACACTATGTTGTCTCTTGTCTGCATGAATAAAACGAATTATCATTATCATTGTTATCGTTGTGTTTCATGTGCTTCACGTGACATAATTATAATAAATAATAATTTTTGCAGAATATTGTGCATGTACAGAATGAACATTGTAGCATGCGTCTAATGACTGACGCGGACGCCTAGATTAAAATGGCAAAGGTAGTTAATGAATACAATTGCACAAAATACATACTAAAGAACTGTACATGAATTTAGCACAAATAGACACTTGCAAGTACTTTGCTTAAATCTAAGGATTGCTTACTTATTCATCAAAAGCATACCGAACTAATAATAATTTGTTTATAACAAATTATTTCTTATAAACATTTAGTATTCTTTCCAAAGACGTTTCCACTGGGTTAAACGCCGTTTTTTGACAATTTGGATTTGAATCCAGATCGCCGGGTCACACTTCAGCGCACTAACCATTCTCGCGGCCAAGTTTGACTGAAAATTGTCCATTAACTCGTCGTAAAATGAAAAGAACAAAACAGTTGACACACAAAAACTGTAAAGAAGAGTAACGTGTTCACTGGGAGTTATTAAAGAATTTCCCCATACGGCATTTTAACGGCATAGGGTTTAGGTTAATTTTGTGCGATTTTCTTCACAGAAAATTCTGTATGTTTGGTAACAGTTTTGGCTCATTCAATTTTAGAAGTGCTGATCTTCAGATCTTGAATCATTTTGTGATGAGGGAACTCTTAATTTGTATTGATAAGACAGTGCTACCCCTGAAAATAGGACCCCTTTCAGACTGGGATAAAAGTCCGTTTTTCAGAGAATTCCGGCTTTCAGGTAGTCCGGTTTTCAGGAGGTATACTGTACTAATAAAAAGCAAACCAAGCTGTATCAAAGATGATTTAGATAGCAACAGATATGTAGAAAATATTTATGTGTGAAGTTAGTCATACAGGACAAGTACGCTACAGTCCTGCCTGAATTAATATTACACGAAACCTACATCGATTTTAAGAACAAGGAACGGCATTTCATGGTATTTTTTTATCCATAACTTAGGACAAGTGCCATAAAGAAAACTTAATTGATGACAATTGTATTCGAAGTTCACAATGTTTAATATGATATTAATTTTATTTTTTATTTGATGATGGATCGTTTTTGTTCGTTTAGCCGATGCATTTGTTAGGTGCATGAATTCAGCTGTATAAAAAACCTGCCAAAATATGGTACGGTTACTTTTTGTCTGTACCTAGTGTGATAAGGTAAGATACTTTGTGTCTTTTCATTAATAATCATACCTCTGATTTCTTTTTTTCATTTAATGATTATTCGGAAAGAACAGAATTGAAATGTAAGTCAATACTAATAATATTGTTAATTTGCATCGAACGGCTTTGTAGTCGTATTGAATGAATTTTGAATTTAATTTTAACTCAGTTTTGAAATCGTGTGCTCTTACTCAATTAGATAATATGACATTAGATAATATAAAACATAATACATTATTTTCTGATCTCAAGGTCATAAGATATACTTGATAATGTTTATATTTTATGGAAATTACGCAAGAAGTCTAATACGGTACATCTGACATTATGTATAAATATACTTTATACACGTCAAATTCATTGACCAATATAATACTCTGACCTACACCAATTGGTGTGTTATAAAATTCTGACCTACACCAGTTGGTGATATGATTGGACGCGTACAAAATTTACTTTTTTTATTTTTCAATATGTTTTTTACACAGTTTAATGATGAAGCTCCTTTTTGTCGCCGTGCTCTGTGCTGTCCTGTGTGTAGCATTGGGTTCCCCTTCGCACCAACAATATCCCTTTAGTGGTGTTCATTCTAATTATTTCCCATACTATCCGCAGCAGGGGGTCAGACCCACTCCATATCAATATACTGGTGAGTTCATGTTTGAAATATATAGTTTTAAATAATTTTGGTCAACAATGTGTCGAATGTACATCTTTGTATCGGTAATATTGTATATATGTTATTGTAAAGTATCATTCTGCTTGTGTATGGGACGGTGGCCATGCATATCACAATGAAGAATAAGATTATAGCGACAACACACATTCACATTATAATAATTATCATGCTATGAAATATGGAGTAATGAATGCATTCAAATTGTCTTTGCATTGATGCAGTTAAATTGCACTAGGATACGTTTGTCTTGTTTCTTGAACTTAGTATGAATTAGACGTTTGAATATGAGTCTACTTAACCTTTAATAAATAGTTGTATTGTATTTCCCGTCTTTGTATTCATATTGTGTGTATGCATTGCTACAGTTTGAATGCACTAGGATACGCTCGTCTTGTTAAACGAATTTATTATAAATAAGATCAAGTATATAATGAAAAATATTCTCGTTCTACCTAAATACTCAGCAAGTAAATGGTCGCCTTTCTTATCATAAATATGTGGATGTAAAATCCAACAACAACTTTATACGTGTTTCATATTTGTTTCTAGTTATTGTACAATCCTTCTTGTCAATTTAAGCAATATTATAAATCGCTGTTTTAATGCTTATGTTGACATTTTCAGAGTAAATAATATTTGACGAAATAAATTGTTATCAATGTTTGTAGGCTTCTACCGTTACTGAAATTAGACGGGAAGTAACATTTTGCAGAGCAGATGGTAATGGATACTGTGCCTCCAACATACTGTTTTGTATAAAATGTCATCAATATGTTGTCCTTTGTCGACATAAATAAAACAAATATATGATTATTCAAATTATTCTTGTGTTTTATATGTAATGACTCTGAAACAGCTGACTATTCAAATTGTTAAATGTTTTATGGGGATTTCATCAAGTCCAAATACCAGTTACAAATATTTGAAGATATAAACTAGGCAGATGATAGTCACACGGCTGGTGAGACAACACGCTGAGAACAGGATAATTTGTTTATAAGTCCGAGTCATTATACAGACTTACAATTGAGTATCACGCTCACAGTAACTTAGTAAACACAGTAAGCTGTGCAAAACGGCGCAATTTGAACATTTACGGGTTAAAAAGCGCCATCTCTCGTTGAATTGACAACGAAAGTAACGTGGCATTTGTCTTTTGATTAATACGAACAGGCAGACCAATGTGATGATGAGTAGTTTATATAAACAATTAGAATAAAATACTAAAGATGAAAGCTCACATATCTTTAACACAAATGGGCCTCTACAAGTAGATATACGCATTTAGAGATATTTATACTTATTTTACTATATCATCACACAGTTAATAGTGTAACAAAGCAGTAAAAGAGAAGTATTTCGTAAATTTGACACATAGCATTTAGAAGTAGTTTACGAGAATCTAGATATATTTTGCTTATTTTTCAACACCATACCGAACAAACACTATTTCATTCATTTTTTTAAAATATCAAATATTACAATTCAGAACAAATCATATTCATGCAGTAAAAAAGGAAACTGGGTAAACACAAAAGTAGTGCTTACCAGAGTGTACGAAGATTCACCTATGAACACTCATCCTACACGCAATTAACACGCAAATTGTAATTTTTCATTCAGTTCAATATTCATGTAAAGATCATTTAGCGAATCAAAATAGTTGGAGATCGTCGACGATGGGTGTTGAAATATACTATTTACAAAATAAAAAGTGTTATTCTTCTTGTAGTATTTTGTAATTTTTTGCGTTCATCAACTTCCAATGTCCTTCTAGCTTAGATAAAATGTACAAAGATTTTCTCACAAAATGGACCAATTATTTCAAATGTCCCTTTAGATTAAATAAAATGTGCGGAGATTTTTCTGCGTCAGTTATTTAAAATATGTTGTCCATTTTGCACATTTTATATTAGTGCCAAAACCATTATTGTTTACACTCTCCATGTTTGTTCATGCATATATTAATTTTCTTATCAAAGGGTCTTCCAAACACACTACTCAAGTACCCGTATGTATTATTTAATTTTGTTATTGCTAATTTAATAACACTGTACAGTGGAAACCCTCTACACCGGTTCCTCTGTAAACCGGTTTCCCCTCTTATTATATAATTCAAAAATCCCTCTAAACTGGCATCCCCTCTAAACCTCCCAAATGACCTGGTCCCAGACTCAGCCGGTTTAGAGCGGTTCCACTGTACTTTATCATCCAATCATTATCTTTTTAACCAATACATTATTGCAGTTTGACTACAATAAACACTGTCATAGTGAACTTTGATATAGTGAAGAAGGTGAAGCATTTGTTCCCCCAACATATACTTCTTTATTACTTATTATTTTGGTAAATGACATGTAAGAGCATTCTAACTTAAAACAATTGACTATTTAATTGTTTGACATACATCAATACCTATGATTGTACGAAAAGCCGAATTTATTTCCAATTTGGTCAAAGTCAGCATACAAATATAACAGTAAGACATATCAAAGACATGATAAGATGTTATTGCATATAACGTTAACATGTAATTGAATTCACAGGTATCAAATTTGCCGGCAGCTTAGTAAAATAATATAGCCGAACACGTGGTTGATATTATGCTGAGTTTGGCATTTTACTGATACATGAGGAATTTCATCGTTTGGTAATTGAATGAGTTTGAATGCAATTTAAACTATCAACATAAGCATGTAGCAAATTGTTTCTCTGATTTGTAACAAAGTCAAATATATTTGTCAATAGGTTTCTTTTGACAACATGAATCCTCTATGGAAAAGGTTTTCGTATAAATAGCAAGTTTATGAAATATTGCCTTGAGGAATTAATTCATTTACTTATAATGTATAAGGTAATAAATATCTAATCTTATGAAACGCTTGCAAGTTTTCCATTTGAATGAAGTTTCCATTCAGGGCCAAATGAATTCTACTCACGATGTTTTTTTGAGAAAATCCTGCTTAAAATAAGATGAAAAAGGAAACGTAAAACCACAAAAACGCAGTATGAATATTAAACTTATTTTTTCATATTCAGAGGTATTTCATCTCACACGACATTCACCACGATTTAAGGTACGAGGAACAACATATTTTTATGATAACTTTTTACTCCTAATTGACGACAGTTGCCATAAAGATAGATTTAATTGATGTCCGTTGCAGTTGCTTAAAATTATAATAATTTAAAACGATTTTTGTCCGCAATATTGTTTTTAATCGGATGATTTATTCATTTTGAGTCGACGCGTCTGCTAGGTGAATTAGTATAAGTAGCAGCGAAAATATGAAATTGTTACCTTCTGCCTATGCCTCGTGTAAAGTGACAGTTAGCTCGTTCACTGATAAGGTAAGATATTGTGTTTCCATTTCTTAATGATCACAGTGAAGTGCTGTATTTATTTTTGTTATTTAACAATTGTAAGAAAATGATTTAGTTAAGAATGTGTGTTGGTTAATACTCTATATTTTATGCTTCATATAGGTCACATGACCTTACATATAAGATTTATTATTTTATGCGACTGTCCGCTTTATTTAAGTGATAATTTGGTCATTCATTGTATAACACGTTGATGAACTAAATTTTTATCGTCATTGATCTTCCACTTTTAGCATGATAAGTAATGTTTCAATGTGTCATAAATAAACGTAATAATCAAGTCAAGTCAAGTTTATAAAATAATGAAATTAAGCCAAATTTGTTAATAAGTTGTTATTTACAAACTATAAAAACATGAACAAGCAAAATAATAGTTTTATATCTGTACAAAACGAGGTCATACTCTCTGTAAATTTTTTTGAACAAACAATCGAATGGTATTAAGTTCTTATATAGATCAAGGGCAATCTCCCAATTACCAATAACAGGTTGTTTTAGAAAACAACGCCATGATATTAATGTTCCTATAAGTATCACCAACAAGGGAGGTATTATGCTGAATATATACATATTTGATAATTTCTATATTTAATGGGTAATAACAGAAAAAAGGTTTCATTTGAAATTACTGACAACGCATTTTAGTACATATCACTAGTGTGAACAATCTTCTAAAGATTTGCACTACTGTCGTATTTTAATATTCATTTGATATTCATCGTCTTCCGTAGTGATAGTGACCTTTTCACACAACGATATAGTATTTTTTGCAAAGTTTTTTGTTCAATACTTTTTTTCACAGTTTCAAAATGAAGCTCCTTCTTGTCGTCGTGCTCTTCGCTGTCCTTAGTGTAGCATTTGGGTCTCCTTCGATTCAAGGTTATTATAATGGACCATATCGACAAGAAAGCTATCTCCCATATTATCGAGGAGGTTATGGATATGAACCCAACTATCTACACTACAACAATTACGGTAAATGTTTTAAAATACAACTTTATTAGCACTGTGTTGCATTTGACATTTCGTTCTTGACACTACACCACTAGCACACATTCCACCGTCATAACAATACTATGATTTATGTAAACTGTGTGGTCAAAATGCACTTGGGTACGATTTATTCATAGAATCTATTATGAATTAGAATAAGTGTTTAACACGAAAAAAACATTTAAATGGTCGTTAAATTATAATTACTGTTTTCTAGCTTATGTTTACTGATTCAGAGTGAATTATAGTCAAATTATATCATTATGAATTATAATCATTTCAGGATACTGAATTTAGAAGGAAGCAACATTTTGCATAGCATAAGGTAATGGAAACATTGTGTCACAAACAAACTGCTTTGCATGAATTTTGCACATCATGTAGTCATTTGTCTACATAATAAAATGGATACAGCATTATTCCTGTTACCATTGTGTTTTATACCTACTCTTCATGAAATGGCTGAATATTTTAATTTCCAAATGCTTTGTGTAAAGAGATTAATTGATAAATAAAATTTATCAAATGCCAATTATGCATGCTTGAAGCAAAGACATCGAGAATATGACAAGATACCTTTAGAGTAATGGTTCCTGGAGAAAACATACGTTGAGAAGAAATCAAAATATCGAAGTAATTATAACAAGCTATAATTGTATAATCGGGTCGTTTTTATTATCTCCATGGCGTGTAATAATTTGAAACATTTAATATTGCATTTGAGCGACATGAGCTATGGAGGACTTCCATGTTGAGTAAATTGTTCATATAAGTAGGAATGTGCAACACAGACATACCTAACGCAATTTATGGTTCCATGATAAAAGCAGCAACAATAACAACTACAAAACAAAAGCAACAAAAACGCAAATTAATAGATTTCTTTATTTATTTTCCAATACCATACCGAACAAACTCTTTGTGCCTGATTATGTAAATCAGTACAAAATTACCACAGGCATACAGAGCAAATAGACTAAGAAAGTGAGAACACAAAACAGTAGCACTTTTCCTCTAACATCATCAGATCCAAATAACAAACAACTAACCGTATTAGTTAATAAAGTATATTTGTAAGTAGCACTTGGGCAATGCTTACAACGATCAACCGTTTACATAAAACACATACATAAAACACTTCTAATATATATCCATACATATTACTTTCTAAACTCTGCATAGTTCAGTTCAATTAAGAATTCCTTAAACGTGTTTAAATATAAATTTATGTCTGGTAAGCATAGGTGCCCAAAGCTGAATGAATTCGTGTGCACGAGAAATCGAACATTTTGTTAACAACTAATCTCAATTTCATTGGTCATAACAACTTTTATTAGCCAATCAAGTTACTTGTTTATCAAGTAACGTAGCTACCAACTTACTGTGGATTAAACAACATATACTATGGATCTTATCCAATCAGAGGAAATTATTTTCTGACTAATTCTTAAAATCAAACGTAAGAAAATATATTTTTACCAACTTACACCCATATGATATAGTCATGCAAAACCTCATGACAAATATGTATAATTATACGTACGCTGTGTGTAGATCATTACCAAAAATGATGACATTTCCATCTACTGTAGGGTTAATCTGTAGGTCTTATAGAATAGACACACAATGATGCTAAATTGACAATGTTTTTAACCTCAAAGATATAATGCTAGTCGGTACGTGAGTGGGTGATTTTGGGCCATTTCTTCGACACTTGTTGAAATATTCTACAATTTTATTCCGAAATATCTATCACAACTTTTTTAAAAATAAAATTAGAAATTTAATTTGATAAACTAGTGAGTGGAAAACTTGAAAATGCGCATGCGCTTTCACGATATGCCGTAAAGAACGACAACTCTGATCGATGATTGGATACATCATAAAACACTGCCGTACTGTAGTCTTTTAAAAACAACTCTTGAACTTTCGGCGTTTTTGTGTGCATTTATTTATTAACACATGTCATTTAAGTCACATACGCATGCCGTTTTGTATTCTTTAATATTTGAATAATCACTGAACGAATAACAAATACATATTCGAATGCGGGCAATGTTTAGTGCAAAGAATCACCAAATGTATCATTACAGTTCTAGGCAATTGCTATGGTGAGCAACACTATTTCTCATACTAAGGAAAACGTATTCACATAAATTGCAGCTTCATAAAATATTTTCTTGAGGAATTAATTCGTATGTTTATATAGCATATATATATATAAGTATCGAATCTTATGAAACATATCCGCAAGTTCTCCACTTCAATGAAGTTTACATTTATACTCAAATTTTTCTGTACATTATGTTATTTCCGAGAAATCCTCATTAAATCACGACGAAAGAGAAAAAATAAAACCCCCAACAACGCAGTATGAATATTAAACGTAGATTTCAATATTCAGAGGTATTTCATCGTACACGACATTAACCGCGATTTAAGGTAAGAAGAACAACATTTTTATGATCACCTTTTAATTCTCATCGACAACAAATGCTATAAAGACATATTTAATTGATGACCATTGCAGTTGCTTAAAACTATAATTATTCAAACTGATTTTTGTCCGCAATATTGTTTTAATCGGATGATTAATTAATGTTGTTCGTTTAGACGACCTGCGTCTGATTGGTGCGTTTGTATAAATAGCAGCGAACATATGAGATTGTCACCTTCTGTCTGTACCTTGTGTAAAGTGACAGTAAGCTCGTTCACTGATAAGGTAAGATATTTGTAATTCGTTTTATTAAAGATAACTGCGCAGTGATGTATTTATTTTGTTTATTTAACAATTATTAGAAAATGATTGAACGAAGAAAGTGCTTTAGTTAATACTGTAATACTACTTCGTTTTTAACAATGTTGTTTAGAAAAAATCTGTGTTTAATTTCAACTCTCATACAGAAATTATTTTTTGATCCATATAAATTTTATGATTTAATATTTTATTAATTACACTAAATTCTATTGACACTGAATTTCAACTACAATGGATATTTTCATAATAATCTAAGTATCATTACATAGCACGATAAGTTTCAACGTGTCAGAAATAAACGTAGTGGTACTAAAATTAACTCTACCCCTTTCATAAATGTTTATACAGTTCATAAAGAAGCAAACCCATTTATATGTACAAATGAGATCATAATCGCCGTAAATCTTGTTGAACAAACATTCTTATGATATTTAGTTCTTGGAAAAAACAAGGACAAAGTCGTAATTACCAACACTTGTCTGATTTCCAAAAAACAACCCCATGATATTAATTTTTCTATCAGTATCACCGGCAGGCAAGGCATTATGCAGGATTAATATATATTTGATAATTTCTATTTTTAGGGTAATAACAAATGAAAAATTTAATTTGAAATTACTGACTAAACATTTTAGTACATAACACCGGTGTTCGTAATCATTTAATATTAAACTTATTTTTTTCATATTCAGAGGTATTTCATCTCACACGACATTCACCACGATTTAAGGTACGAGGAACAACATATTTTTATGATAACTTTTTACTCCTAATTGACGACAGTTGCCATAAAGATAGATTTAATTGATGTCCGTTGCAGTTGCTTAAAATTATAATAATTTAAAACGATTTTTGTCCGCAATATTGTTTTTAATCGGATGATTTATTCATTTTGAGTCGACGCGTCTGCTAGGTGAATTAGTATAAGTAGCAGCGAAAATATGAAATTGTTACCTTCTGCCTATGCCTCGTGTAAAGTGACAGTTAGCTCGTTCACTGATAAGGTAAGATATTGTGTTTCCATTTCTTAATGATCACAGTGAAGTGCTGTATTTATTTTTGTTATTTAACAATTGTAAGAAAATGATTTAGTTAAGAATGTGTGTTGGTTAATACTCTATATTTTATGCTTCATATAGGTCACATGACCTTACATATAAGATTTATTATTTTATGCGACTGTCCGCTTTATTTAAGTGATAATTTGGTCATTCATTGTATAACACGTTGATGAACTAAATTTTTATCGTCATTGATCTTCCACTTTTAGCATGATAAGTAATGTTTCAATGTGTCATAAATAAACGTAATAATCAAGTCAAGTCAAGTTTATAAAATAATGAAATTAAGCCAAATTTGTTAATAAGTTGTTATTTACAAACTATAAAAACATGAACAAGCAAAATAATAGTTTTATATCTGTACAAAACGAGGTCATACTCTCTGTAAATTTGTTTGAACAAACAATCGAATGGTATTAAGTTCTTATATAGATCAAGGACAATCTCCCAATTACCAATAACAGGTTGTTTTAGAAAACAACGCCATGATATTAATGTTCCTATAAGTATCACCAGCAAGGGAGGAATTATGCTGAATATATATATATACTTGATAATTTCTATATTTAATGGGTAATAACAGAAAAAAGGTTTCATTTGAAATTACTGACAACGCATTTTAGTACATATCACTAGTGTGATCAATCTTCTAAAGATTTGCACTACTGTCGTATTTTAATATTCATTTGATATTCATCGTCTTTCGTAGTGATAGTGACCTTTTCACACAACGATATAGAATTTTTTGCAAAGTTTTTTGTTCAATACTTTTTTCACAGTTTCAAAATGAAGCTCCTTCTTGTCGTCGTGCTCTTCGCTGTCCTTAGTGTAGCATTTGGGTCTCCTTCGATTCAAGGTTATTATAATGGACCATATCGACAAGAAAGCTATCTCCCATATTATCGAGGAGGTTATGGATATGAACCCAACTATCTACACTACAACAATTACGGTAAATATTTTAAAATACAACTTTATTAGCACTGTGTTGCATTTGACATTTCGTTCTTGACACTACACCACTAGCACACATTCTACCGTCATAACAATACTATGATTTATGCAAACTGTGTGGTCAAAATGCACTTTGATACGATTTATTCATTGAATCTATTATGAATTAGAATAAGTATTTAACACGAAAAAAGATTTAAATGGTCGTTAAATTATAATTACTGTTTTCTAGCTTATGTTTACTGATTCAGAGTGAATTATAGTCAAATTATATCATTATGAATTATAATCATTTCAGGATACTGAATTTAGAAGGAAGCAACATTTTGCATAGCATAAGGTAATGGAAACACTGTGTCACAAACAAACTGCTTTGCATGAATTTTGCACATCATGTAGTCATTTGTCTACATAATAAAATGGATACAGCATTATTCCTGTTACCATTGTGTTTTATACCTACTCTTCATGAAATGGCTGAATATTTTAATTTCCAAATGCTTTGTGTAAAGAGATTAATTGATAAATAAAATTTATCAAATGCCAATTATGCATGCTTGAAGCAAAGAAATCGAGAATATGACAAAATACCTTAAGAGTAATTGTTCCTGGAGAAAACATACGTTGAGAAGAAATCAAATTATCGAGGTAATTATAACAAGCTATAATTGTATAATCGGGCCGTTTTAATTATCTCCATGGCGTGTAATAATTTGAAACATTTAATATTGCATTTGAGCGACATGAGCTATGGAGGACTTCCATGTTGAGTAAATTGTTCATATAAGTAGGAATGTGCAACACAGACATACCTAACGCAATTTATGGTTCCATGATAAAAGCAGCAACAATAACAACTACAAAACAAAAGCAACAAAAACGCAAATTAATAGATTTCTTTATTTATTTTCCAATACCATACCGAAAAAACTTTTTGTTCCTGATTATGTAAAACAGAACAAAATTACCACAGGCTTACAGAGCAAATAGACTAAGAAAGTGAGAACACAAAACAGTAGCACTTTTCCTCTAACATCATCAGATCCAAATAACAAACAACTAACCGTATTAGTTTATAAAGTATATTTGTAAGTAGCACTTGGGCAATGCTTACAACGATCAACCGTTTACATAAAACACATACATAAAACACTTCTAATATATATCCATACATATTACTTTCTAAACTCTGCATAGTTCAGTTCAATTAAGAATTCCTTAAACGTGTTTAAATATAAATTTATGTCTGGTAAGCATAGGTGCCCAAAGCTGAATGAATTCGTGTGCACGAGAAATCGAACATTTTGTTAACAACTAATCTCAATTTCATTGGTCATAACAACTTTTATTAGCCAATCAAGTTACTTGTTTATCAAGTAACGTAGCTACCAACTTACTGTGGATTAAACAACATATACTATGGATCTTATCCAATCAGAGGAAATTATTTTCTGACTAATTCTTAAAATCAAACGTAAGAAAATATATTTTTACCAACTTACACCCATATGATATAGTCATGCAAAACCTCATGACAAATATGTATAATTATACGTACGCTGTGTGTAGATCATTACCAAAAATGATGACATTTCCATCTACTGTAGGGTTAATCTGTAGGTCTTATAGAATAGACACACAATGATGCTAAATTGACAATGTTTTTAACCTCAAAGATATAATGCTAGTCGGTACGTGAGTGGGTGATTTTGGGCCATTTCTTCGACACTTGTTGAAATATTCTACAATTTTATTCCGAAATATCTATCACAACTTTTTTAAAAATAAAATTAGAAATTTAATTTGATAAACTAGTGAGTGGAAAACTTGAAAATGCGCATGCGCTTTCACGATATGCCGTAAAGAACGACAACTCTGATCGATGATTGGATACATCATAAAACACTGCCGTACTGTAGTCTTTTAAAAACAACTCTTGAACTTTCGGCGTTTTTGTGTGCATTTATTTATTAACACATGTCATTTAAGTCACATACGCATGCCGTTTTGTATTCTTTAATATTTGAATAATCACTGAACGAATAACAAATACATATTCGAATGCGGGCAATGTTTAGTGCAAAGAATCACCAAATGTATCATTACAGTTCTAGGCAATTGCTATGGTGAGCAACACTATTTCTCATACTAAGGAAAACGTATTCACATAAATTGCAGCTTCATAAAATATTTTCTTGAGGAATTAATTCGTATGTTTATATAGCATATATATATATAAGTATCGAATCTTATGAAACATATCCGCAAGTTCTCCACTTCAATGAAGTTTACATTTATACTCAAATTTTTCTGTACATTATGTTATTTCCGAGAAATCCTCATTAAATCACGACGAAAGAGAAAAAATAAAACCCCCAACAACGCAGTATGAATATTAAACGTAGATTTCAATATTCAGAGGTATTTTATCGTACACGACATTAACCGCGATTTAAGGTAAGAAGAACAACATTTTTATGATCACCTTTTAATTCTCATCGACAACAAATGCTATAAAGACATATTTAATTGATGACCATTGCAGTTGCTTAAAACTATAATTATTCAAACTGATTTTTGTCCGCAATATTGTTTTAATCGGATGATTAATTAATGTTGTTCGTTTAGACGACCTGCGTCTGATTGGTGCGTTTGTATAAATAGCAGCGAACATATGAGATTGTCACCTTCTGTCTGTACCTTGTGTAAAGTGACAGTAAGCTCGTTCACTGATAAGGTAAGATATTTGTAATTCGTTTTATTAAAGATAACTGCGCAGTGATGTATTTATTTTGTTTATTTAACAATTATTAGAAAATGATTGAACGAAGAAAGTGCTTTAGTTAATACTGTAATACTACTTCGTTTTTAACAATGTTGTTTAGAAAAAATCTGTGTTTAATTTCAACTCTCATACAGAAATTATTTTTTGATCCATATAAATTTTATGATTTAATATTTTATTAATTACACTAAATTCTATTGACACTGAATTTCAACTACAATGGATATTTTCATAATAATCTAAGTATCATTACATAGCACGATAAGTTTCAACGTGTCAGAAATAAACGTAGTGGTACTAAAATTAACTCTACCCCTTTCATAAATGTTTATACAGTTCATAAAGAAGCAAACCCATTTATATGTACAAATGAGATCATAATCGCCGTAAATCTTGTTGAACAAACATTCTTATGATATTTAGTTCTTGGAAAAAACAAGGACAAAGTCGTAATTACCAACACTTGTCTGATTTCCAAAAAACAACCCCATGATATTAATTTTTCTATCAGTATCACCGGCAGGCAAGGCATTATGCAGGATTAATATATATTTGATAATTTCTATTTTTAGGGTAATAACAAATGAAAAATTTAATTTGAAATTACTGACTAAACATTTTAGTACATAACACCGGTGTTCGTAATCATTTAAAGATTTACACTAGTGTCCAATGACAATATACATTTCCTATTCATAGACTTTCTTAGCAACACTGACCTTGCTTATACAATAACTAAAGAAAAGATATAGTATTTGTACAAAGGTGTTGTTTAGTCAATATCTTCTTTTTCACAGTTTCAAAATGAAGCTCCTTCTTGTCATCGTGCTCTTTGCTGTCCTTAGTGTAGCACTGGGATATATTTCGTACCAAGGTTATCCTTATCGTCCAGATGAAGGCTATCGCCCATATAATCATCCACACGGTTATGGATATGAACAAGATCATCATCCGGGCAGCGGCTATTACGGCTAAAGTAAGTTTTAAAATACAATTTTATTGACAATATATTGCATTTCACATCTTTTTTTATTGACATTGCACCACTGGCACACATTCCCACCGTGATATACTTTGATGTATGCAATATGTGTGGTTAAAGTGCACTTGGGTACGATTTATTCATTGAATTTAGAATGAATTAGATCATGCAATTAACACGAAAAATTCTCGATCTACTTAACTTTAAGTATATGAAAAGTAAGTAAATAGTCGTTACATTATGATTCGACTTTGCTTGCTTGTGTTTGCCTTTTAGAGCGAATTATAATTAACAAAATGTTTTTTGTAGACTCGAATGGAGGATACTGACGGAAGTAACATTTTGCAGAGCAGATGGTAATGGAAACACTTAGTCACCTACAGTGTTTTGCATAAAATGTTTACTATATGTAGTCAATTGTCGACATAAATAAACAAATATAGCATCATTCCTTTTATCATTGTGTTTTATACGTATTCTACATGAATTGGTTAAATATATAAATTTACGGTTGTTTTTTGTTAAGGGATTAAATGAATAATAAATAAAATTCACCATATGCCAATTATATATGTATAAAGTTTCGGATGCCATGCAGACGACAAAATCCTTTTGAATTCATATAAAAATATCGAGGTCAAATGAGCAATACCATTTTTAAAATACGCTGCTTTCAATTTACTTCGTGAACAAAATTACATCGCGAATCATAAAGTTGATATTTAGTTTGGTATAACGCCGCATCAACAGCTAAGGTCATTTGCTGACTTTTCCAGCTTTAACTTTAGAGGAACACATCCAGGAGTCAACCTGGGTTGATCCACCAACATTTCACAAACTAACTGGCCAGCTTCCTCACGTGTGTAATTTTGTTTGGTCCCGGACAGGATTCGAAGAGCTGTGAGAGGCTAGTGATTTCTAGTTAGAGACCCTAACCACTCGACCATGTAGGCCCATGTTGTTATTGAAAATCAGTTACAATATTATATTATTCATTTAAAGTGACATAAGGTGATTTTCATTCAGTGATGCATATTAAGATAAATGTTAAGTAGGAAACATGGCAACTATAATTAGGATTATTAATAATGTGAAATATGGGTACAATATAGCCATGCAACATATACAATAATATAATACCGATAATAGTACAATGTTCAACATGTTAAGAAAAAAAGATATAATGAAAATGTAACTGCCCTTCAAGGGGCTGACAACACAACCCAAGGCGAATTATAAATTATATATTTATTCTTCATACACTATATAGATATATATTTTTTCTGGTACACGTAACACTTAGGGGACCGAGAGATGACTCTCCTTACAACGATACAAAACATAACATATAACTTATTATATAAATTAGAAATGAACAGAATACATTTCTAGTCGGGTGTAGCACCATGTCTGAAAACACATGAAATGACTTAGGACTGACAATAGTACAATACTGAAAATTAGAAAATGTCAATGATACAAAAGATAAAAACACCATACTTACAACAATATTTGGTATGTTGGATTGACTCACTCTTGTCTTTCATACAATGGCTGTGTGGAAAGTGCAAAACTGGATTGCAGAAAACGACTGTCCAGCTCGAAGGAAACGGAATAAGTTACAGATATCAGCTGTTTAACTATCCCAATTCGCCTATATGTAACGGAAAGTGACTAAGAAGCGAAAAGTACTAACTAATGTACATGGCCTACACTAACTACAGGGCTACAAAAATATGAATGAAAATACATTGAAAAACATGATAAATAGATAAGAACAGTGATAAAAATGCGTTACTTTTTGAATCCGTTGACATTGGCTGATTGACAACGAAATTGACATGGCTGTCGTTTATTGACTAATGAAAACATCCAGGCGAACGTGTTGAAATTAGTTAATCCTAGTTTACATATGACATTGAAAATGAAACAAGGAAAGTATGTTAAAATTTAACAATAATATACATTGACAACTAGTTCAACCGAATTAAGAGATATATTTTTTCCAATACCATACCGAACAAACTCTATTAGTGATGAACTGATTAAGTATGCATACATGTAGAAAAATATTCATCATAATAATTTTGTTCAGATGAATGTAAGGGCATAATAACTATGCAAGTTTGGACATACGTCGATACCAAAGATACCCACTATTTAACACTATTTTCATTGTGGTCCTACTATTACTGAAAAAGAAATGTTTTAAAAAAGATAACCGGCGTAGAAATGAAAAAAAAAGAAATTTTGTTCTTTGATGTTATTTTACATTGTTGAAACTTATAGTACGATCAATGTTGTTCTACTTTCTCATCTTAATGAATGTCCTAAAACAATACGCATTATTAGTCCTTAAAACGCGTTGTTGATGTTTGCAATCGACCGCAGTGCAATGAATGAAGCATCTTTAAAAAATATTACGTAAAAATAAGTTCTGCAAATTGTTGTATCATTTCTCTCTTGCATTTTCTTAGCGTATTTTTATGAATTGTTTTAAAAAATATACATCAGTATTGAATTGTTAATGTATTAAACTATTCTTAAAAATCAATATTTACATGTGCATGGTAATACGGATTAATCAATGTATGCAGAGTTATATTTCTGAAAAAGAATGTGACACTTGGAACCCGGGTATATACATTTACGACGTTGCGGTTTCCAATTTGTACTGAATAATTATATTATTTTGTGCAAAAGAAATATAGGGCGAAACTGGTCTGAGAAAGTTACGTTAAAAAACAAGCAAATATACTCGAAAAATTCAGTAAAAAATCAACATTCATAGATACAAATATAACCATAAGATATTTCAAAGATATAAAAAAATGCTATTGCAATAACATTTAAGATCACAGTGGAAAATATCAACGAATTTACAGATATCAAATTTGCATGCAGCGAAGTAACCTTTATTTAATAATGTGATACATTGGAAGGTACGGATGATACTATACTGTGAAAGATTGTACTGGTACATGAGGAATTTCTTCCTCTGATTAGTAACGCAGTCAGATATATTTGTTAACGGCTATTGTGAGCAACATTATTTCTCATACTAAGGAAAACGTATTCACATAAATTGCAGCTTTATAAAATATTTTCTGGAGCAATTAATTTATATATTTGTAATGCACAATGTGATGAACATAAAATATTATGAAAAACGTTTGCAAGTTTTCCACATAAATGACGTTTACATTTATACTAAAATTTTTCTATACATTATGTTATTTCCGAGAAATCCTCATTAAATTAAGATGAAAGAGAAAACATATATGACCACAGCAACGCAGTATGAATATTAAATTTAGTTATTGATATTCAGAGGTATTTCATCGCACACGACATTACCACGATTTAAGGTAAGAATAACAACATTTTTATGGTAACGTTTTGCTCCTTATTGGCAACAAATGCCATAAAGATAAATTTAATTGATGATCGTTGAGGTTGCTTAATATGACATTATGATAATTCAAAATGATTTTCGTCCGCAGTATTGTTTTTAATTTTAATGATTAATTCATTTTGTTCGTTTAGCCGAAGCGTCTGCTAAGATCGTTTGTATAAATAGCAGCGAAAATATGAAATTATTACCTTCTGTCTGTACCTTGTGTAAAGTGACACATAGTTCGTTCACGGATAAGGTAAGATATTTGTAATTCGTTTTATTAAAGATAACTGAGCAGTGACGTATTTATTTTGTTTATTTAATAATTATTAGAAAATGATTGAACAAAGAAAGCGCGTTAGTTAATACTGTAATACTACTTCGTTTTTAACATAGTTGTTTAGAAAAAATCTGTGTTTAATTTCAACTCTCATACAGAAATTATTTTTTGATTCATATAGATTGTATGACTTAATATTTCTAATGACTGTCCGTTTCACTTAAGGTATAATTTGGTTACTCATTGTAAATGTATAAAACTTTGATACACGAAATTCTATTGGCATTGAATTTCAACTATAATATGTATTTTCTTAATAATCTAAATAGCGTTACTTAGCACGATAAGTTTCAACGTGTCAGAAAAAAACGTAGAAGTACTTACATTAGCTCTAACTCTTTCATAAGCGTTAATAAAAATCATGAAGAACTCATTTATATGTGCAAAACGAGATCATAATCTCTGTAAATCTTTTTGAACAAACATATGATATTCAGTTTTTAGATAAAACAAGGACAATGCCGTAATTACTAATACTTGGCTAATTTCTAAAAACAACACCATGATATTCATGTTTCTATCAGTATCACCAGCAGGCAAGGTATTATGCTGGATAAATATATATTTGATAATTTATATTTTTAGTGTAATAACAATTGAAATTTTTAATTTGAAATCACTGATTACACATTTTAGTACATATCACCAGTGTTAATAATCATCTAAAGATTTACACTAATGTCTAATGACAATATTCATTTCCTATTCATAGACTTTCTCAGTAACACTGACCTTGCAAAAGAAACGATGTAATATTTGTACGAAGGTATTTTATATTAAATATCTTTTTTCACAGTTTCAAAATGAAGCTCCTTCTTGTCATCGTGCTCTTTGCTGTCCTTAGTGTAGCACTGGGATATAGTACGTACCAAGGTTATCCTTATCGTCCACAGCATCCACATCCAGGCTATCCCGGATATTATCCGCAAGGTTATGGATATGAACATAGTCATTATCCACAGAGCGGCCATTACCGCTAGGGTATGTTTTAAAATACAATTTTATTGGCAATGTATTGCATTTCACATCTCTTTATTGACACTGCACCCGTAGCACACATGGCCGCCGTGATATGCTATGATTTATGGAATATGTGCGGTTAAAATGCACTTGGGTACGATTTATAATTGATTTTAGTAAGATTTAGATCATGTATTTAACACGAATTATGTAAATGGTAATTAAGTTATAATTGCTATTTACTAGCATATGTTTACCTTTTCAGGGTGAATTATAATGAACAAAATTAACTGTAATATTTTTGTAGACTCGAATGGAGGATACTGACAGAAGTAACATTTTGCAGAGCAGATGGTAATGGAAACACTATGCCACATACATTCTGTTTTGCAATGTTAACTACATGTAGTCATCTGTCTACATAAATAAAACAAATAAAGCTTTATCCCTGTTATCATTATGTTTGATACGTACTCTACATGATATGGTTAAATATACAAAATTCTTATTGTTTTGTGTTAAGAGATTAAATGAATGATAAATAAAATTCATCAAATGCGAATTATATGTGCTATATATATATATATATATGAAGTTTCGGAGCCATGCAGATGACAAATTCTGGAGAAAGCATAATGTTGAGAACATACCAAAATACATTATAGCAAGCAATGATTGTACAATCGGTTTGTTTCCATTATTTTATGGCGTATAATATTCTGAAACCCTTGATATATAATTAGAACTATAGAACATATATACATTGTATATGGTTTTCTCAACATGAAAAGTCAATAAATGCAAATAGCTTATTTCGATCAAATGCAAGATCAAGGGTCTCGGAATATTATACGCCATAAAATAATGGAAACAAACCGATTGTACAATTATACTTTACGTAAGATATTTTTGTGTTCCATAGACCTTACGTAAAGTATAATTGTATGATAAAAGCAACAACACGTACAACTAAACAGAAAAAAGAACAATTACACAAAAAATGTACCAGTCGATCCACTTACACTGTATAGCTCCTGCATACGTTTCATACCATGAGAAGAATTCTGTCGATTTAAATAATCGCCATATTACCTGTTTTTGTCATTAACTCCATTTTTTTGGTGATGTAATTTGTGTACAGTGATATAAATGAGAAGGTACTATTTTCAAAATACACCGCTTCCAACTTACCATGTTTCGAACAACTATGAGGGGCTTGTGATTTCTAGTCGGAGACCGCAACCACATGAGCATAAGGGCCCATGTTGTTACAACTGATGAATAGGCAACATGGCACCTGTAATTAAGATTATTCATAACGTGAAATATGGGTACCATATAGCCATGCAACATGTTAGGTACAGGTTTTCAATTTATCTACACGATCCACGTACATGCTTAACTTTCATGTAAGAATTCAGCAGATCAATTGGAGCCTGAATTAAAGTTATTGCAGTTCAAAACTTCAAATGCGAATTTCTCAAAATGAGGAAAAATGACATACGGGTTTGTAGAAATAACCCGACGTGACAACTATTGTAAGTATTTAGTCTGAAGTGAAAGGTTTCCTGATATAGGCATTTTGTTGTCGTTCAACACGTTGACACTTAAGTGGTTATTTTGTTCGAATAATTAATGTATATAGGATTAAAACTGTAAGTTTGACAAGATAATTCCATAATACTCATTCGTAATGAGTCAAATTCAGAATATTCAGATAAACAAATTTGTTTACCAATTACAGTTACGAATTTTACAAATAAAATCCAATTATTTATAATATTATTGTCACTCTTGTCGTGTCCATTGGCTATTGTGATAATACTGTCCCAGCTGACATTCATCGATAATCTATTGTAAAAAGGTGTGGCTTGATAAAACAATATTCTTTAACATTTGCTTCTTGTCATGATCATGGTTTTCATTAGTGTAGCACTTAGCTGTGCTGCGTATGAACATTATGGACGATCGAGCGGCAGGTATACAGGCTATGATCCGAAGTACACTGATCCGCGCTGTCCAGTTTTCAGTCACAATAAAAAACATGATAACTATGATCGAGGTCGCCTGCACTCATGTAAGGCAAGGATTAGTTCGGCTGTGTAAGTCGAACAACTGTCCTTGATTTATCAACAACGTCATAATAAAATGGTGACAATAAAAGTTGCTTCGCCATAATAGATATATACTCTGGAACAGTCAAATGTGATTCATCGTAAAATAATGTATTGATTAATTTCTTGATGTTAATTTTGGTAACCTTGCGGGTCGTGTTTGAATTCTTGTTTAAAAACATAATTTAGCTGGTAGGCTTTTGTGGTACACAAATTTCAAATACAAATCTATGCTCATTCATGCCTTTATATATGAATTTTGTCTAAGGCTTCAAAACCCAACAAGGTATGTTCTTGAAACTTAGGATATTGTCAAGTGACAATGTGGAGACAAGCACAGCATACAAAATCATAGTTCTTTACATTTAACTTATTGTCCTATGTTTTATTTTATTTATAAATTTTGAAGCGTAACCTCAAAAATACGAAATCCTGATCGCGCCATTTATAATGTCGCCGTCGCGTTTTATGCGACAATGCGAAGCCACACTCGACCATGGGAAGTGACATTTGAATAATGTCGCGCTTTTTAGCCAACGATATAATAACCAATTTCTCCATTATTTTATACTTTGATTACTTTAAACGCTTACATGACACTGGGAAGTAATCTATTTTTGAGTTACTTTCCTTTATCTAATAAACTTTTAACTTCTGTTTAAATCAGTACTCTGTAACGTATCAAAGCACACAATTGAAACTTTAAAGATTCTTACTTCAATGCTTTTGATCGCGGTCGATTTTATACATTGATATTGATAAAAAATAACTACTTCTAAAAAAGTTTAGATTTGAAAGGAATGTATTCAACAAGGCTTAAAACTGAATCTTACTTTTTCATTGTCTTATCTCCCGTGATTACTTGCATATTTATATCATTTTTCTTCTTGGCCTCCTGGGACCTGGCAAAACTTTTGGCGGGGAATAGGCCATGTTTCATGAGACGCTTTTGATTTAGATACGAATTAGAACATACTTATAACTCGAAAATCCAGCGTTCTGTTTCATACATAGTGCATCATAAGACGGACGCCTTTGGTTACCATAAATACAAAAAAAACATTTAAAGCATTTAACAAAGTATACGAGCCTAACATGAGTTTCATGCGATGTCGCTGTGCCTTCAAATTGTCTAAATACACTGTGATATACATTCTGATCTCAGACATGAATATCAACATGATTACTGTTTGCTTAAATTGACTTTTACGGATTTTACAATTTCAGTAACTGACATACAACAAAGTAATTATATTTTTGTAGACATCGGCGGCTGAGGTTGACGGATGTCCTATTTTGCATAAATTGTAAATGACAAACAACAAAAGTGAAATGCACATTTCATCTTACTAGTAAAATGTGATTACTTTATTTTACGTTGATTAAATGACAAGTTTAATAGTTTAAAAACAAGATATCTGACGAATGGTAACCATATATGGCGTCCCTACAAATAACCAAAAAAATGAAGCTTAACAAATGAGTCTTAAGGGCCCGCAAATCTTTGTTTTCAGAAAAAGAATGCATGTTTCACAATTTACTAGGCGGGTTTTTGTTAGTGATTAGTTTTTAATTGCGTGATTGATGAAATTTGTTGGTTTGCGCGATGGAGCTGAAGCACGTGTTGTATAAATACCTGTCCTGTCTGTACACTATGTGAAGTTACTGCGAGGTAATTCACAAAAAAGGTACGTTTTGTCGTTATTTAGTTTAATTCAATGTATATCAGAAAATAAAAGTTGGTGGTACTTTAGTGAAATCTATTTACTAGGTTTCAAAACTCAGCGAGGCAACATGATAAACAAATAAATGTTGCGTAAAGGTACACTAATACAGCATGTCTACGATTGTATGGATGCTTATGTCACAGTACAAATTCCGATAATGCACTATGAACGAATATTCTATAATTGAACAACAAATACAGATAAAAGAATCATGACGTTCTTTGATTCTGAAGTTAGTATGTCTATTTGGATAAAGATTATGATCTGTATTTGGATAAAGATTATCTTCATATGAAATGCTGTAACATTAAGGCGTAGATTAACATTACAAAAGTCGAATATATTAATACCATAAACTTTATATTTACAATTTAGAATATGAATTATTGTAACAAAGAAAATAATTGAATTTGGAGTGTAGTAAGTAAGCAGGCAGATAGACAGGTGAGTAAGTAAGCGAGCAATCAAGTTTTTTTAAATAATCTTGCTGATATCTTATATTTATATGCGACTTTATTATGAAACAATATTAACTTTTTAACCTAATTGTATCACTCCAAATAGTGTATTGATTGGATATGTCACTATTGTTATAAATTTAGAAATAATTTCTGTCGTTTTATACGATCTTGATAACAACATCACACACTTTAAACTCATTTATTAAATTCATGAAGCCATCCTTAAAACTGTTGTTTTTCGGTTATGTTGCGCAAACTGTTTACAGCGGATTGGTGTGTAGGCATTTTACTATTTTTAATTGTGTTAACAATATGCCGTACAGAAAGCGAAAGTCTTGTTGTCATAAATCGCTAAATGTTTTTTTGCGGGGGTTGGGATGTTTTGAATGGGTCGGCTGTGTAACTTCGAACCTGTATTTTTCCAATAATGACGTTATATGGATATTGATGACCAAATTGTCGTAAAGTAAGCCTGACCTTTCCCATACAGTATGAGAGTATATAACTGCATATATAAACTTAATTTTATTTGTTACTCTCTTTTTTTACACAGTGTCAACATGAAGTTCTTCATTATTCTTGTGGTTTTTCTTGTCATCAGTTTAACGCATGCCTTTTTTATGGACGGACCTGGACCAGGAAGCGTCGGTATGAACGTTGGCCCCAGATATTATGGGTATGGCATCAGATCTTTAGGGATTGGCCCCTCACACTTTGGACATGAGTATCACTACATAGGATAAGGGCTAAATATCTGATACTGCAGACACTATGTGTAGTGGACTATGTGAGTTGTTATTTGATAATGATAATTTTATAGATATATTGTTGTATTTTAAATCTTTGTATTAACACTAACACGAACAAACATTCCTGTCATGCATGTAAATTATATACATGCATACATTCAAATAGTCTCAATCAAAATGGTCAATTAAGAAATACAATAAAACTTCAGTATTACGAACATCGATATCATGAGAACCCGAATTATCTCGAGGAGTTTCTTAAAATATCGTCAATATTAATTTTGTTCTTAGTTGTGTATAATTTTCAACCAACGAACAAATATCTCTTTATTACGAGCACCACGTTTATCTTGAGCATTTAGACTGTTCCGATAACTCCTCGAGATAACGATTCACTGTATACACATTTCAGAAAGTTAATAATCAGCTTCATGAAAAATGGTTTATTTATTTAAACATTTTGTACGGTCTGAGCTCACCCTTTTTCAGTGTCTCTATCAGTTTACAAGTATTTTTTTACATTTCAAGTAGATGAAAAGTAGCAAATAATTTTTATCATTTCTTGTAGATAACCCTCACCACTAACGTTAGATGGAAGCTACATTTTACAATAACAGCTGATCTTCTTATCGGAAACATTGAATTTGAACAAAATGTTTTATATGAAATGCAAACAACGTAAATGAATGCGTAATAGTTTGTCTGTATAAATAAAGGAATATACCATTATCCTAGTTAATACTGTGTTTTAAACAAAAGACGATATTGATGAAGTTTTCCCAAAAATAGACGAAAAAAATCATCTTTGGAACGAACATGCTTCGTAGATGATAGTCTCAACCAATAGCCAGAATATCAGTGGGCAATAACTCAAGAGCAATAAAGAGCAAGTTAAACCTTGTTTACCATGTCCAATTATAAATAAAACTAGACCTATCACTGAATTGTGATTAGATACCCCAACAAAATGGGGAGAGACCGCGCGACTGACCGACCGACCAACCGACCAACCAACTTCATTTGCGGGTGTATAAATTAAATAAATAAACGAACTAATGAACCATCATCATCATATTGAAAGTGTATTACCGTACAATACGAACAGTATGTTTTTCATGACCATGATAGATTAAATCAGTATGAGATTCTTCTAAATGAAAACAAACCCATGCACTCACTTTATCACTTCAACAAACAGCACAAACGTGTCCTAGTAATGTCTAGTTTAACGACTGAATTAGCATTAATCAAATTGAGCTAGCTTCATTTTTTCAAAATCACCTTAAATTTTGCATTTGATATTTCAATTATTTGTCTAAATAATAACATTGCAGCGAATGACTTTAATTTTATAAATCATGTCCTTAAATGCAAGCCAAGAGAAGATAAAACAAGAACGATAGGTTTATTCAGAATATGCATAGTAATCTCCCTTTAATCAAAGTGAACGTTCATACCCATCAACAGAGCGTTTATGTTGCCATTAGGGTTTAAGGTCGTATTTGAACAATTTTTCAGTTACGAATATACGGCGGGCGGGTCACCTATCCAGTTTTCCTGGACTGTATACTAATCAATACTAACTTACCCTTGCACATTGAGCCGGCAACTTCTTCACATATGGAGGATAATGTACATTTTTTATCAAAATTTCATAGAAGGGTATGACCTGCCGTGACCAGGATTTGAACCTGGATCGCCGGGTTACAAAACTGGCGTACTCTCCACTGGACTACCGTCGCGGTCATCAGCGGAGCGGAAAGATGTAGACTGATGAATTGCAGTTCGGCATCTAGAATAATGTTCTGCACTTCCGCGTTTGATTGCGCTGTGATTAAAACATATCTTCAGCTAGTGCGATTAGCAAAAATGATGTACGTAAATATCAAGTATTACACTAACAACCATTTACACAACATTTCATATGAATTAAATCTTTGTCTTGGAAATTGTAAAGACAGGGTATTGAACTTTTTGTCGTGCCCGGGGTAGGCGCGAGATTAAACCCCAATAATTAATTCCGTTTGAATTGATTGCGAAGTTTGTGAATATTTGAATGTAATGGTTGAAATCTTTGTAATAGTTGTAGCAAGAAACAATTCTAGCCAATTAATGTTTAGCCGTTGTTAACTCGAAATTTTCATTTTCTACAGCTTTTATTTTTTATTCACTTCCTGTTCCGATTTATTGTTCTTGATCACTATTTTACTATCTTTCATTTCCATTTTTGTTTCATTCCTGTAATATATTCACCACGAACAGCTGACGATAGGTCCGAAAACAATCTACAGCATAAAACGCTTTTATTTACGAACAAGGGTCAACTATATAAGAATATGTAAGAATATACATTGTACATAGATATAGTAGTCGTTTTAAAGGAAATGAATGATAAAGCCTGTTTATTTATCAAACTGATTATATATCATTTTATCGAGGTCTAGAATAAAACATTTTCTTGTTTGTATGTCATGATATATTATTAATTGCATATCAAAAACGTTTGATTGAATATGACATATCACGGTGGTATTATACAAAAAATAGTTTTAAGGTTTTGGGTTGTAACTCGGACCTGAAGAACACTTCAAGTTCGAATGTGATCTTGATTTCAACATCGGGCTATAGCAAACATATTATCAGAAACCAAGACATCTTCATTGGAAACAGTGTTGAATTTATAAGGTATGCATAAACTATGTTATTCAAGTCTGGAAAAGACCTTCTTAACATAGCCGGTACATTCAGTTTTTGAACAGACCATGCAAAAATGTTTGAAACTAATGAAAGTCTATGACCGACGATCACGGGATTTATTTGGTTGGTTTATTCCCCAAACAATAATTCGTAAATTCTATTGATTTCATGATTGTATAAACAACATTAGTTGAATACCATGTCACGATTATTTTCAACTCTTTGTGCTTGATACAATTAATTTACCACTAATGATCAAAGGCATGTTTTATATCTAGATAAGAAGATGCAAGATTCATTATCGGCGAAGTGTAATGCACAGAAATGCCTATCCAAATGTTAATTAGTTCATGTTTGTTTTCTTGCAAGAGCCCGTTTTTGTGTTTTGAATTTTATTAGAAAACATGACAATTAATAGTACTGGCTCTTTTAAAGGAACATTTTGCCATATTTTAAAAACGTTTTGATGTCACTAAAGTTATTCATGTAGTACTTAGATTAAACACGAAATAGGAACACAACTTATATGAAATCTTAAACTAAGTGCGTGTTTTGTTTTGTTTGGCGACGGCTGTAAAAAAGACACAGCTGTACTTCATACATCATATCTTTTGAGCACAACAGAATATTATGAGAATGGTATGCTTGATTTCATTTCGAACTCGAAACATTGTAAAAGATTATTTGTTCATGAAATAGGTTAATTTTCATTTCCATGCAACAACTTCGTTTGTTTAAAATTTAGCGTCAGACCACACTTCATCAAACTTTTTTTGTCTTTTTTAAATTGACTTAATTTGTCGTAAGTTACGATACATCATGAATAATGATTGTGCACATCTGCATTTTAATATAAATACCGGAGAAAACCTGTCAGTACCGAGTGTTAATTTTACAGGAACCCTGTAAACAAGCAAGGTAAGAAACTTACATAACGTTAAAATTTCTACGTTCACTTCAATATTTTATTCGTCTGTTGGATAGAGATTGTATGAATTAGGAATTAGCATATTGAGTTTAATCTCTTGTCGGCACTAGAGTAATATGTGATCATTTTCTCACAATATCTTAATTATTGTCTTATTTAGCACAAAACATTTTACCTTATTACTTCCAGAGAAAGACTGAATGCTGAAGTATTGTTGTTTCTGCTAATTAATTGTTTAATTATTTTTATATTTATGTTGCTATCGTCTTGATTTATTACCGTGATGTTTCAATCATAATTAAACCAACTGGTGGTCGAATCTATCATAGATCAATAGAACTATTTTTGAACTGAGCTATTGCGACATCCCTATTGCGTACATTACCAGTATTAACATTTAATGTCTAAGCACGCGTGTCTTTCAGTAATATTGAAAATGTTCCCCTATTATAGTATTGATCTATAGAGATATGATTGACTTGCCAACAAATAAACCAACAATTGAATGGATTTAGATGTGCTTGTTAATAAATATTATATTTGTATGTGCTTTATGTACTTTAGAGTGATGTTATTGTTGTATTTATTGTCGTTTTGTTTGAATAATAATAATAAAACGAATATACACGCTGTAAAAGTCGTTAGTGCAAGGATAATGTTTGAAATTTAAATATGAATATTTTCCAATTCGTTTAGAATGCGCCAATTTGAAGACATAGTCCGGTTATGTGTCAATAATTTAATTATATCACATGTTTCAGAAAAGATAAATTTTCTAACATTCTCCAATATGGTGTTAAAACAATTCTTCATGTTCATGGCAATATTCTATATGCACGTATTAATTATTTCAACGCACACCGAACCTAGAGCTTTCAATATTTGCATATGACATTGTTCCTGTTTGGCCTGATTTGATGCAAGGTGTTGTAATGAAATTTCAAAAAGGGACTGATAAATAGGTTACTAAAACGATGGGCAGCGTTTATACGCAGCATTCATAGAGCCAATGCTGTGATATGAAATTGTTAAATTGTTCCTAATCTTCTCTTTGTACAGTGTCACAATGAAGCCTGCAATCTTCATTCTTCTCGCTGTTATGAGTGTAATTGTTGCCTCTCCCTATTCTAGAACACCATATGTAGCTTACAGCAATATGGCAGACAATGGCCCAAGTAATTCTTGGCATTATCAGCGTTATATGCTTAACCGAGGTACACACGATCATAAATATTTTTATAACATCTTCGATGTTACAAATTTCTATAATTTATATACGTTTTTAACTTTTCAATGAATTGTAGTAACCCGCCGCAGTGTCTCTCAATCACACTTATATCACTGTTTTGGAAAATATTTATTTCATTATGTAACATTTGTAAAACTCACTGTCTGTTTAATATTCATTACTAATTAAGAGATATTCGTTCATACACGTGTATGTATTTTAGGACATTATTACAACCCATTTGGGTACGATTATGACGGCTAAAGAGAAGGTGACATTCGGCAGAGATAAGAAGCTTATCAACTTACTGTTTGCACAAATATTAATATAGAATTGTCTCTCACCTGTGAGCATGAATAAATAAATAAAAGTTTGAATGCGGCTTGTTTGTGTTTTATGTTAGTTTGTTATTTTGTAGAACAGTCAATATAACCTGTGATGACAAACCTTTTGGAGTCATAGCGAACAATTTACATGGTGCAAATATTTTTACAATACAACTTAAGAACAGTTTAATCATTTGAATATACTAGCTTATGTAACTGTATCCCAAACAATCAGTAATTTGTATCCAAAATGCTGGACAGAAGGAAGTCGCGACAAACGACAGTAACACTCGTAGAATTTGAAGTATAAAAAGATGCACGTTTAAATATGGGCCCTAAAAAGACCAAACCATTTATAATTCTATAAATGTTGTATATCTATAAAACACTATTCTATAAAAACATTTTTGGTCTCACTAAATTACAATAAAGCGTTTTATCTGGCGAGCACGTTCTTTGTGTTCTTGTAGATATAATATCTTCGTTTTTATAAATGAGAAGCACTTGCCAGATTGGTGAACGCAATGACAATCAGAGAAGAAATACTTAAAAATAGAATATATGAAATTTACGTCAGTTTTCAGCAATATTACAGTTACATACTCACGAACTGTAACTTAAACAGTGTTCCCGCTTTCTATACCAGTACTGGGCAAGGGTACGAACCTGAAATTAGTAGACCTCGCCCCTTCATATTGAGCTCAACGGACTAGCTACATTTAAATGCATGATCTGAGCGCATAGAAATAAGTGATACCAAGTTAGTATCTAATTTTTTTGTGAATGACAGAAACTTCAATAAAAAGCCAGAGAAATAAGAATTTTCCGCAGGTCTGATATTCAAAGTGGTTTAAAAGAAACAAGCAGAGAAACAACACATTCGCAGATGAAAAGTTATTGTTTTTAATTATTTTGGTGGCCAATCGTTGACGTTTACCGAGATTAATTGCTATGCAAGTAACGTTATTGTTTTGTATGAGCTTATGCCAACACCCGTCTTTCTTTCTTAAATTGGACCATTTGACTGAAATAGATAAAGAATTAACTCTTTTTTTAATTCATCATATCGGCCATTTATCATTTTATGAATATAGTTAATAAGCTACGGCATGATTGAGCAGAAATAAGCATTTCTACCGTTAAGAAGAAGAAAAGAAAATGATAATTAATGACTGTGACACCTGAGGGAATTGATTTATATATTAAAGTAATTCATAAAACATTTGAAGGTATGCGTGCATGAAGGGCCTATCCCGTTTTGTACAAAGAAGTAGATAGGTACCTTATAGCTTTGACCCCTTTATTCACTTCATTAGTATGTTTATTTTCTGATTTATTACCACCATTCATGCTGCTGATGATTCTCTGAAGTATAAATACATTTCCATCAGCAAAAATATCATATGCTGTGACAGTTATTTCCTTTGGTCTGGACCACGTGGAATTCGGCACCCGTCTTCGAATAAGGTAAATTGTTTTTTTAAATACTGTTTTAATGTATTATTGTGAAGATTTGAAATCAGCTTATATATTAGAGCATGTATAGTTGCTACGGCATATGATACTTAATTGGATGGCATGAAAGCTTCGAAAGCTTTTTGCTCTTAAAGTTAGGAATACAATTGTGAAGATGGGATAAAGAGCCTGCTAAATATTATCGCTCGGTATCAAAATCCTGCATGGTTCCGCCACAAAGCAAAGCACACATGAATCATGATGAAATTGGCGGAAATAAAAAAAACGTGTAAAGGAATAGATGTAAAAACAACAGAATATACAGCTCTTAATCCCTACTTATAAATTTGATAGCACCACAGGTGTATGGCGTTGCCAATAGGACAAAACACAAATCCACCGAGAATGCTACATACAACGATTTGGCTTTTGAAAGAAACTACAATTAACAGTCATGGTCATTTTAACAGTTATTAAAACCTGCATGATCATGAGGCACCATGAGGTTGAATATAGATATTGTTTAAATAGATCGCTGGATATTATGCCACACTGCACAGAATGAAACACTTTATATGAATACTGTTAATAAAACTCGTTCTCATTTCTGCATTTTTAAGAATTAGATTTGTTCTTTATTCAAAAATATGATATTTGTCTGAATTTCTGCCGCATTTTCTGCATATGGTTGGTAGATATTTCGGTCAAGAGTATTGCAACAAATTGCTGTGCGAATATCGTCATAGCTACGCACCATTCCTCCCTTTTTAGAGGCAACATGAATAAAAAAATTAAGTAAAAAAACCCTATTCATGTTGTTATTATGCTTAAAAATCAACATAGCAAAAAGATATGTTTCATTTCGTATACAGCCTTATGATGAAACTCCAATTTCTCGTCCTCCTCACTGTTGTCAGTGTGGCTGCTGCTAGTCCACAACAAAGATATATACCATGGGTTTACTACCCCGGCTATGGAATTGAGTACACAAACGGGTACCCCAATGGTCCACACTCATGGCATGACACTGCGTATAGAGGTAGCTTAGAAGCTGGTATTGGTGTCGGGTAACACTATGGTTTTGTACGGTAAGTAAAGTTTAATACAGCGTAATGCAGTGTATATTCAATTACAATTAATTGTTCATTGATTGTACGGCCATGTTGTTCATACATAAGTAAGATTTAAGACTTTTTATCATACTTTAATAAAAATTCTTTAATTAGTTTTTGACCATTGTTTCAAGTTATCACTAACCAGAAGAAATTCAGCATTTACCTACTTATGAATACTGTAGAAAAATATTTTGTTAGCTATTTATACTTTGAAACTCAATAAATTGCATATTCTTCAAAGATTTCAATCCGAAGGAATAAAACCGTCGCTTGACTGCGAGCAATATATAATTCAACTCGGTGAATTATTGAGTAACAAGACTAGAATTGAAATAACTATAGAACACTCCGTTTTGTTTCAGCCTAACACAAGAATGATTCACGAATATTTGGTACTATGCAATTCAACAGACACGTTGAAATATTTACCATGAAATGATTGTATATTACCAGAGCTAATACTCGCTTAATAAAATGATACTTTATCATTTAATCTCCTTTTTGATGCAGTGAGATCTCTCCAAAGCAATAACCACGGGGAGAAGCAAACTTATGTTGTTGTTGAGAGGCTGTCATACTAGATAGATTAAATTAATAGTTAAATTTTACAGTGGGGAAATCATGCTGTTGTCGAAGGGAGGTTGTTGCTAAAGCGTACCGCTCTGGAGAGGTTGCATGGTACATGAATAAAATAAAGGCATGTTCCGTGTGATTTACTTATCAGAAACTCTGGTTTTATAATTATTATTGTCTGGTTTGAAAATCCTGAACGATCCTTCCATCGTGTGGTAATATTTCCTACTTAGAACTGAGACAGCGCTGTTCTACATGCAATGTTCAGACATAAAATAACACAACCAGACATCAGTTAGTCATTTGGCTTAATCCTTAAAGCGAGAAGTTGATAGATATCTATAGATATCTTTGTGACACAAAACGTAATACATATAAAGTGACATCAACACAGATATTTATATTCTTTGTAACTCGATAAATGTGATCACTCAGTATAGCGACTCTACATATTTCCTCTACAAAGCGACGCACACATAGACATGATAAAAACGGTAGAAATGAAAATATAGCACAATCTTTCCAAAGCAACACCCTTTGGGAGAAGTAGCTTTATGCTGTTGTTGAGAGATTGTTATGCTGTTGTTGAGAGATTGTTGCTCTAGAATGGTTGAAATAATAGTTAAATTGTACAGTGTGGAAAACCATACTGTTGTTGGAGGGAGGTTTTGCTCAAGACAGAGCCGCTCTGGAGAGGTTGCACTGTACATGTAATGGAACAAAATAATTATCACGCTCTTAAACCTTACTTAAGAATTCTGATAACACCACAAATGTATTACCTTGCCGATTGGACAAAGTCTACACAAGTCAAATGCTACACAAAGAATCGGACCTTTAAATACAAATACAAATTTCAAGTATTGTTCGTTTGGCATATGCAAAGAGAAACAATTTGTGCTTGTATTTGCCTTTCTGGGTAAACTACAGTATAAACTACCAAATGAAAACCTTGACTCTTACTAATTATTGCACAAACACTTCACAAGGATGAACCTAAAAGTTGAATACAAACAAAGGTTAATCAGATTGCAAAACTGTACAATATGAAACACTTTAATCAGACATTAATCCTACCACGTTCTCATTTGTGCATTCCTCTGGATCAAATTTATTTCTTATTCAAACATGTGGCATTTGTCTGAATTGTTTTGACATTTTCTACACACGGTAGATACTGATGTGAAAAAAATTATAAGAAATTGCCGCGCGAAATATGAGCATCACTAACACGTGATTCCTATTAATTTAAGACGCATAAAATTAATGAAGATATTTATCATATGTCAAAATATGAAACACACATTCGTCACTTATTTATGTGCATATTAAACAAAATTTTATAAATCAAAACAGATTCATTTTGTTATCATTCTTTGCAACAACAGTTGAAAAAAAGATGTCATTGATCGAAGAGTTTTTGCTCACGAAAATTTTAATAATTATTTTTATGCACAATTAAGTCAGTCCGTTTCAACGATGTATATGATGCAAGCATTCCGCAGTTGTATAAATACCTTTTGACATATGCAACTATTGTCTTTTGCTTGCACTGCGCTTGAAGTTACATTCGACTCTGAAGTAAGTAAAAATAAAAATCATTTATTTTCATGTGTGTATTATTTAATCATTTTTATACCAGAATGGGGAAGGCCGACGAGCATTTGAAAATGATATTACACAATGATAAACTACATAAGACTTCTATTAAACGATTTCCCCTTTCGAATTAAGAGGGAACTTTTTTTCAAGTGTTGTCCTACCACTGAAGTGCGTGAAAGATTTTACCTTAATTTATAACATATATAATGATAGAGTTAGGTATTTTTTACTTGAATAAATGTGTGAGCGAACTTGCTACGAACGATTTCTAATATGAACATCCTTAAAGTTGCTTACAGTTTATAACATATACATTTATAATTGTACAGATTTATAATATCACAGCTCCTATTGCACCATTTCTAGTTTGTTGTGTTACTGAACTCAGATTTTATTGCGATATTTTGATTTATAAGTATCAAGATGCTTCCAATGTATGTACATACGAATACAAATTTCCGGGCTTTGGGACGAATTATGAAAACTTAATTATTGGATCACCTTTTTTACATATGTAATATTTTATAGTATATTTCTGATTAATGCACGCCACGTTATGGTCTTATTTAGCAATTTTAATTATGCAAAATGAAAACAAGATTAATATAGATGGAATATTTACGACAAATATACCAGTACAATTATCTTCAGTTTGTGATGAATTACGGAACCTGAATCGTTGCCTCATCTTTTTACATGCGTACTGTTTTATAGTATACTAGTTTTTCATATTAATGCGCAACATGTTCAGTTTCAAATTACGTTTTAACGTCAATATTAAAACTACCTCTGTTAAACAATTATTTATTTTCGGTTCAGATTTCAAGGTTTCCGCTGTATTTTTACTCGATAATTAGACCATCTTAACATTAAGACAAATGCTGTATTTTAATAAACATTTTACAGTTTGTAATCTTATTTATTTGTGTTTCATTATAGGTTTTATTTCATGTACAGTGTTATGATGAAACTCCAAATTCTCGTCCTCTTGGTTGTGTTCAGTATGTTTGTTGCTAGTCAAGAATACGGCTATATACGACGTGTTTACTACCCTGGCCATATATTTGGTTATAGAAGAGGATACTCTAATGGTCCACACAATTGGCATAGTCCCTGGACACAGCAGCAGTATGAATCAGGTTATGGTTATGGGTAATACTATGGATATACACGGTAAGTGTAGTTTAATACAGTGTAATATAGTGTATCTTCAATTTCGAGTTAATTGTCCATTAATTTTTAATTATCGGTTAGCGGTTTAACGCTTACGAATGAATTCGTCGATATCACGGCATACTTTGATAAAAATGCTTTAATTGGTTTATAACTATTATTTCAAGACAGCACTTACCAGAAAAAATCAGCATTTATCTATCAATACTCTAGAAAAATATTATTGTTCGCAATTTATACTTTGAAAGCCGGTCAATTGCATTTTCCCAAAGATTACAATTTGAAGAAAAATAAGAACCTGATTGTATACAATATATAATTCAACTTGACAAATTCTTACGCGCTTTTATTGTGTTAATAACAAAACCACAATTGGAATGATACATAATTATAGAACATTCCATTTTGTTTTAGACTACCACTAGAATGATGCACGAATATTTGGTACAGCAGCCAGAATATAATACAACAGACATGTCGAAATATATTTACCATGAGATGCATGTATATTACCATAGCAAATATTCGCTTAATAAAAATAAATAAAAAGATACGGTCATTGTTGTAAATATAAATAAAATAAAGGTCTGCTCTGTATGATTTTGTAACTCTGGGATTTTATAAATTGTTATTGTGTGGATTGTCAATTTTGAACAATCGATCCATTATATGGAAATATTTCATACTTAGGACATGTTGAGACAGTGCCATGCAAGCAATATCATCATGGTGTAATTGATATCCACTATTATAGCATAATAAAACTACCAAATTTGAGCATTACGTCTGCTAAGAACAAAACTTAATGTTGTCGTATATATAGCGTATGACTGAATATTCTGTTTATTTCCGGGTGGGAAGTTTTCAGTATTCCAAATAGAGTTGTAATCAAAATGTATTCAATAAAATGAGAGGATATAGCGGTTATTTTAGAGTGTTTGGTACAATGAATTCGATTATAATATCCCACCTAATTTCAAGGCAATTTACATATCTAAATATAAAATGAGTAAAGAATTACTTGTTACGGTCATATAAAATTTTCATCCCTGCACCTGTTATAGGAGTGGTTAGGCGTAAAAATATTTGATTTTGAATAACCGACCTACCCTAATTTTTCCCCGCGACCCTAGACTTTTTATTAGACCCAAGGAACTGTACATCCACTATCCCGTTTTTTTAACTTTCGGGGATGATAAAAAAATCTCACGGAAATTTCCTATCTTCCTATTCTATTTTTAATGAGCATGTCATCAGAAACAAACACTTGTTTTTTTTTGTTTTGTTTTGTGGCCCCCGTATAAGTCCCCGAAGTTTGATTCCTGGCGCTCCCACATTTTCTGTAGCTTTTTATGTAACGAGAAAATGACATAATTTGTAACACATGTAGAAACAAATACTATGCTGAAACATTCAAGAAAACCGATTAAGATCATTTTGATCAAGATTACAACCCATCAACATCACAATCAAATAGAATAACTAATCCAGTCAGTAACTTTAACCCTGAAATCTACCAGTAAACCCATTTACGGTGTTTGGTGATCAGGATCAAAATTAATAGTTTTTCATCTCCCAAGGCCCGGTTCAATGTATGTATTTATTGAACAAAATATCCTGATACCTGCTGGCTTCAGATGTTGACCAAGACATATCAGTGACGGTCCTCTCTGTTCAACTTCATTTGGGAATATTTCAGTGATAGAAACAACATATTTAAGCAGGGCATCTGTACTCAAGCTCACTAATTATTTATGGGAAATATGCCACAGCAAACAGAATAAATTGAACTTGATTTCCTGAAAGAGTCTGATTTTGAAAATTTAAAAGGTCTAAGCATGCACAGTTTGACGAACAAAAAACTCGATGAACAAAAACAGTTTTTTTCGTTGAGTGATTGTAAAGAATAACTTAACAATAGCCTTTAAATATAACGAGTTGAACAGCATGATATTTGAAAATAAAAAGGCGAGTGCTTACTAAATGTAGCGACTGCAATGTCACGAAAGTTTGAAGATTTTTAGACAAAATCGAAACACGCCGGTAGTTAACTTGAACAAGACAAGAAAATACCGAATCGGTCATTAATAATTGAATATCAAAAAAAAGGAACGTGGATGTTGTTAAGGGAACATAGAGGATCTAATACAGATATAGTTCTATAATACCAAACGTAGGTTTTTAAAAAATGATAATTCTTAAGATCTGTATTTGTTTTCTTTATGTAACAGTTAAAAATTGAAAGATCTTTATGCACTGACTAGAAAAATGTCTATAAATGAAAACGTTATATACGTTGATATTATACGTATATGAGCAATATATTTGAATAATTACTGAAATTGTTCGCAACATTAAAACCTTTAAAATGATCACGATAATAACCCACGCATCTAGTATTAATGCGCGTGTGAATAAAAAATTAGGACATTGTCAATGCTGCAAAATGGCGTCAAAATGTGCATTATGGTGGTGTTAATAAAGAGTTCTGAAAATGGACATAAATGATGATTTAATAATGGTAAAAACAACATAGAATTATTCAGGACATAAGTAAATTTGAATTACCATTTTTTAATATTGAAGACTGGGTCGATCTTTGACTATTTTTAACCTAATCCATTATGAACCAAAATAAAAAAAAATCATTATGTTATTAATCTTTAAAACAGCAAAAGCGAAAAACAACACATCATTGATCAAACTGGTTTTGTTTACAAAGATTTTAATGATTGTTTTTTATGCATAACGATGCAAATAATGCAAGCGTCCCGCGGTTGTATTGATTAGCGCTTGAAATATG
The DNA here is from genome assembly GCA_008271625.1 of Lutraria rhynchaena. NCBI lineage: Eukaryota > Metazoa > Mollusca > Bivalvia > Venerida > Mactridae > Lutraria > Lutraria rhynchaena. The sequence continues at coordinate 85,376 of VIBL01000142.1, read as the reverse complement.
TAATTCTTGTCTTATGCTTGTACTGCGCGTGAAGTTACATTCCACTCTCAAGTAAGTAAAATTATTAATTATTTACACATTTATGCGTTTATTTTTAATCAATTATTAGGAACAGAATGTAGTGATCGGCGTAAATTAAGTGGAACTTGATTTTTCTGGTTGCCTTATTACCACATTGCGATACATTTGTTGTGTTTGTTTTATTTGACATTGTCAATGGGGTTTAGCGCCGTTTTTCAACAATTACTCAAAACCTGTATTTACATGCAAATGCAATTCTTAAATATTTGTGATATATTAATAAATTTTAGTTATGTAATAATCTATAGTCTTTTTCTGATTAATAGGCAGCATGTTCAGTTCACAATCTTAAAACCTTTAAAATAAGAAATAGATTAGAATGTAAAATAGCCTCTAGGACAAAATTGATAAAATGGTTTATGACGAATGAGTACATTAAAATACCATGTAGAGAACACCTCAATTTTACGTATACCTTATTATAACGACCACTTATTTCTGGACCGATTTTTCATTGTTTCCTCTCTCTATATTTTTTTTGAAAAAATCTCCTTTTCCTTGCTGTTATCATTGTAGCTGCTGCTACTCCACTTTTTAGTTTTCATGGTGCACACCAAAGACATATACCAGAGATTTACTATCCCGGCCATATGACTGGTTATACAAGCGATTTATTCAATGGTCTACACGTTTGGGTTGAGGGCAATCAATGAACCCAGTTATGGTAATGGGAAACACTATGGATTTGTTTGGTAACTATAGTTTAATACAGCGTATTTCCAATTACAAATTAATTGCTTATTCTCAACATTGCTTTTATTACTATTAATAACTATTTCTTTACCAAGTTATTTATATCAGAATCTGAGAAAGTTCTCTCTGAATTGTCAAAATTCTGTAAAATTATTATTTGGAAATTCAGCCAGGATATATTATTAAATACAATCTGTATTGGAAACAAGTATTATTTCTTTATAATCCAACACTTTTTTGTCATATGATGCAAGTTTATCATAGCATACTGTCATTTCCTCTCCCCACCACCGAATTTTATCATTATAATATGTTTGTGTACTTCCTTTCAAATTCTCCTTCTGAATGTTGTAACATACTTGAGTGAAAATAAAGTTTGCTGTTGCTGTTTTTGAGAACTGGCGTGTGACAAATAATGCCAAACAAACAATACGTGTCAACAGTTTCGTACGTTCATTGATTTGTTTATAGAGTATTTGTTTAAATTGTTCAAATTAATAATAGGTTAATTATAATTAGATGTGTATTGCGGTTAGAGTTGTTGATATTGTTTGACACGATTTTACACTAATCGCTATAAATATTTAATGATATGCATTTTATCTTATAAGTCATTCCAAAACGATTTATTGAAGAAATGAAAAAAAATCACGTCATTCTACATAGGTTAATTGATTATTGGGAAGTGACGACCGTAATTCCAGCCGTTAGTGAATAAATAAAATGACGTATATTTGTGATATACACGATTACTGTTAGCTCTTTACGTCAATATGCACTATTTTGACGTATAAAGCTTTTCTGCAGAAAACTGTCAAAGGGGAAATAAGGAACTTTATAAATAAATCTTAGTTTTGTATACATGATATTGGAGTTTTCGTAATATAACTATAATGATGCAACATTGCTTCAGCTTTCCCTTATCAAATTGTACATAACTTTATCAGTATATTGCAGACTAGAAGGTATTTAATATTTAGTGCTTAATTTTAATTAATGTTTACTAAATTAGTAAATAATTATTCATTATGATTGAAGGTATGCCAAAATTTATAACGGTTTTATTGTTATAGGAAGATTGATTAAAATTAATAATTACAACGGATTTAATTTATCTAGATTGGAATGGTTACAAAATTAATTACATATGTTATTTATCGTGCTAATAATTAAGCCATAATTCTTATTAGAGCAAATAATTCACAATATATGTAAATACATTTTGCGGTTTATCTTAAAAAAGAAATGAATAAGATTGGTTATGGACCACCACTGCAACAAATTTCATATACAGTATTTTAGTTTTGTGCGGATACTAAAACTGCATTTTACTAACACGGAATACATTTCGTAAACGATTGCCACAGGTGATGTTTCCCCCGTACGTCTTCTAATATTGGTAAGAAACCGAAGTTTCTACAATTAGATTCTATTAGGAATTACAAATGTTACATAACTGTATCATATAGATGCACTTATGTAAACTTGAGGCAATATACACAACCTCTCATCTATAAGTTTTATCCGGGAATGTATAGATTCATTTTGCTGTATAGTAAAAAGTCTATTTTAAAAGAACAATGATGTCTTTCCCCAAGGAGAGTGCTGGAACATCAACAGGAAGAACGAAATGTCTTGTTACCTATTTAAGCAACTCTATGAATCCTATGAATCAGTATGTGGTTTATTTAACTGTAGTTAATGTATTCAAAATATCACTGTATAACATGAATATGTTCATTTCTCAACTCTATATGGAGTATGAAAAGTTCGACCTATAAAACTGGAGGTAGAAGTCAATTCTTAAGTACTAAAGAAGACAAATCTACAGGAGTGATCTCTTGTAATATTGGAGGCAGGATGGTAAAAGGAATTTAGGGCTATAAGAGATGAAATTTACCCTGAGTCTTAGAAACTCTGTCATTACCCAGCTTGTACAGCTCTTAGACATTTAAAAAACCTGCGGAAATAAATTATATAAATTTATCGTCATACTGTATGTATGTATTTCACAGGAATATGTACATAAAGTTTGTCAAGTCACAATGTTTTATGATACTAAAGACACAAGATTGTTGGTAATTTAATCGATGGCACCGTGACAGTAAATGCCATTAAAAAACAACAAAAAATGTGACAAACGAATGGAAAATGACGTAATCATAATCATTAAACTACTAAGGTAAGTCAAATCGACTGTTTTACGTATAAACATTGTAATTGACAATAATATGTACATTAACACGGATGGATGTAATGAATTACTGTTGATTAATGTAAATCAAAATTAAAGGTACACATCATCACTTTGTTCAACGGTCCGTTAATTATGTCTCGACTCAAAATAGTTGAAAGTTCTATCAAACGATAAGAAATTATTGTATAAAACACTGATATAAGAGGTACTAAATATGGAAAGAGATCGCGTGGTTTCATTAAAGGGGCGCGTGGATAAAATGCATGAATTTGTAGCAGATGTAAGTGCCACACGCAATCAGCCGTAAACATCCCGACCAGGGTCATTATAAGAGTCCTTACCATTATCCTTCGTTAACATGAATATTCTAAAGAAGACTTCCTATTTCCTAACATTAAACAATGTGTAGGTCAAAATCAGCATGAAGACAAATAGACAATTTAATTCTAAAATAGTGGTATCCACCTTTCTTAAATTTTGCGTTTTTATGATGACATATTGATACTATTAATTGGCTGCGTTTCTAATCACTTAATTGACCAATTTGTTAATAATTAATGAATCAGTCAAATTTATCGCGCTATTTCAGTGCCTAACGAATCCCATTCGAGACAAAAAAGGTGTATATAATCAAACAAAAACATTTTTCAACAGTCGCTGAAAAAAATTATCGTTGTGTTTTTCAAAGACCATTGGCATATTCAGGATACCAGGAAGGTAAGTTTAGTTTTTATTGATGAACAAATGACTGTTTACAAAGTATTACCGACGGAATTGCATACAATTCTAGAAATAGTTTTCCATACTACCTGGAAAAGCAACAACATAGAAACACAGTTATATTAGGGACTTAACTCATATTTGAAATATAAAATATTTTCGTTTCATGAACAACAAGGGTCCGTCTCATAGACTTATCATGACTAAGCTAATTGTCTTTAAACTTAAACATCTCGCTAATGATACAGAGCTTCCTCCGAAGAGCAACACTAGTCGGAGTCGCAAAAAAGTGTTGTTCTTTGGAGGGAGTTGTTGTTCGGAGGGAATTGATACATTCACGACAGGTGTTTTTTTATTGCGCGTTTGTGTGCATTTTACTGTCGTTTCTTGGAGGGAATCTGTCTTTGGAGGTGACGTCACAGGAGGGGGCTGTATCTATTTGAGATATTGACTTTCACCTGCTAACGAAAGATTCCCAAAACGATATAAATTATGTGATAAATCACATTGATTTACAAACAAGTTTAAAACCAACTGTCTTCGATAAGAGGTATCTGTGAAACTAGCCATTGGGTCCGAAGTTGTAAAATGTTGTATCGGCGTCTTAACTTGAATTACATTTTCATTCACATTTTGTTTCAATAACATAAATTTTGCTGTACTTATTTCTATGATTTCTACAAGAGTATCACGCGTTTTACTCTATCTGGCCGATGAATGCACTTTCTCTTCGCTAGAAATTTGTGAGATTGGAAACTTACTTGCACCTATTTCTTGTATACAAACATTGATAACAAATATGCCCAGTTACCTCAGGAAGTCAGAAGTCACTTTTTTATACTTTTTTTAATTATGCAACACAATATTTTTAAACATCTTAAGCACGTTTTATCTTACTATATCATAACTAAGTAAGCTGTAATATTTTCGTATTGTAACAGTAGCACATGATGAATGTCTTCTTACCATTATCAGTAAAAGTAGCTGGTTCAAATCCCGGTCACGGTAGATCATACCCTGGTCACGGTAGATCATACCATAGGGGGCTTGCACGTTGAAGGGATGGTGTATAAATGTGTATTAGGCTTAAAATGGCTACACAGACAAAAAACATATATCATACATATACATATACAAGGGCTACGACTTCCGAAATGACAGTTTCTGCACCAAGTTTGTTTAAAACCACGTAACTTTTTAAGAAATCGGTCAAATTTCTAATAACTGGTGTCTACAGATAGCTAATACATTATGCTACACATAACCTAAAAACATTGTTTTGTCCAATTCAAAACAATGAAGCAGATATTTCATCATTTTCCTCCGAAAAGTTGTCAATTTCGTTTAGTCGAACGCGACCTAGCAACAACAAATCCACCAGAATTACCATACTAAATACACCTTTAAACAACAGGTACAGTAATGACAACGTATACTTACTACAAATATTACTAAATTACACTGATTCAGCGCAAAATCCAGGAATGTTCTATTCACGTTCAATTCACAAAAAACATCGCATGATTGAAGCTTCAAATATTATGATGCAGTGACCTTTGCCCCGTAATCTGTTTTTAAGCAGACGTTCCATTGGCTGAAGCTCACAGAATCATAATAGCGCAGCGAGATGGAAATATATGACGGAGTCCACAATTTTATTAAATTTACGCGAGTTGAGCATTCCTGCATTGTTTTTTTTGCACCGGATCATTGTATATCAGAGATATTTATGGTTAGCACGCGTTTTCATTTCTCTTCCTGTTGTTTTAAGGTGTATTTAGTATGTTAATTCTTATTAAATTGGTATTGCGAGGTCGGCTAAACGATATCGACAATTTTTTGGAGGAAAAGGATGAAATGTCTGCTTCATTGTTTTGAATTGGACAAAGTGATTATTGGTTATGTGTAGTATAATGTATTAGCAATCTGTAGACACCAGTTATTAGAAATTTGAGTGATTCCTTAAAAAGTTACGTAGTTTTAAACAAGCTTGGTACAGGAACTGTCATTTCGGAAGTTGTAACCCTTGTATATGTATTTGTATGATGAATGTGTTTTTGTCCGTGTGGCCATTTTAGTCCTAATACACCATTATAATCCATCCCTTCAACGTGCTAGCCCTCTGTGGATCATACCCTTCTATGAAATGAAATTTGACAAAAATGTCGACTTTCTTCCATTTATGGAGAAGTTGTCGGCTACTTGTGGAAAGGTAAATAAATTAGTACTGGTTAGTATACAGTCTTGGAAAAATATATGAAACGACCGGCCGGCGTATATAATTGAAAATTGTCGAAAAGCGACGTTAAACTTAGTGAAAACATCCAGTGTATAAGTATTTTCGATTGTAGGATGAGCACCCTTTACACAGCTATTTTCGTCGCGATAGGCGTAGCTATAGTAACAGCCCAGTCTTCACAATATGACAGATCACATGGTTCCACTGGGGGATACGACAGTGTTGATGGCCCAATGAGTAGTGGTTACGATAGCGGCTCGCACGGATCATATTATGGTGGCGATGGTTATGGAAGCTCACACGGAAGATACGATGCTGGCGATAGTTATGGCAGTTCATATGATAGCAGTTATGGTCCGATGAGCGGCGGTCATGGTAGCTCATACGGACGATTTGGAAGTGGTTACGGACATATGGGCACAGGTCATGGTAGCTCATACGGACGATTTGGAAGTGGTTACGGACATATGGGCACAGGTTATGGCAGTTCATATGGACGATTTGGAAGTGGTTATGGACATATGGGCACAGGTTATGGCAGTTCATATGGACGATTTGGAAGTGGTTACGGACATATGGGCACAGGTTATGGCAGTTCATATGGACGATTTGGAAGTGGTTATGGACATATGGGCACCGGTTATGGCAGTCCATATGGACGATTTGGCCATGGGTCTATGAGCGGTTACGGAGGTTCACATGGCAGATTTGGCCATGGATCTATGCACGGTCATGGACGTTACTTTGGAGGATATGGAAGTATGCACGGTCCAATGAGTGGTGGTTACGGAGGACGTTTCGGGGGATTTGGAGGGGGGCATAGATCTATGGGTTTCGGACGTCCTTATGGATATTAGATTGTAAAAAACAGTAATGTGTTTTCAAATCTGAATAATGGCTTATTAGACAAATAAATCATTACGGACTTCTTGCAGTTTGAACACACAAACTATAATTCATTATTGGTATATCACTGAACGACAAAATGATCTGAATTCAAAATTAAAGAAAAAAATACAACCATAAAATATTCTTGGAAATATACTGGAAAAAGGAAAGATAAATATAACTTTAAGGTGTCTGGAATGTCTTTGATTGCAATATCTAAGGCACATTGTTTTTCTTCATCTACATGGAAGTCAAGAACCCAATATGTTAACATATCTTGGCTGAACAAGCAGTTTTACACCTTAGAATCTCGCCAATTATATTCATTTCAGATGTTTGCTTTTAAATTCAAACCAACCACAAAGATAAATTACTTTTTTTATTTTAAAACAAGGAGAAGTTTAAAAATGCCATTTTAGCTATGACATGTGTATAAAACGGGTGTCATGAACCGTCATAGACTTTACAATATACCATACTACCTGTGTTAATATTATGTAGGAGCTTTCATTGACGTGACACGACGCGAAAGGTTAAAGTCCATTCATGTACGTACCAACATCTGTCTCAGTAATGGTAATAAACCAACAAATCAATGCTTTTATATCAAACATTGAAAAGTATTAATCACAAAAAAGAATCATATAATCTGATAAATGTAACAGAAATACTAGATATTGCCGTACGTCCGTTGGCCTTTTGATAGTGACGCCGACAACTTGTCAGGGTCTACTTCACACACGATTTAAAGAAAACAACTCTTAAAACACAATGAATCGAAATCTTAGGTAACCTGAATGTTATGTTTCAGTATGATTAATTGTATTTTTCTTGTAATCATTAAACTCGAAGTTTCGTCTCGCCACTTTTTGTCTTTATTTTGAATCTATGAAGCCATTAATAAACTGATTGATCTGAGCATTACGTGCCCTAAGTAAGTTACTTATCTTAGTGTGATCGAGTAGGTTTTTCATCGCTTTTTACCTATTAAAAGAAGCCGTGATGATACGTCTTAATTACACTGACTTTTTTATGTGCGCTCTAAAATTGTGTCATTAACCACTTTTTTGTATACTCTGTTCTATTTCATTCGTATTCCAAATGGTATCCTGGTATTCTGTATCGCAAGAACATTCTCTGATGACATTTACTTATTTTTGCAATACATAGATTTTGTATAAATGTACAGTTTGCTTGTCATTATAATACATAGATAAAACGTATGCTTTATGATAATTTCAAATGCAATAAACAAAACAACGCCCTAATACATTTTATTTAAGAATTTGTATGGTTACTCCCAGTCTTTTAGATCTAACTTAATTATATAACTCAAGAAGAAAGCATTTAATGTTTCTTTAAATGATGTGACATCTTTGTATCACTTCAACGTTACCTCTGGGCCCAAAGATGGATAGATACTTTCCTCAGTGGTTTCGGGGGGCACCAACAGCCAGGGTCATTTGGAGGAATTCCTCAGGCATATGCTTGGGTAAAATCATCAACCTTCTGTATGACAGCTGGACAGCTTCCTTTCATGTGAAATTTTATCCCGGGTGGAATTTGACCTCACAGCGGTGAGGTGTTGGTAATTAGTAGTCAAAGACCACAACCACTCGACCACAGAGGCTCGCCCCAGTGGACGGATACTTAAATACAAAGCTTAAATATAGAGCACAGATATCACAAAACAAGTTGCTGTTAATCAAAATCAGGAGGTCTTTAGAATAAAATACATGCATTAATTATGTTTTATTGATCAATTAGAGTCGTAATAGTGCGTCATGTACTATTAAAAATATAGACAACCTTTGGTACCAGAGAGAAACGGTACTTATGCTTTGACGGCCGCATCATTATATTGAAATATACAGTTAAACCTGAGTAAATAAGGACCACTCCTGAAAAAATGTAACTTTTCATCACACGTTTATTTTATTGTAAGAACGCTATAGAAATGTCATCCGTGGATTAAGGTTATTTTAGTTTCTCCAAAAGGTGACCTTTGAAAGCAGGTTTGACAGTATATGCAATATGGAAAACCAGTCCAAAATTGAACGGTCATTCTAACAAATAGTTTCTACATGTGGTTTTATAGTACGCCAGAAAATATATTAAACACCAGGCGCGTACATACCTATATACAAGTAAGAAGCTGAGTCATCCTTTTTAAAAAAATGAAAAACAAAATAATTATAATAATATGTTGTATAAATTACATAGGCATGGCACAATGGCTTTAGTAAGAAATTAAAATCAATCAAATTCTTGACTGGGATGGGTTAAAACTAGTTACTTTCAGAACTGCAGTGTAACAAACATGATATTTCAATGTAATTTATGGAATGTTGTTCGGTGTATCTAAGCAAATCTGGTACTTTATCGGGTTAAACATTTTTGCCCTAAAAATAAAAGCACGGTATGAATCAACTTAAACCTTCGTGTAATATGAATGAACGCATGCATACATACATTCATCCTTGTTTAAGACCGAATTTTATTTTAAACTTTCTTTACATTTGACATGAATTTTGATGAAATAAGAAAGTAACTACTCGCGTCAAAATGTTTGTATTCATTTCAGCATTGATTGATTGATTGATCGATCGATCGATCGATATAGAGTGAGATATATGTTTACCCATTAAATTACACCCAAAACAATAATCACTGATAAATGTACATCGTCTCGTATAGACAAAAAGTATAATTATACTTCGTAAATATAGTTCATAAAAAGCGTTATATATTACTTTGTAATGTTGATGTGCTCGTATGTACAAAAGCATCTCTATGGTTATTTTTAGTCCGACATCCATGATTAATATCCCGAAACTTTATAACGTTCTTATCTGTTTTTATGAAAAGTGAAACGTAAAGTTATAGGGTTCATAAACATACATGTAATATTTTATACAACAATGAAAATATAAGGTGACAATACGAAAAAGAACGTAAAATATATAAATTGTGTAGAGCAATAACGATATACGTCATTTATATGTACAAATAATGACAATAAATGTCTAAAACAAGCGATATTTGTGCCTGAAAAACTAGTTCACAAAATGAGCAAAACATAACATTTACACATTACACTCAAAATGATGTTACTGTTTCATATGTCATAAATCACATATCATTAAATAATCATATAAACAGACTCGTAAGTACACGTTACTGGTTTCCTGAACGTTTGTGTAATTTACCACCACACATGTACCCCTCCCGTCAAACATATATGCTTTACTGAACATATATCAGTTACTTGGCAAATTACGTCATATGTATTCGTGTTTGAACTAAGTACTACAAGTATCTTTTCCGTTTAACTTTTTACAGCTGAAGGAGGAAGTTTGACAACAAATTGTGTGAAGTTAGTTTCTCTCTGTTAGTGGATACAAAAATATGGGTATTTTTTGATAAGAAGTGAAGATGATTATCATCAAAGTTTACGTTGTTTCATCGTTATTTTTTGTTGCACTGGGGAATATTAGATGTGGACAATTAGATTGCGGTTGTGTTTATGTTGGAACAGAAGTGCATTGTAAAAATCTAAATCTTTCATATATACCGGAAATACCTACCAATGTTACAGGGCTTGTATTCATAGATAACTTTTTACCAGATGTTACGAAAGCAACATTTATAAACATCACTAATCCGGACCATTTTTTTGATCTACGTTTGTCATATAACAAAATACGCATGATCAGCAAAGACTCTTTTGACAGTTTCCCTAGATTGATATACTTAGAACTGACAGGTAATCATATTGAAAACGTTTATTTGAAACCACTGCTCGGAGTTTTATGTCACACAAAATTGAAGCTTACCTTAAATTCAATGGGACATAATTTCGTAACTCCAGATACATTTTCTCTTATGAATGAATGTGATTTGAACGAACTGTATCTAAAGAAGAATTCATTCGTAAATATTTCCCGGGATATGGCAAGACATTTTGACAGTGTACAAGTACTTTATTTAAACAAAAATGGGATGAAGAACTTTGAACCTTCGTATATGAGACGTCTGGAGAAGCTTTCTCTTGGATACAATCACTTGATACAAACACCGAACTTCTGCATGGCTAATGATTCTTCGCTTTCGTATGTTCCAAAGATCACATCACTTTTTATAAAGTTCAACCGGATAATGGAAATCCACTCTGAAGACTTTAAATGCCTCACAACTTTGACATATTTGGACCTCTCTGGAAATTATCTGACGGTGTTTCCAAACGATTTGTTGTTCTATATGCCTGCAATTCATAGTCTTTATATATCAACAAATAAAGGACATTCGGTCCATGCTGAGCAGTATGCATTTCGTTCTAAATCTCTCGGATACCTGGAACTTAGTCTGAACGGCCCAGCCGCTTTGATATTCCCGAACATCAACGGCACTTTTGAATATTCGACAAACCTGACATATTTATCGTTAGGGTACATAAGCATGCATGACTTACCTATAAGTTCATTTCATGGACTTTTTGCGCCACTTGGAAGATTAAGAAATTTCACTTGTTACGAATGTCAAATAAAACAGGACCCTTCAATTATTCTATGGGACAAAGAGAATTTAACGAAAATTAATTTGAACAAAAATATGATTGAGAAAATTAATACTTCATTGATGACTTCTAAAAAACATTTGAAATTTCTTTATCTGAACAGGAACAAACTGGCTCATATATCGTCAACCGCGTTTCCAATAAATTTTCTAGACAAACTGAAACGTGTTGACTTTTACGGAAACCCATTTTCATGCGACTGCGCACTAGAATGGTTTATTAAATGGTTGAAAACAACCAACAAGTCAAATATAGATTTCATTGAAAGATACACATGTGCGTCGCCTCAAAAGTATATTGGGAAAAGTTTACTTGATGTGGAATTCTCCTATTTTGAGTGTCACCCATTACAGATATGGATGTGGGTCCTCATTATTGCTGTACCGACTTTAATAGTGATATCCTTGATTTCATTAATTCTATACAGGAATAGATGGAATATCAAACATTATATTTACTTGTTTCGAAAGCGAAAGAATTATATTCCAATTGACGGTGAAAATTTATTGTACGACGCGTTCGTGTCATACAATCAGGCTGATTCGGATTGGATATTTGGTCTGTTGGTACCGACTCTTGAAACTGAATCAGATCGTACACTATGTGTTCATGAAAGAGACTTCCACGTCGGTACGTATATTAATGATAACATTGTACAGCGCATAGAAGAAAGTAAACGCATGATTCTTATTTTGTCAAACGCCTTTGCAACAAGCGGATGGTGCATGTTTGAGCTAAAAGTAGCACTGTCTAAACACATCGAGGATGAATTTGAAATTATCGTTGTTCTGTTAGAGCCGATTAAAGGGAGAAACTTGAACAACTCAATTAAAACACTTCTGGAAATCACTACATACTTGGAGTGGACTAAAGACGCTGTTGGTGTGGATTTGTTTTGGAATAAACTTCGAGATGCGATGGGTGTAGATAAACAGTTAAACGCCAACTGAATTTTATCCAAAAACGATTAATTCCCGGTTGTTTTGCGTAACAATCGAACAGTGTGTGTTTAGACAGAGTGTGGCCTCTTGTTAGAAACCATTTCATCTGGCATTTATTGTTTCTGCGTAATATTTCATGTTTTGTCATGAAAAAAGTGACTTGAGACTATTTCGCGACATTAAATTATCATAGACAAGGAAGTTAACAGAACTCACATAAAGTATCATGTTTAACTTATATCCTGTGGATGTCATTAATCGTATGCTCGCGTTTAAATCATTAGCCTAACTTTGAGTGTTAGCTATCCTCACTGTCACGCAATATTTTATTTTATGCTTGTGCAAATATATGATTCAAATAAGACAGCTCGAGCCACGCATGCGCGGTTTAAGCAATGTAGTGAGATAAGAAATATAACAGTTCGCGCTAACCCGACCAGTCCTATTTTTTGCCGACCCTAGACTTTTGTTCGGACACGGTCAAGTTTTCGTTTGTAGATATTTTTTATATTTTCACATGAACTATTTCTAAACTAATAAACTAAAAATGTATATACATGTAAAAATGTCGACGAACCGACCCTATCTTCTTGGTGCATGTATTTACTATTTTTGGCGATACACTTGTTTACATTATGTATGATACAGTGCAAACTCTCCAAAGCGACCCTCCCTTGAGTAACAACCTTCCTTCAACAACAACATGATTTTCCCACTGTACGATTTAACTGCTAATTTAACCTCTCTACAGCAACAACCACTCATCGGAAATATAATTTTGCTTCTCCCGAAGGGTGTTGCTTTGGAGAGGTTGCACTGTACCATACAAGTTGAATTCAAGAATTTTTTTGGATGTTTTTGATGGGCTTCATAGTTAATTTTCCTTGAAATCAAAAATGTTTTATGCTGATGTACGTAAGATTGTTAATAATGAAACTCTTCAGAAAGGGAGGAAATAAAGATATTCTAATAATGATTGCTATGTTAAGTTTATTTCTCAATATTGTTTTACCATGTAAATATAATATTAACATAAAAGTCATTTGTTTTGTCTAAAAAGATTCACATGTTCAGTTTTATAATTAATTATTTGTTACAACTAAGTGGAGATGTTTTTGTCTTCACATGAATCATCGAATATTATAATACATTGTTCCCATCCTCACCCACTTGATTGTCATACAACCACGTGAGTACTTCATAAACACTTCAGTTGTCTAATTGCTAGCTTCCTCTAGCCTTTTGATATAACATGTTCAGAAGTTAATAACAATACACGCAGTCATTTATTTTAGGGACGTCGTGAACACATTAGTGTTTCCAGGAAAACAAAACATAAAGAAACATGTGCAATTTTTTCAAGAATTCAATTAACCAATAAAAATGTCAAGGTTTGTCTTCTTTATTCTTACAAGCGAAAATTGTGCAACAAACGACCTTGGACTTGTATTATGTTAAAACTTAAAACAGCTTCAAACTCCTTAGAAATCAATATTTTATAGCATGACCAGTTACACCGCGGAACAATTCATTGGGTCTGCAAAGTCGAATAGCTTTGTCCAATTAATTAATAATTACCAATTTGTGTAGACCTAACATGATAACATTGAATGTCGACAATGTCTACACCTGCGTACATCGGTTAATTTACAATTTAACGTGAAGCTGTGGATGAAAACATTATTTAAGATTTCAAAAATGTATTGTAAAAAATACGTTGTTTCTGTAGATACACAAATCTCATCCATGTATATATCAAAGAGATATACAGGATTACAATACAGATACCGTTCTTCGTATCATGACAACAGTAAAACATAAATAATAACAATAGAGTGTCCTTTGGACCCGAATAAATACTTCACTTTATCCGTATATTTCACTGCAAATGCACCAATGACAATGAAAAAAGGAGAGCGTAAAATACATACTTCACTATAACCGTGAGTTCACTATAACCGTGTTTTACTGTACTTAGTTCATAACATTTCGACGACAGAATGTCTCTTACATGTCTATTGCGTTGTTGAAGTAACCTATTTGTAAAAATATTTTAGGCATTATCTTAGCTAAAACTGACAAAAATTGTAGACGATTCCAATCCAGTTCTGCACGCGGATGAATTCATCAAAATATTCACACGCACTGCAAACAAACATAATAATGTTATCTGAGAAAAAATGACATTCAAGCAGAATGATCGATCTCATGTTTTATAATCTCGAACCCGGGTTAAATTTTCCATTTTGTTGACTTAGTACTCACGTACAAAGTACTGGAAAGCTGTTTGTTTATGTAAACACAATAAGTAGCTGATTTTTCTGCCTAAGAAGGGAGGTAACTACTTGACTGATTCATTGTGCGCATGCTCAATTATCTCCCTTAGTTCTGTAAAAAATTGGTTATCTTCACAAGTTTGCGAATATTAAAATGCATGTTTCAACCTATGAAATGTTGATCCACAAAGATCACAATGATGGAATTAAAAATAAGGAAACATTTTAAAAAGTATGTTGTTTTATTTGTTTTTTGTCATTATTATATGTTTGTACTGAAAATTGTAAGCTGGGATAAAAAACGAAATCGCAATAAATCTTTTTTTGGTTGGAGGATTTTCAATGAATCGGTCATGAATATGAACATATATCTGGTAAACAGTGTGGTTGATAGATAATATATTAAAACCTTTATAAGGCATGTTTTTTTTTTCGAAATATAACAAATAGTTTTATTCTTCAAGTATAATCCATAGTATTTATGTACAATCAAACCTGTGTAGCTTAGGAAAAGCAAAACGTGACCTTTACTGACAGGCCTTTATTCCGAGGTCATTTTGTTCTAAATAATCCATAATATTTTTTCAAAGAATGGCCTCTATTCACAGGGTGACCTGTACGTAGAGGTAGTATCAAACAGAGTTGACTGTATAGTACTGTAATATTCTGTACATCACATGTACATGGGATAACAATTACTATAGAAGCATTTTCCTGTCTCCTATAATCATATTAGAATAAACACAGCGACCATACTTTCCTTAGAATTTTTCATGTGACCAAAAATAAAGGATAGAAAGTACAATTTATATCTGTGACAATTTTATGTTTTGGAGTGCAGAGTGGCGTGTAATTAACCTACCCAGTTTTCCAGGATTCTTTACCAGTACTAACCTTGTTTCTCGCAAGTAACTGCCAACTTCTCTACATACAAAATCAGCAGTCGATGATAAATGACATTAAACACAATGCCTTCAATCAAGAAAAGAGAACGTGCCGCGCTAAGTGTTCAAACACACGAACTCAAGGTTCGTAAACTCTACTTATTAGGCTAATTGAGCTGTCACCATTTATGTATGTCATCAAAATTATAACCAGTACTCGGGACACAGGAAACTTGAGAGGTGGGTGCTGAATAATCTGTGTAATCACCCTCTCGATGAGATGTCTGTGTTCATTTGATGGCAAGTGTTGGGTGTTTTATGTTAATGCACTATGATATGTTGTACAGTGCAACCCTCTCCAGCAGAACATCCCTTCAACAACAGCATGATTTCTCCCACTGTACGATTTAACTAGTAATTTAACCTCTCTAGAGCAGCAACCTCTCAGCAAAAACGTGATTTTGATTCCCCTAAAGGATGTTGCTTTAGAGTGGTTGCACTTTATTATGTGTACATGTGCCGATGGCATATATCCTTCTAAATGAATGAAATGGTTTTAGGTATAAGTCTGGGTTCTGATTTTGATTAGATTATTATGTTTGGATGTACAATAATCTTCATTTACTAGTATATTGTTTATGAGGTAAACTCAGGTATACAGACCGATCCAAGGCTCTACCCTCGGAAAGACTGTGATTTGTGTCCTTTTTTCTGCTTGTTCCTATGTGTTGGGTAGGTTTTGGTTGGCGGGTGTAGGGGACGGTAGTTTTTATGTGTTCTTGTTTTCTATGAATCATTTTCTTATCAATATTATAAAACAAAGCCAACGAATATGATTATGTACATTCATTTATTTTATTTCCGTTTTAACAATTTAACACTACATGTACTAATATTATTGTTCTTGCATCTGTTATACCCGTATTTGTATTCAAGTTACTGACACGTTAAAACACAAAGATACAATAATAGTAATAGAAACAAGCGACAAACATGTTTGATTAAGTGCATATTTAAATAATTATTTATGAGGTAGCAAAATGTATGTAATTTTTTTGTATGTAATACAAAAATTTGTATGCAATTTTTTTTGTATGTAATAAACGAATGTCTAAATGATACTTTTATTTTGCAGACTGTTTTCAATATGGTATGATCAATAACTAGAATCGAAATAATTAAAATATAACTGACACGAATGAATGTTCAGATATTATGAAAATAAACGAGTATTTTCATTGGTCAATTTATAAGTACAGGCGACATTGTTCCCAATGATATCAACATTTTATACAACACAACATACAGGTATTATACAACCGATATCTTTTAGCACAATATAAAACACTTTTTTACGATTCAACAGAACATTACACAACATACGATACAGAAGCACTTTTCATTTATCACATAAATAGTTAAATTATCATTTCACATGAAGATTCGCTTGTTCCGTCATTTTCAGCGTCCGCTGTAGCAAGGTACGCTGTTAACGAGGTCTTCTTTTGTGATGCATCATGTTTGTTAGCACTTAAATTCGGCACTTCTGTTGTCCGGACTGTTTTCTTTCGCACATTTTTATTTTGTTTCCTAACTTTCGAATACAATAAATCAGGATCGTGGTGCTTACTAGAACTTTCAGTGACGTCACTAACCGGTGTATTTCTTGGAAAAGCCGAGTCGCAAGAATCACTCATAGAGGAAGACATCTTATAATTGTTTGTTAATGGTGGTGTATTTGAGCAGACGACCAACGCAGATTTCTTGAAACTATTACATTCATCAAATGAAGTATCTAAACAGGAAGGTTGATATCCGGATTGCTTCTGTGATTTTCGACCTTTTGAATATGGCACAATACAACTATGCGGATTTGTTTTTGACGCAAAATCATTCACTTTGATTAAATCTCGTCTGCGTTGACATGAAGCAGATTTTTCATACTTACGGGGATTTGTCCGATGAACAGAGTTTTGTTCTTGTGGCCTTTTCGAAGTTCCTCGATGTTTGTTAGCACGTTTCGTTGAAATATAGTCCCGTGACTTCTTTTTTAGTAATCTCAAATGAGAGTCTTCTGGAATATGATCATAAATGTCAAAACTCCTTCTAGAAAGTTCTGGGCTTGACTGGTGTTGTCTCATGAATGCACATATTGTACAGTCCGTCGAATCGGAAGCTGTTGAGTAGGCTGGTTCCGCTTTCCGCCTGTTAGTCAGACGCTTTTTAGCCAGGACAGTAACCGGAAGTTGATAGCTGTCTAGCGTATGATCCGTTATATACCCATCTGAGAAGAAACTTGTATCTAAATCCTTCCGTATGAGCGAATTTAGAATGTCAATCCTTTTCGGTTGCTTTTGATTGTGTACTGGTTCCTTATTTTCCTGAATTAAATTATCCCAACTGTCAGTAAGAAGTCTTGTATTGCTGCTAACCAAACTTAAAGCGTCCATTGCAGATAATTGTGACAAAATAGTGTCTGATTTCTGTCGCCAATCTTCTTCATAAACACCACTTCCGCTAGCGATAGAATCAGTGTCAGACATCTTCGCAATGCTTGAGTCTGAGTCAAAGAAACGCTTGTGCGTGTACGTACCAGACGCTTGAACGCTCATGTACTGCTTCTTTTCGGTTGTTTTTATGCTTTCTAAGTCAGTGTCTCTAATTTGCCAATGTTCACCAGAGGAATTTAAACATTCTGCAGGTGTTTCACCGTCAGAATCAAGCAGCGTTTCATGCAAGATATTCCGATAGTATTGACCGTTAGATGTCGCTTTTTGATACTGTGAAATCCAGCCAGCGCTGAATGGCCTCTGAAGTTTGATGCAATGTTTTGAACACACACTCAGTTTACAATTGATACAAACTTCTGATTCGTAAATATGTTCCTTTTCTGGATCAAATAACGCGACAGTGTGGAAACATTTGTAATATAAAACCAGAGAGATAATTCCAACAAAAAATGAACAAGTTGATAATATCACTAGAACAGTTTTCGGAATGAGTATGGAACTTTCATCAGAGTGGATAAACCATACAAGAGTGAGAACTCCGTTTTCTAGAAACATGATGACGTAATATATAGTGTACCTGAGTACGGTATTGTCTGAACTCAAGTTTATAAAACAGAATGAATACATGTACGCCAGGAGCAGACCAGTCAGAACTTTGTATGATTTGGACGCGCCTGGTTTTTCAAACATTCCAAGTACCGTAGTGCAAAGACACACAAGCATAGTGATTCCGTGTAATCCAATTATAAGAAAAACCCAGTAATAGTACACAGACGTGAACACAATTAACGAAATAATTCTAGATGCTAGTTCCCCTCCTCGCCACATAAAGCGGCACATTTTTCCCGGTAACATTCGAGATTTTGATTCAAAGTCTTCGTCGCGTGTGCTCTTCCGAAACGAGGCAACAAACCAACCGGAAGTGATGAATGTCACTATCATAGCTAGAAATATGACTGGATCCGTTTGTCTGTGATGAAGTAATATAAAACACTGAATACACAGCAGAGGTATTGAGGTTGTAAACACGAAAATGATCTGCAAGTATTTCATATTTGTCTGTCCACGAACTCGACTGTTTGGTTCAAGTTCACGAAACAATGTCACGTGCCTCCATAGAAACCCGAGTTGAAATATGTGCAGTAACGCCATTACTGCAGATGACATCACGGAAAGTTTGTCACCCTTTTCTAGCAGTAACATAATTGCGGAAACGAGTTGCAAAATCACTGATGGTAGTAGCAGTAATCCAATACAAGGCAAAAACCATCCTCTTAAGTCACCATTCAATGACACAGTTGCCAAAAACACGCAATTTAATGCAATAGTTCCTATATAAAGTACCGCTGAAACTATCAGAGGTATTCCGAAACGTAATGAATAGCGCGCCATATTTCTTCAAACTTCCAAATTCATGTCAGCATTTAGTCGTCAATAGAATTTCCCATACTGAATCGTTGTCGAAAATCTGAAAAATAAAAAAGAATGTAAATTACATGATACCTAAGAAAAAAAAACTTTATTTGCCATTTCAAGATTTCTTTACATCTTTGTAATAACTTCGCATGAAGTCTTACCCCATACGTTCCCGATGACAAGTTAAAAGAGGACTTGAATATGACTGAACAATGCGAACAAAATGAATTTGTCGTGTTTCACAAACAAAGATAAACTTATCTTACAAGGATCAACAAGGTCACGATTGCTATTTCTCATGTAACGTTACAGCTATTTGATTCTTTACCCTCGTCAGTTTGTGAACATTCTTTTATTGATTGGGGCCACATCAGCTGATAAACTTTATGAGTATTTAAATAGAGCTCAATATTTAGTCGGTTCGTGTGATTTAATTTTCTACATAAATTTCACCGATTTATTGTTTACGTCAATGAAACATTATCTAATATATAGGTTTGTTAAAATCCATATATGTAAACTCTTAATTGTAATTCACTGCATGCTTGTACAATACAATGATGCACACATTCAGATAAAGGTAGAGGTGGGACAATATCTACTACAACAAAATCTCTGCTAAATAATATATCGGATTCTAACAAGTATATCAAACAGAAATGAACAACAACTGCAACAAGAAAACATAAATTAGAATAAGATCTCGTAAGATTTTCAAAGAGCATATGTTTATTTGTGATTTGAATACAGTGAAATATCTAGATTAGTGTCATCTTTTGGGTTCGAAAAAAGGTCTTAATGTTGAGATTGTTTCATTATCAAGTTCAAGCCCAGAGGAATTATTGAAAACGGAGTCTTCTTTAAACCGCCACATCTATAATTTGGGTTTTGAAAAATGTTGAAAACCATTCGGAATGTAAGTGGTTATTAAAATGTGATGGTCGTAATAATGAGGTGGTCGTTAAATGTGATTTTTACCCTACATGCATTTGTGACAGTGGAAGTACAGAAATCCTCAAAATCATTTGAGGTAACGATTCAGTTGTAAATAAGAATTAAAAATACGCGCATTTTTTTGTTCTGTATTCGTCCTGATTTTTATAGTGTAGATATGAGTTTAAATATTTACTCGACCTGGTATCAAGTAGGTATTTACAGACCTTTATATTCATGATAATGTCTGTCAAATGGTAATTTATCACAACCTAAATCACACCATGGTACAAAGCCTGTATCTTGACACACATGTCAATCTGAACGTTAACAAATCCATGTAAATAGTTCACGAAAAACAGTCCAGAGTTTTCTCTCTGGATTCTAAAACCGCTCTCATTATTTCCTTTTATGTACCGTAAAAATGTTACGGTAAAAATGTCAAAAAATGAAAGTGGTAGTAGCTCGTAGCTGGGAATATAATGATATTAATATCTAAAAAGTGCATCTCCGCGTGAGGTCGTTCTTATATTGTGTTAAAGAAATCAGTTTCAACGTTTGTTAAATTAGCTATTTGAAGTCAAACTAGGTACTTTTGTTCAATATATTTTCCATTTTAATTTCACTTATATTAATCATGGAGAATTTGACAAATTATTATTATCATTTATTGTACATCAACAAATTTAAATCACGTATTGTGTGACTCATTAAGTTCTCTTTTCATTTGTAACATCTAGACAGTAGAAAGGTGTACGTTTTAATTAGGTAACCAAGAGAAATGCGTGTTAATTGTTGCAAGAAAAAATGCGCATAATTAATCTGTGACGCATCTTGATAGTATGGTAAACAAACATTTTTACACCCAACTGCTTTAATTACAATTTAGACATACACATGTCCGTCAATTGTGGGCGTTAATGCATTTGATAAAAGCGAAAAGGAATAAATATCATTATACTCACATTTTATTTTGCGTACATATATCCTATAACGGAGTTTTATAAATAATGAATTCCGTAAGTCCTAAATATGTGAACCCCGCGAGAGTTTTAATTTTATCCCCTTTAATTCATTCATTTACGCGGAGTTAATTCCATAAATTAATCTCAGCTATTTCATTAATCCGCAATATAACTATGTGGATTAAAAGAACAATTTTATATAAATCTATTCATTATTTTAATATGATCCATAATATGAAATAAATCCATTCAAGTCCAGTTGGCACAAATAAAAATAGTTGGCAAGTTATTTTTCACAACTCTAAAGTTATAACATCAATATTGATTGTATGGCTATTTCAGTAAATGAAGTGTACACTCCGTCTATTTCTTTAAAGTAATCATGCCCGTTATGTCAAAATACAAACACCAATATCACCGTGTTTATTACAGATATAAACAAAACAAATATAAATGAATAAGAATCATCTATTTATAGCGACAAACTGTTTGCTTTAGTTGTAATGGTGACAAAAATGACAATGCGATAATGGAACAATTTCGTGGCGAATAAATAGGAATGTTAAATACTTTCACTTTAATGGCCACGAAGATATCGTGTGTCACTCGTTACTGACTGAACTTTTTCATTTTCTTTCTCCAGCCCCTTCATAACATGATTGTTCACAATTACGTCGATGCGAATGAAATTTTGATATTTATTATTCATAATTACGCCACCAATTGGTACAATTACGCAATTCTATTCTATAAACATCTGCATGGTTTGTAAAATTCATTTTGAATAATTATGAATAATTTTAGCATTGATTGTCTTGTTTTGAAAATTGCATTCCGAGATGTTTTGCTGTCAAATTGCTAAAATTGGTTAGTTAATGAAAGCGAAATGACAGGAAACGTCAGTACATAAATTGTGTCTGAATTAGTCATGTAAATACCTAATTGTCATAATTACATGTAAGGGCGGTGATTAAATGCTTTCTTCTGTAAACCTGTCATACACCGTACCAACTTAATTACATTTTTAACTTGGCTATAAGCAAGCTATTTAAAAACGCACAACGTTGCAAAGAGCACCTTAATTTATCTAGTAAAAGGAAATTATCGAAGTGATGAATCAATTTCATTAGCACGTGACTGATGTAAATAACTACATCCTTCACGACTAATGTTTAAAACAAACTCATACATAGACAGGGTCTTTTTTCATGGACATATCATAAATAAGACTCCCTTAAAATTTGTAAACTTAAAAATCTTGCTACGTTTTTGTTTGTACATAAAAAACCGTATCATCCTATTGATTGTTTCAGGGATCCATTGTCTAGTCTTAAAAGGGAATGTCCGAAATTTATATCATTAGCAAGGTTTTTAAGTTCAAAACCGCTATCTTAGCTATGATATGTTAATGAAACGGATCCCTGAATAGAACGTCTTTTACAAAAGTATCAACGGTTTAGCTTACCAAAAAAAGAAAACAAAAAACAAGATATCATCGGTATGAACAATGACTAACAGAAACCCATTCTTTCAAATCAATACATGTTTAAAACAATGAACACATTAACGTTGAATTGGGTGGGTTGATTTTTTCCATTACAATAGTTAATGTTTCAAAGTACCGAGTCCATGAAGTACAGTCAGTGATTATTGTTTGTTGACAGCTTCTTCGAAGGTTTGATTTTATCGACAATAACACTAGACTTAAAGCGGTTTCATGAATCAGATCGTTAATTTGAATTCTTTCTATAGTTTCTGATGGTCATCCTACAAATTTTATGACAAATTTGGTGATATCATGATTAATACACGTGCAAATTCTCATTGAACAATAATACCTTATGATCTTTGATCGATCAAATGATCTGAACATGTGTCAACGGACGTCCAATCATTCAGTTAAGATTTTATCGAACTTGACTGCCGCAATTTGTCAGCTAGAGATAGATATCTTGATTTTTAACTAATAAACAATCTTTAAAGATACTCATCTCTATGTAGGACTGTGTTGAACTTTATAATAATGCCGTTTGATCATGAAGTATTCATTGACTTCAATCATTTATTGAATTCGGTTCGATAAACAGCAGCCATCCACAAAAGACAAAGTAATAGTGAAAAGCTAAGAATGTAGAGACTGAACATAATCTATGGATAAACAAAGTATGTTTAAATAATAAATGATCCATTATAGATGCATACAGAATACTTCATTATTAGAAACATTCAGCAAATCTCTAAGGCCGATATTTACAAAAACTGTTTTAGCCGAGAGTCGTTGGATGGTACAGTATTCCCTCCCCCCCGAAGAACAACACTTGTGGGAATCAAAAAAGTGTTGTTCTTTGGAGGTAGTTGTTGTTCGGAAGCAATTGATATATTCGTGACTGTTGCTTTATTATGTGTATGTGTGCCTTTTACTGTCGTTTCTTGGAAGGAATCGGTCTTTACAGGTGACTTTACGGGAGGGAGCACTGTAGACTGTTGAGGCATTTTTAGGTAATAAAAAATTGGTTCAAGCATACGTTCTCTTTCGTGTTTTGTTTTCTAATTTTTAACCTAAGACTTCATTTGTAGGTCGTACACTGAACTTTAGCATTGACTCGCTCCGGTGAAACCGTTCGCATATTTCATACCATTGTTACCTATTCCAATCGTTAACTAAACTTAATTGTCAACAAAATGAGATCAAATCTTAGGAAAGGTTTCACGGTAGATCAATTTGCGAGGCATTGAGAAGAACATATTTTACCATCCCTATATGAGCTATCGTAAACAATGATAATATAATATGTAAATATATAGTTTCTCCGGCGTTGTATTAGCATAATGTGCAATTAAGCAGACAGTGAATAACATTATCATAACATTAAGTTTGTATTAAAATATTGCACTCACAGTACGTAAAAACCTTTGGGTGCTGTACATTCATCAAAAATCTTCACAACATTGCCATTTCTAGTTTATGAAATATCTGTCAAAATACTGACACCTGTATGAAACCGGTATTACATGCATACATACATGAAACCGCGTCAAATTGTCCGGTTACACGAGAATTCGTGCATAGATAGATATGTTTTAATGTTACATACGTAACCTTACTTAGTCAGAAAGGTCTTAGCTAAAACTATGATGATTTGAACGGTATGTGCTGTGATTTCTTACAATCAGCTTACAAGATATATGTGACAGATGCAAATTCAGGCAATATCTTTTCAACAATATTATGCCGAACAAATTTATGACTTATTTGGTTTAACTCGCTCTGTATCAGTATGCATCTAAAAGGTTATCGTAAAATGTCATCAGCACAAAGCTCAACAGGTTCACAATAATCAAAAATTTTAAACAATGTGCATAATCAACTAGCCAAATTATTATGTGAAGTTGTCTTGAAGACCTGGCCCTAGTTTAACAAAAAAAACTTAAGTTTGAGCACACTATTTTGAAAGTATTTTATGACTATATTTGTATTATCTGTACCTTATTTTCTTTGAAAAGCAGTGTATTTCTTGCAAAATTATAACTCTAAGTAAAAAAGATTTGGTGAAAACATAGAATTATCTTGCTATTTTTTTTTTACTTTAGTACGTTATAACAGACTCGTTTTTGCTCCAGTGTATTTATTCTTTTTAGACACTATTTTCCATGAAAACTAATGTTATGTATGTTCATCTTTAAAACTGAGTACTCACCAAGATCCAGTAGTAAACATATAATATATTTTAACACATGATATTTGAATTTGAAAATAGTGTGCTGAAACTTATTTTTTTCTTGAAACTCGGCCCTGATCCCCATGTTTTTTGAAATGTCTTAACCAACAGATTTTAAGTTAAAAGTTTTGATAACGGTATGGTACACATTTCAGATGTTTGCCTCAGATAGTTTCAGTTTGTTTCAGATAGTTCCACCAACAATCAATAGAATAAAGGATTTTCAACTTACAAACAAGGGGTAACAAGATTTTGAATTTTTAAAATTATTGTTCTAGCTAAGGTTTTTCTAGGAAATGGGTCCTATCTCAGTAAAATGCTCTCTGTCCCTTAAAAGAAAGAAAGAAAAAAAGAAAGAAAGGAAAAAGAAAGAAAGAAGAAAGAAAGAAAGATACGTTTTATTTCTATTCATTGATATGAAGATTTCTTGTTAATGTAAATAACTGGGAAGTATACCCATGACAAAATATTTAAAGCAAAAGAGTGTCATCATGGCTATGTCTCAGAAACGATACCCGTTAGGTATTAGAACATAACTGAAGAAAGGTTACGAAGTAAAAGCGTTTTGCTCATTGCTCGTAAAATGTTTGGGCACTATATTTTGCGGAAGCGGTTATTTGGCGGGAGGACAATCCGGATAAATTTGATTCCGGTTACGCCCACAAATGTCGTCTGCCTCAAAAAGATAGTTATCTTTACTAAACGACCTCGTCTTTAAATCAAACTCTGAAAATCTTTCATGTAGCTTTTTCGTAGCTTAACATCCTTTGTATTGTTCTAAGTAAATCGGCACGTGGTGAACTTGTCAGTTTTAAATTGTTCTAAGTAATCGGCACGTGGTTAACTTGTCAGTTTTAAATTGTTCTAAGTAAATCGCCACGTGGTGAACTTGTCAGTTTTAAATTGTTCTAAGTAATCGGCACGTGGTTAACTTGTCAGTTTTAAATTGTTCTAAGTAATCGGCACGTGGTTAACTTGTCAGTTTTAAATTGTTCCAAGTAATCGGCACGTGGTGAACTTGTCAGTTTTAAATTGTTCTAAGTAAATCGCCACGTGGTGAACTTGTCAGTTTTAAATTGTTCCAAGTAATCGGCACGTGGTGAACTTGTCAGTTTTAAATTGTTCCAAGTAATCGGCACGTGGTGAACTTGTCAGTTTTAAATCGTTCTAAGTAATCGGCACGTGGTGAACTTGTCAGTTTTAAATTGTTCTAAGTAATCGGCACGTGGTTAAATAGGTAACCACAACCCCGAACAAAACAAGATTATTTATTTTCATTTTTTCGTTATAAATTCAATATGAAAGTAATTGCAAACGATGTAATAAGTGTGAACTTTAATTGATCAAAGGAGACATGAAATGCTTAAACAACAATGAAAAAATCCGTTAAATATACAGAGCTGTTACCTAACAAAAGTTAAGTAAACAAATACTTTGTTGTATTTAATGGTATTAATACGGTAGTTACAAGTTCTGAACTAATTCGTCAAGCAATGAGGTTCATGTGTCTTCTTAAATGTCCTTTAACGTTGAAGTAACTCCATTCTGTGATTAATTATATAGAAATAAGACACGCCTTAAGAAATATAAGACTGTTCATCACACACAATAATTTTATCTCAAATTCTTTAAATTAAAATAAGGTCATCATATTCTACTGGGTAGGTCAGAAACAAAACTATTGAATCACTCATACAGTTACATTTTCACATGGCGCCATTTCAAATATTTGTATTTTTCCATTCCGCACGACACAAAATACTGAATAAAATGTAATTTAATAATCCAGAATATGTTTTTCCCGTATTCAGTTTGTTATATAACAAACGTGATATGTATGGACTATATCTTAAGTGTTATCAAAATCTTGTAATACTGAGTTTATATAATACAAGACAGATAAGGCGTAAAACGAAATTTTCATAGTTTCCATTAACCCAACTGACTCTTTTTTCTTGTCGACCCTAGGCCTATTTTCGGTAAAGGTCACTTCTTCTCGCCGATACAATACAGCCTCTCTAAAGCAAAACACTATGATCGAAACAAAATTGTTGTTGAGAGGTTGTTGCTCTAGAGAGATTAAATTATAGTTAAATCGTACAGTGAGAAAAAGTCATGTTGTTGCTGAAGGAAGGTTGGTGCTCAAGAGAGGGTCGTTCTAGACAGGTAGCACTGAATTTTCACTTTCATCTGAACTCTATCTCCGAACTAAAAATATAATTGACAAAAGTTCTACAGACGTATCAAACTTATAAAATTATTCTATTGAGATGACAGTGGAAACACGAAATTTTTTTTGCCTCAGCGTCATATTTGAGTTCAAGACCAGCATCGTCAACCCTAGACTTCAATTACCAGGTTGTATGCAGCATAATCTGTCCATTTTTTTCACCCGGGTTTAACGTCGCATAAACAGTCATGGTCATTTAGCGACTTTCCAGCATTAACGTTGGAGGTTGAAGCCTGAGTGTACACCTACGCGGGGCCACCGACCTTTCCTAAGCCAGATAGACATGTGGAATTTTGGTTCTGGACGGGATTCGACCTCACAGCGATGAGTAGCTATTGATTACTAGTCGGGGACCATAATCAGTCAATCACAGAAGTCCATGCAGTGATAGCTTTAAAGCTCAGTTTTTATTTATATTTTATATCGTTTATATTGCCTTCCGAAGAATGAAAACTAAGTTTGAGATTTGACAAGGGAGATAAATGCAAGTTGTATAACCTCGGACCCTGATACAATATAATAAGGGACATGCCAATGGAAGGCATTTGTGGTTTTGATTTTAAATTCCTGTGAGGAAATGTTATGAGTTTTAACATAGTTATGGAATTAAAGGTGACCCCTTCTGTCACTGTAATAATGATAAATAACGCGTTAGTGTTAGTATAGAAGATGTTATCAAACATTTATACCTTGTTATCAGCACAAATAAAAGTTCACAGAAGGTCAGATATAGTTCCGACTTAATCTGATAGTATATTGTGGGGCTTGTACATTGAAAATTATGAGTTTAAAACTTTTATTGTTGACATTTTTAAATCCCATAATCCAGTTGTTGGATTATCTTTAAATTTTTCTATAAAATGACAAAACAAAACAAACTCAGTTTTGGATCCAGAAAACCTTTGACTTTTACGTCCTGCAAAAATTCAATAAAATTATTGCACTTACGCGTACAGTTAGCCCCTCATAGCGACCGCCTTATCATAACGAAGCTCTTATTTTTGGACCGGTTTTCAATATTTCTGATAAATGATAAATTTTAAGTTGAAGCTTCACAGCTAATTCTAAACATACCAGTCCGGTTTATGCGTATCAATACAAACGAGATCGCAATAAAATGTGCGCAATCATTAACTTACGTTAAATGTTATTTTCGATGGAAAATTACAATAAAACGTTTCTGATAAAAATGTTTCACCTAAAGCGCAAATACTCACTGGTGAAAATATTTCATATAGTTTCACGTGATTATGAACACAGTCGATGAATCTATTTTTGCGAGCGGGAAATTAAAGACACATACTATACGTCAACTTGACTACAAAGAAAAGACGATATCATTGTTGGCGGCGACAATCGTTCATGCGATAGAGAATAACTCAATTTGTAGTAATTTAGATTTCAAAATAAAAAACATTTAGGAAGGAAATTAAACAAAGTGCTTCATCACTGTCCTTAGATTATTTCTTAAAAAGATTTTTCTGTATACAATAATAACTGCGGTTGAAGAGCAACCAATAGGTGATCGTCCGTTTAAATGTTATTCGTCCATAATTGAACTGGGTGCCAAAATCCTTGGTGTCTGTAACAGTGTGCGGAAGAATGTCCTTGGTTTATATAGTGAGTTGTAAACGATGGTGATAGCAATATAGTTCCTTACGTGTTGACATTAGTATACAAGCGGTGTTACATATGTCTGAGCTTCAGCAATTTTCTTTATTCATTTTTCTTGATTCTCATAAACCCCGTTTTTTATTTAATCGCGTTGCATGTTATATATAATATATATTAGTACATATAAGTATATATATTAAGGGAAGATAACCCTTGATGCTGCAATTCGATTAAATAAAAATAGGGTTTATGGGAATCAAGGAAAATGGATAAAGGAAATTGTTGAAGCTTAGACATGTGCTTGTTTCAATAAGAAGACGGGGTAACACACCAAAGCCAGCAAATTTAATTGAATTATTTTCACAATGGATGTATACAGTACCACGTGTTTCATTGTTGATGTATTTTGTTATTTCAACCAAATTTATAAAATTTCATCTAAATGCTCACATGTTTCAATGAGCCAACAATTCTGATAAAAGGATCAAGTTACTATGTTTTTTGCTGACTCGTTATTGCTTGAAGTTTTGTCTTGACAAAAAAGGATCGTATTGAGAATGAACATGCTATCATTTTAACAGTATTCTCAAATAAATGGGTACTTGTCATTCGTGTTCTAAAGTTACATATTTTCACACGATTCTAATACCTAAAAATGCGATAATGCGTCTTTATCATTCCATCGCCGTTGAGTAGACGTACACACGACATAATAAGTATAATAAGAAAATAGACCGAGTTTCAAGGAATTTTTTGCGCTATTAATTTGTCTTCTAACCAAGCAATGTGTATCATGCATTATCAAGATTATATCAAGATATGTATCTCCCTATTTAATTGTAGAAAATAGAATCGTTTATCAAAACAGCGAACTATGGACTGAGTTGTGTAATTAAAATATTTAGTCCGTTTATAACAGGACTAAAGCATTAATTATAGTTAACGAGAACGAAATAACTTTATTTCATTTTCAATAAACCCCCAACCTTGGTATAATAGACACGATATCACAATGTTACACATTCATGCGGAGAAATTATTGTACTCTGGTTATAAGCACTGATACAATGATTGTTGACTCAGTTCGTATTTCGCATTGTACTCAATAGTGCTGTCTATGACCATTTGAATAATACTTGTTGTATGATTTGGTTCTTAAACACACAATGCGTCAAACATTCGACATTTAAGCTTCAAATAACATCGATACAATTAAAACTGGGATTGTATACAATACCTCTTGACCTAATATAGTATGATGTCCAAAGCGTTCATTTTCAAAAGAATTTATACCAACCAATAATTTCTACTATGTATTCAATTTAGCATAAGTAGTCATGATCATTCGGTAATATTTAAGAAGGCAGCGGCGCTTTGGTATTTTAATTACACCTAAGCTCTTCTAAGCTACCATGGGTTTAAATCCTGTAATAATAAGGCGGATTTATTTTATACCACGCAATAAATTAGAATAAAAATCGGTCAGAGACACATAAATCTCTTTTAGGCTAATTTGATACTATTATACCGCAATGTTGCAAACTTAAATGAAAGTCCAATAAGTTTACCCAATAAAACATCATCAGTAATTGCCACAAGCACGAGTATAGATTTAGATTAGTTGAACAAAAAGATGTGGTGCGTTTATTGGTCACAAAGGCTGTATACCCCAACATCTAAGTTCAACACAAGGCTATGCTGAGTTCAAACATACAACAAATTTTTATTTGTCAGCATGCTACGACTCCAGGCGTCATGCCTTTTTGCTTCCGGCTATTTGTCTGAGACACCATTTGCCTGACAATTCATTTCGACGTAATGTAAGTGCGTGCGCGCGCATGTGTAATAAGCATTAGTGCATATTTCATTATATATCTCATATAATTACATAATGTAGCGACCATATTGTAAGTAGATAGACTATACTTAATTAGTATTCACTTCACTGTCATTCATGATAATAAATATGACACTTTACTGTAACTTTCCAAATCTGGTCCCTCATCCATAAAGGCTTCGCCCTTTTTGGACTCAAAATTGATCATGTGCAGAAATAACTTCATGATAATTTTGTTGTTGCGTAAACATCATTCAATGTTGCCGTCTCGTAAATCAGTTAATACTTATGGCTTGTTTCAGCACAAAATATCATCACAAATAATTTTCGCTCTTGTAATATTTTCAACAAACATTTGACTCAACTCATTTGATGGGGCCACTTTCAAATATAACTTTTTATGTTGTAAAACTGACGACAATTACAGAAGTTTTCCGATTGAATTAACATGAACAAAGCTCCGTCAAAACACAAACCTTTTTTACCAATTACCTGACCCATACTTTTATACAGTAACTGTCACTTATATGAGTATATCTAGGTTTTGTAGATCTCCTTACTTGTCAGATGTTTTATGAGACTGCGCTTAAAAGACAATAAAATCATTTTACATGTATACAGCGGCCGTTTGGTCGTACATTGGCACAGTTATTATATTTTATAGGTTGTAATTCACACGTCACTGGATACTTGCAGTGTTCAATAAGAAACTGGAATGTGGCCGACCAAACTGACTTCTCGTTTTGCTGTAACTCAAATTAAAATGTGTAAAGTAATTACGATAATGTTTTGAAAAAAATGTTATTTTCCATCAGGTTATAAGTAACTCATTCATATAATTACAGTCAAACCTGTGAACAAAGGTCACCATTGGGAAAGACAAAATGTGGCCTTTATTTACAGGGTGGTTTTTATGCGGAGATGGTCTCAAACATAGGTTTGACTGTACCTCATTTCATTCATTATACAAAACACAAGAACCATGTTACCCGGTCTAATTGCTATCTAAGATTGGGCAAATATATTTATCATTTATTTGAACAAATATTACAACAAGATTATGGTGAACGTGGATATTGTTAAGACTCAGATACAGTGAGGTATTTTTATTATTCCTTTGTTAAGGAAGTAAAAAGTAAAATGAGGATGTGATAAAGTAATTATTCGACCTCCAGGACTTCACTTTAACTATGTCCTACAGTAGCTACACAACAACAAGCTTGGATTTAAGTATTTAATATCCTTACTGTTTTGTTTTTATGTGACTTATTGTCACTGGTGTTTAACGCCGTTTTTCAACAAATTTTCAGTTATATACGGCCACCGGTTCACCAAAACAGTTTTCCTGGACTATATACTAACCAGCACTAACTTACTCTCCACAAGGAGCCAGCAACTTCTCCACATATGGAGGGAAATGAACACTTTTGTCAAATTTTCATAGGAGGTATGACTTGCCGCGACCGGGATTCGAACCCGGATCTCCGAGTTACAAGTCCAGCGCACTAACTATTGGGCCACGGTCGTGGCTAATATTCTTACTGCATTTTATAACTTAATTATAAAACATATATACAAAGAAGAAAAATAACGTCAAAAACATTTTTTTAATCTCAATTAAAAATAGGCCGAATGTAAAATAGGGTGTCAAGCGTGACTTGGCAGCTGTAAAAATAGATTAAATAATGATCAGTTTGCACTGAATTGAAGGTCAAATTTAAAGGATTTTTTTGCAACTGAAAGAAAATCAAAGTACTTCTTCATAAATCTATGATTTCATGATAAGGTTAACACAAAACTTTAACTATTTAATGATACTAGAAAGAGCTTTAAGAAACATGACAGTCCAATGGAAAAACAATCAAAGTGCCACATATATAAAAATACTTTCGTTACCTCACACATACACGCATTAACAATATTATTAATAAATGCAGATGTGACATTCTCGACTGATGACTGTATCGGGCTGACATGAAAGCTTGATTAAATGACACCGAAGTTCACATACCGTATCACTCAACAGTGTAAATATTTTAACAGGTTTTCATATAAATACAACAAAGATTGTTTATGATATAATTACAAATATTTACAGATGTGTTTCTTTGATGTACTGCCTAGGTCATGCAATATATTTTTACAATTGTTGGATATTTGTCATCATTAACAATCGCGGTAAACTGGAATGCTTTAATTCAAAGTTCCAGCTCACGATATCAAGTGAGTATACAGTTATACATAAATGCTGAGGCGTGTAGAATTTGTTTGTCATTATGCTTTCTTGTAAAGTTGTTTCTGTCAATTCTGATGCACGTTTGTCTTAAATACACGATAATTACTGGAAAGTTTATATTCCATCCGCATACTACCCAATGGCCACACACACTTAAAAGTTATGGACTCGATACATCACCAGTCGAGAAAATGTATGCTTCAAATAAGGTGGTTT
This sequence comes from Lutraria rhynchaena, assembly GCA_008271625.1. NCBI lineage: Eukaryota > Metazoa > Mollusca > Bivalvia > Venerida > Mactridae > Lutraria > Lutraria rhynchaena. Next base: position 52,205 of record VIBL01000142.1, on the reverse strand, counting down.
TTATTCAGAAGATGTATAACAATCAGAAAAGACTTATATCAGAAATAAAGCTAACGGTCTTAATAGCTAGGTCGTCCCAAGTTCGCCGGACTGGGTATTAAGTCATTTGTTTTAGCATTAATTTGTTACATTTCATGTGAGGCTATTTCTTGTAGATCTACATATTTATGTTAGTACGCATTGCATCACGTAAATATTGGTGAGACTAGCTATTCAACATATGCACGGTTAAATTGACAATTGACACAAGATAACGCATAACAAATGCATAATTTCAGCTCATTATAAAACATAATTAAGTTCAGAGAACTACTGATTAAATCCACAATCGTTGTAATTTTATTTGCTAACTTCGGAATGATTTAACCTGCTCGCGGCGTTAAAAGTTATCGACTATTCTGTCAGCATTCCATAAGTTGTCGCTTGGAAATAACATCAAGCGTGTTTACAAAAATCTAAACATTGTAATAACATAAAGTGGAAATCAATAGACAAACAATCAATCTAGATAACAAAGCCTTGCTGTCTCATTGTTATAAGATTATGATATTGTCATATTTCTAATTAAGCCACTTACAGTGTCCTTACAGAGATATATCCGCTGGCTGGGACATCACAGAAGTTAGACATACTTTACAACTTTAGCAGTTTCACTCATATAAAACATTCAGTCTGTCATTATTCTTATATTACCATATTCATAGTAATGTGTTTAGCTTAAATGCACAGTAAAACCTCACCTAGCGACCATCTCCACATGACGACCACCTCCATATAACGACCACTAAATCTCTATACCGGTGTTCTATTTTTTTCTATATAGAAACTTGATAATGATACCATCTTACCATTATACTGTTTCCTTTTGTTCACAAAGTCATATTGTTGTGGTTTTACTGTATTGTATGAAGAAATTATATTTCAAACCAAATGTACATTTTCCTCCCATCGAACATTGCGTTTTGGGGGTGTATTAAACATATATTAATTCACATCATGGTGTGAACTCCGAAATTTTCATCAGTTCATTTATTTTTCAAATTGAATCAATGTTTGTATTCCATTGTTTTTTTAAGATACTTCTGAAATAATAGTATGTCCTTAGGATTGGTGGTCACTAAATACGAATGCATATCTTATGCTTATTTGGCGTTGCGTTGCGTTGCGTAGCGTTGCATTATTGTTTGGGATTAAAAAGGACAAATGAAAGACAATGTACGGATGTACATGGAAGTCATACCTGACTGTATTTCGAAGGAGACAATAACCCCTCCCTCTTTTGTGTTCCGTCTAGACTTAAGGCTAATATATAATAAGATAGTAGAACACATGATTATTACTTGAGAAATTACACCAAGAAACGCAGTTTCAACACGCCATGTCCAAGAGAAATTATTGCGCCAAAACGATTGTTAAAATTCAACATCCTTCATTGAAAAAGTGCTCTCGAATATTTTCATAAATGAATTATCAAATTAACAGGCTAGCCTTACTAGCTCGGCCTTTTGATTGATCGATTTTATAGATGAATTCGAATGGGTCATCTTTCTGAGTGGAACGGGGCCAAGTAAAAACTCCCTCGCCGTCACTAACAGTCTAATTTGTTGGAATAAATTAATTAAATATACATTGTATGGTATGTTAATTGGTGAGGAATTTCTAATTACACTTGAGAGATAAAACTGGTGAACTGACAACAAGACCTCAGTTTTAAGACCATAGCTTTAAACTGTCTTAATTTTGAGGTGATCAAGTTAAAATACAAACGGAATACGCAAAAATGTTCCGAAAATAGTCGATCGTTATAATGAGGTGGTTGTAACATTGTAGTGGTCACTAAGTGAGGTTAACTGTATACGTCCTTAACAAACGTAATAGGCTTGTTTTTTACATTGTTATGAAATGAACAAATACAACGTGCTTAATTTAAGGTCACTTGAATTTCAGTTGTAAATTTAAACTTCCTTCTAAAATTAGTGAAATAAAGAATACAACATCCGTACGTGAATATCAAAATATTCATCAAAACATTTCTAAAACTCACCGATTTAAATTAAATCCATTTTTCTATCACGTACAGCGCGGTATTAAAATCCTCGCCACTTTTGACCGAAAACACAACTGACTATGTAGTACTGTGGTATGAAATGTCGGCGGTAGATTTATTGAAGGATTCAACAGGTAAACGTCACATGGATGTCAACAGCTATATAAAGCCACGCCGCTTCACTACACTCATTCAGTATTGTGGGGCGAACATTTTTTTCAAATTGATTCCCTCTTGAACTGAATGGTGGTATACTCGAGAGGACATTATGTCCGAATTAAATATTGGTAGGGTGAATGTTTAATGCTTTTTGTAAAGCATTTACAATGTAGTTTATTTGTGAAATGTTAGAATCACCAATTTATATTACTATAAAGGAAAATCTATCAAACGCCGTTTAAGTACGACTTCTTTGTTTTATGAACTGTTAAAGATTACAGTTCAACATCTTAAAGTGCATAAACTAACCGGTTTTAATCCGAGGAGGAAGCTAAATCAGGATAAAGCTTGAATCAAAATGCTATCAGAAATATACCATCTGCCCAGTGTCTCTGGCAGTCTACCATATGCTTTCGAGGTCACATGATAATTGTAACGCACGTGACTTTTATCAAAATGGTTGACGAAATATATCCTTGTTTAAATATTATAAATCTACCATTTTCCATCATATTTAATAAAATTACAAAGTTGAAAAGAACATCGTAATATAATAACACAGCAGAGACTTACGTTATCAAAGTCAATTGTTTGAGAAAATAATATATTCAAAACGAAACTTTCTTGGCAGGGGGGAAACAGCCTTTGAAATTAAATTTAGTTTCATCAAAAAGTGTAATAATTCACAAATAAACGTTTATTTATCAGACTAAACTCAATGTAGACTTTATTTGTGTTACTCTACTTCAAATTTTGGGAAACACTTGACTTTTAAATGCGTATATAATGTTAAATTGTATATCAGTCGACCTCGTTATAACTGATGTTTTATGTGTAAATAAATCGTGTGCATGAATTCTATATTATGAAGCCATTAAGGCTGACAAATTGTACAACTTGTGAACTGTCATCTTTCGAACATTTCATACATATAAAATATTTTGCATGTCTTAATGTTAGGCCATCATTAAATAACGGTTACGTGACTTTGATTTTTTTCAGTGTACAGGTAGGTAGATGGGTAGGTATTTTGTTTAAACATTATATGCTTGTACTGAAAACAAAAAAAAACTGGAATAGAGAACGATTTTTTGTCAAAATCGTTAAAAACATTTTTGGGTTGGGAGATTTTAAATGAGTCGGTCACTTTACTGCAAACCAACATTTTTTAAGGATGGCGTTATCGACGTAATTTGATGAACAGTTTTAAATTAAGTAAAGGTATATAAAACTGTATTTATGTAAGTAAAAAATCTTATATGATGTCAAGTATTTTCATAAATTTTGAATGGTGATATATATACTAAAATGTTAAACAAATAATTTACAATGAAAGAAGGCGGAAAGCAGACACTGTCTTTAGGCTAAAGAATTAAAACACATTCAGGAAATATAAATCACACGTAATCGCTGAGGGCAAAAACAACATTATTTTATATACCTTCACCTTACATGTATATAAATTCATTTACATGAATTAACATATCGATGTATACTGAATTAACACACACGAAGGCTGGACAAATCTCATTGAAATCAGCTCTATTTGCATTAAGAAAAAAATGCATAAAATAGGACTTTTCACCGAGGTTTAACGTCACACCAACAGCCGGAGTGATTTTGGCGACTATTATAGCTTCAGAAGTGGAGGAAGGTCACAGGCGTACACTTGAATAGAACGACCGACCTTCCGTACACTAGCTGAAGAGCTTCCTCACGTATGAAAATTGGTCCCGGGTAAGATTCGAACTCACAGCGGTGAGGGGCTATTGATTACTAGTCAGAGACCATAACTTATCGTCCACGGAGGTTCGCTAAACACACACGTATGCATGAACACACGAACACATACGCACACATATGAATTTTATGATTAAAAGTTTGATGGGTTCGCACTGGTATATGAAATAATTGGGTAAGATCGTCACGCATTTCTGAAATTGCATACGTCTAGCCAACGTGAATATTTTAAATACAGCGTACTGATATAAAAAAAAAACGTTAATGCGTTCTTTTTAATGTATAAAATCCGTTAAGACAATATTTATATCAAGTCTGTTACCATGTAAATAACGACAGATTCATTATCATTGATCAGTTAGGTGTTCTGCTTGCGGGCAAATAGTGACAAAACACAGAAAATTAATTTAAATTAGAGTCATTGAAGACGTGATTGTTGGTGATATCAACTGGAGATCGAAATTGTTCAATTGTGTGTCTTTGTACATCAGATAGCGTACTGTCTGGCTTAAGAAATAGTACACCAACCGTCAAGTCACATTTGGACAATTCTCAAGCGTAGCATTTTTGTATATTCGTGTCATACAATATGTACAGACAAATTAACGAGAAGAAAACAAAAAGTTTTAAAAAGTTTTATTGGTTTAAACGGCATGCAATGCCACTGACCATTTACAATGTCAAGATGGTGACATATAAACACATAAATACAGTCCAGCCTGCGTTTGAGGCCACCTCCGAATAAAGACCGCCTTTGGGAAAGACAAAGTGTGGTCTTTATTGACAAGCAGCCTTTATTCGGAGGTCAGTTTGTTCTAAATAATCAATGATGTTTTGCTCGAATAATGGCCTTTATTCACAGGGTGGCCTTTATTCGGAGGTGGTCGCAAACACAAGGTAGACTGTACATATTGTATGACACGAATAAAATGCCACATAGCGACCACACAAATATCAAGACCACTCGCATTAAAACGACCATTTATTTTCTAATCAGTTTTGAATATTACCTGCATATTTCAATTAGATAATAAGGTCGAAATTTAGTTCCAAAGACAGTCATAATATCTATACATAAAAATCTAATAATATACAGTCGACCTATCAGCAAAAACAAGTTTACAGACGATGGTTTACAAATTGTTATGCATAAATAACTTGTTAAAACTAACAAGGTCAGACTCTTGTGGAAAAAATGAACAATTCTTTCCAGTTATACCGTTCTTTATTCACACCGGTGTGATATTCAAAATGTTTTCTTAACAAAGCTACAAATAAATTCAATTTGACTGACCGTGAATTTCATTATAAATATAAAAAATTTGATCAGCGTAAACAACAAATATCCGGGACAGTTTCACACTGAGTTAAGGAAAGGTTTTCACGGAGATAAAGATACGGTAGTAACACCTCCAACATCTTAAATACAATTTATGAAGTTGATTCGCAAAATAAGTGCAATTCCCACGGTTGAAATACGATTTAAAATATCACTTAAGATGTTTTGATACACAATAATTTCAATCGACCAAAATGATGGCGTGAAAATTACTACCAATTTACGATTTATTTCAGCAAAAATAACATCAAAAGAAAATGAATTTATAAGCGATAAAAGTGTGCAATGTTCATATTGCTGTGTTTTTATGACGGGATAATTAGTATATGATCCTGTGCTCATAGTTTTTCTAGATGGACGACCTGATTGTTATAACAACTTTGTTCATCCTAAACAGAGTGGGCCGCGACCGTGGTCAAGAGGTTAGCGCACTGGACTTGTAACCTGGAGATCCGGGTTCATATCCAGATCGCGGCAGGTCACATCCATCTATGAAAATTTGACAAAAATGTCGATTTTTCCCCTACATATGGAGAAGTTGCCGGCTTCTTGTGGAAGAGTAAGTATACAGTTAGTATACAGTCTAGGAAAACTGGTTAGGTGAACCGGTCGCCGTATATAACTGAAAAAAAATTGTTGAAAAACTGCGTTAAACCCCAGTGACAATTTCACATAAAACAAATAAGTTAATAGAGTGTTATCGACGACCATCTTTATTATTTCGATGATTCCCAGGCGTACAATAACAAGATGTGTTTGATGTATGTACTATATACATATATTATCTAGATTAATAAATACATAATAGTTTAGAAATAGCCAAGCTACCCTTCTCACAGAATCATGATTTTACTTGAGCTATATTTTCGGACTGCATGCATTCGAGTCACATTTAACATACAAGAGCAAGCATGAATGTTGATGACCCTTCAACCACGTTCGGCGATTTAGTTTTCAGTTTCAATAGTTTGTATGAATGCTATGGGCTGGTGTACATGTTTCTTAGACCGTTAAAAGTCAAGATGATTATGGGTCGTCCTAATTCATTGTGGTCGACTTTTATGACGTCCATTACCGTCAATGAATCGGTAGTCATGAGGGCATGGTACAGACTGACATCTCAAGATCAACCCGACAACAAACATTTGATACTCTTTTGAAATTTGCTCTTCACATCTGAAGTCTAGGTCCACACGTTTGTCCAATTACATAAATGAGATTCAATGATTCAATATCTATCGATAGAACCAATATAAAACTGTTACGCATTTCAAAATTAACCATACAATTGCCACTGTGTGAAATGTTGTTTCAAAAGAAAATACAAAATACAAAACCTATCAGAACTAGTTGTTTTAATGGCGGAAATATTTTGCTGCATTCTTAGATGGTTGACAAGAAATGCAAAGAGCACTAGACGATAACATAATAAGTGTTCATTGACTGCATCTAAAACGTAGCTAAATATAATTGGAGAGATCGGTCTTGGTATAACAGAATCAAACATTTCGTTTAAACTAAATTTTACAGTTAAACAGGTTAGTACTGAAACTCAAAATGTTCAGATAAATGATATATGATCAGCGATGGATAACATTTTAATTCATCATTTCACCTCTTCAAGTTTGTTTGAACTCTGTGATACCAAAGGTTTGTGAATAAAGAGGTAGGTAATTACTTTATCTGAACATAAAATTGAATATTGAATATTGACCTTTTTACATAGAAAAGGATGAAGTATTTGATAGAGAAAACATGTTTTCAACCAAATTCATTTTTGCACGATTTAACCCCAGTTTGACACAAAAAGTCCCATTATGTTTTAAATACTAGAGGAAAGTATGTCATTAAAATTAAATCAAATTTCCACCTGCTGAATTCAACATTCTATGAACCAGCTCATAAAATGTGTCAAATCTAATTTAGATAGAATAATTAAATTCCGTTCACATGAAAAATTAATACCAGGTTAAACACTTAAGTGTACTTGTCAAATGGATTAAATATGGTATATGAAACTTATGTGCGTATTTTGTTCTTTCATAAATTTCGCTAAACGAGTGACAGATACGCAATTAATAAAATCTTACACCAAATTTGTGGTCAACCGTAGCTGTTGGTGTGATGTTAAACCGCAGTGAAAAAAAAAGATATAGTTACCAAATGTGTTGGAATTAATCCATAGCTAGAGAAAGCTTTCGACCATTTCTTGAATAAATGCAAAAGTCTTACAAACAAATGAGACGTGTTGATTGTGGGTAAAATATTTGGTATGAAATCACTGTATGAAAATAACATTGTCTTTGTCCATCTCTTCAAGGTTTTGTTTTCGCTCTAGCTAGGCGTAGCCTGGAATTCCTAACATACAAAGCTAATGTCATAGTCTTGACTTTTGTAGAATAGTTGACTGTTTGAGGATCAAAGACACATAGATGATGCTTTATTCAAAGACACAGAACATTTAGAAAAGATTTGGTTGCCGTGTTGATAAATTCTGTATCTCAGCATTTGTAACAATGGTATCCTATTTCTCCCCAAAGTTTCGAAACAAAGCAAAAGGAAGCTAAAGTATGAGATATTGTCACGGAAGATTATGGGTATTTACTTCACATTGATGGATATAATCTAGGTGAATAATCTCCTCTGATAACATTCCTAAACCAGTCTAATGCTTACCACTGAAAACATACGTGAAATAAATATATGATCATAAACAACGAACTTCTCTGTGTGACTTTAAAAGAGTCTTTCTGTTTACAATCATCACTTTTCGAGACTATATTAAGGCTTATGTAAGTACAAACTGTAGAGATCTATTGATGATTTTGTATATTTCGTAACTAATAAGATGACCCTTAAAAATAGCGACTACTGATTATGCAGCAGTGATCTAAAATCGCCCATATAAAAACAGGTATAACCATTTTTTGAAGATGATCGTATAAAAGTATACATGTATTTCAAGCTTAGCCTTTTCTGTTAGCATCATTGACAAAGACATTTATATTAATGATGGTCAACACACAACATTAAAATGGTTTGAAGTTACGCGACCTAAACCTTTAACAGCGGTATGTGTGGGCAGGCATTTTGTTAATATTATGTTTGTATTGAAACGGAAAGCTTGAATAATGAACAAAAAAATGTCGAAATCGCTAAAATAATTTGGGGTGTTAGGATTTTTAAGTCAATTTGATAATTGCAAACTAACATTTTTACGAATGGCCTTGTGGTTGTTTTTATTGTAATCCATTGTAGATAAAATTTCCGCCATTGTGTAACTTGTCATTTTATCTATGTAAAAACAATACGACAGGGAAATATTTCAACAACCCATTTAACAGATTGGCATTTCAACTACGCAATGTACGTCAATTTATTGTAATTAATTGGATACGTACTGAATACAGAACTATGTAGTAAATCTATTTGCCCGATTACTTCTGACATAAATAAGAAGCATTTTATACTCCGTGTGAATAATTCATCGGTATTCGATGTTCAAGGGAATGTCAAGTCATTAAAGATTCAGTATCTCCACATGAATATATAAACGAATCAAATGACTCCGTCTTACTTTTCAATTAGAATTTTTAACAGCTATGTGTTATCTTTATATACAAAAAACAATGTTCAATGTTTCTTTCACGATTTCTGTACTAAAACATTCGGGACCTCCGTGGTTTAGTGGTTATCATTACTGTCTAGTAATCATTAGCTCTTAACCGCTGTGAGCTCGAATCCTAACCGGGACCAGACAATTTTCACATGTTAGGAAGCTATCCAGTTGACTTAACGAAGGTGGGCGGTTCTACTCAAGTGTAAACAAGGGATCTGCCTCTTTAAAGCTGGAAAAGTCGTTAAATGATCTTTTGGTGCGACGTAAACCTCAGTAAAAAAGCATACGACAAGGTTTGTGCAAATGCGCATATTGGAAAGATATCCGTACAATGCGTGTATGTGATCGCACGGTCATGTTGCACTCCTTATCGGCTCTTCATCACAACTATCTTTAAGACTAAGAAATCATCTGGGGACTCATCGACTGACTGCACCGAAACCTTCTCCAATGGATTCATACCTCTATTCTCTGGGTTATGACCATTATGACTGAATCAAATGTGTAAGGCACTGGATTAGTGTTTGATAATAGGTTTGTTTCCTATGTTACTGGCCCCAAAAATTATTACGGGGAATGAGATTTGTAAAACGGTGTTGCAGATTATACTGAATACCCCAATATATTATTGGTCCGGATCCGGTGTAGACGAAATGCGTGACCACGGGTAAAATACGGTTGACCGGGTAATTAGCTAAACTACTTCTTTTACGTTTAAATGAGGCGTACATGTACGACTTTCTTTCTTCAGTTTTCGGTAGCGGGACTTGTTTGTTTTCCGGATTTGGGATCGACAAATTATTTATATAGGCCGAGTTTTTCATTTGGATGGATTGCTAAAGTATAGCGCGGTTGTATTTCTTTCCCTTTGAAATAAAAACGAAATTATGTAACTGGTATTAAATAAGGTGAAAAAGAAAAATGTTAAGTGTCGTCTGTTATGTCACTGGTATTCGTTTCTCATTGTCGGCTGATCGCCTCAAAGGACCGAAAATATACGCTTAGATAATTCATCGAATAATATTTTAATAATAATGCGAAATATTTTGAACAAACACAAAACATAAGTGGAATAAGTACATTTTCGTTAAAAATCGCACATGACTATGATTATTCATAATTTAAAAAACGAGCCAAAATTTTTCAAATATTTCTATCACAGAATTACTTCTAGCAGAAACAAGAAATAAAATATACAAGATACAGTGGAAACCCTCAAAACCGGTTCCTTTATAAACCGGTTTCCTCTCTAAGCCGGCCAAATGTTCTGGTCCCGACTTCATTATTATATATTAGTACTTAGAAAATCCCCTCTAAACCAGCCAAATGATCTGGTCCTGGGCTCGACCGGTTTAGAGGGGTTCTACTGTACGTAAGTATCACTTGTGTATCGAATGTAAACAAATTCATATTTTAACGAGCGGATGATTTACAACCTCAATCTGATGAACGGTAACATCCACACATTTTCTACATTTGTAAATAAAACTTTGAATATATAATCAAGAAAATAGAACTCTTCAATACTAGGGCCGGTAAGTAAATTATATTACGGCTACAGAATAAACAATTATTTTGATAAGTTATCACTGAATGTAAATATCTTCAACTGTATTAAGAGAAACGAAATTTCCTTTCTAGTATTAATATTACCATTTTGAAAAGTCCTTTAAAGTTTATAGACCGCGGAACTTAAGACGAAAGAAAAGTCAGAAATCTCCATAAATAGGTTATATTTGAACTCTATACAAACTAGAAGATCCCGTGTAATCACTCTGATGTATGATAATGTTCTTGGTGATGGATTATCGACATGACAATTCAGATTTATACGATTGTACTTACCACTGAATTACTCCCATAAGTGATGCGTCATGAGTCGAATATGTAGCTCTGATGTAAAGAATGAATGTGCGTGTTTTGTAACATTCAGTTTGAATTTATTAATTCATCAAAAATTTCTCTGCAAAATTAACGAAACAATTATTTTGACTAGTTGCGTTGAATGTTATGACGCTCATAATACAGTGCAACCTCTCCAAGGCAACACCCTTTGGGAGACGCAAAATTATGTCGTTGATGAGAGGTTGCTGCTCTAGAGAGGTTAAATAAATATTCAAATCGTACAGTGGGAAAAAAAACATGCTGTTGTTGAAGGGAGATTGTCTCTCAAAAGAGGGCCGCTCTGGAGAGGTTGCACTGAAGTTGTTAAGATATTAGTAGCTCTCAGTTTATTTTATCATTGTACAACTGGATTTTATAATCAGCTTTAATTTTTATGATTGCGCATGATATTCAGTCGATCCTCCACGTTCCTAACTGCTAGCATGTTCCGTGTAAAAACACTAAAATACACCACTGTGCGCTTATCATTTCATTGCTCTTTGATGGTGGTGTGGTAAGATCAGTGTGCGCACTGTCCTGAATCTAATGATGACACTCTAGTATCATAGTGCACAGTTAACTTATTAATGCGTATGACCAATCTGATGTATGCATATTTTCATAAGCTTTTTCCTTGCTATTTTAATATGGATATATTTCTTGGCTATTGGATAAAATACTTTAATTAAGCCTTTTTTCGATAAGTGTTACATGTATTTCTATTATTTAAAGTTAATAAGAAAGAAAAAAAGAAAATAAATTACATTATGCTTATTTAATTTGTTCTCTGATATTTTGGATATGCATGCCCATTTAAAGGTTACTTTTCAAAAGTTCCAATAATTTGTCACGTTTCCTTAATTTTATTTTATACCGATTTTGATCAACTGTTGTTTGATGTCATCGATTGTCAACGTGTCGGTGGGTAGGACTGTCATTTATGACTGGATTTCTGTTTCATATAGTCTGTGTTCTTCACACTGACCGTTTTGTATATATATTATTTTCATTTCAAGTACGTATGATTTACTGTAAGTCCACAAATAGTCATTTCGTTTCTCGTACTTTCTTTTTAGACGTCCATCTGCTAGTCTATGCTCTTTTCCCTGTCCTTTCCTCATTAAGAGGACATCTTTAGTAGGGTCCAATTTGTGTGACTTTCACTCGTGTATATGTTTGATAATATCATTGGTTTTCAACACTCCCTGGCCAGTAAACTTCGAAAGACTACCGTATTTGTTAAGGAAATAAGGGACTTCGGGGACTTAGTACAGCAGCACATGTATATACAGAGTTGCGTTTTTGAGCTGGTATCCCTCACGTTTTACCCCAATACTTATAAAGTCGTCCGTGAATTGTTTACATTATTAAAACACGTCTGTCTCGTCATATGCGTCATTAGTTTTCCTGGATATTGTGTTGTATATAGCAAGTAAGTCCTTCCAGAGTTTAACTGTTGCTTCGTTTGTTTTCCTAAATATTCCTCTTGCCATTCCCAGTCAAAGATGTATTATCAAAGTCCCTTGATTTAGACGTCCACACTTTAAAATTACTTTCTTGGATGGATTTCACAAATAGACTCAGATTATCTGTCGGTTGTCCTATTATATTTCCGTAGACGTCTTTTGATGAAACATCATCAACGGAAATTCTCATCAAGAGATGTGATTCATCCGGAATGTAGTGTTCAGGCTCAATATCCAATCATGGCTGGTGTTTACTACCGTTTTTGTTCTTTCCGTTTTCTGATGAAAGTTGCTTTAATGTGTGTAGAGTCCTAAATTTGTCCCTGGAGCGATGAAAAAACGAAGTTTATTAATTTCCACTAAATAAATGAGACGGATTGTTTAGACAAGGAAGCACAGGCAGATATTTTCTAAGGTTTCTTAATAGTGTATATGTTTTCTTGTGGTATGACGACTTGAACCACAGACATTAGTAACGGACCTGTGATGGTAAAATAGCAATAAACATTTTATAAAACATCATAATTTAACCCAAAATTACCTTAAAGGCCCATTCTCACATGCATGGTTTTCCATCCCGGTTTAGTGTTTAATGAAACCGTGGTAAACCGGGAACGATTACACAAACCGGCAGGAACTATGTAACACCGGTACAACACCGGGTGCCTCAGGGGAAACAACGAGACACCACCTGTCTACTACCGTGATAAACCGTATTAATCCGGGGTGATATGAACATCTAGAGGCCAGAGTTGTGAAGATAAAGTATACTTTCGGTTTGTGCGGGTAGAGCTACGGACGTTTGCCGGTAAAGTCACGTTCATACCCGGAAATTCCCGGCAGAGCCACGGTTGAACCCGGTAATATCACGGATAGACCCGGTATGCCTAAGTGTAGGCCGGATGATTACGAAAGCACTACGGTGACAAAAGGTGTGGCTACGGTAAAAGGCGGAGTAAACAGTAGCTGTTATCATGTTACAGTGTAAAACACTGTAAAATACGTGGTTGAAATCAGTTTGGTTCAAGTGTTTGTAAAATACGCATGAAAATGATCTATCTCATAAACCAGAACAAAAAAGTTATCGACTTAAAATAAATAACAAATAACAAATAAGTTATCAACGGACAGCTTGTAACATAGAACATCATTATCTCGCTATAACAGTATCAAATGTTAATGTATTTTTGGTCAAAAATCTTAGAATTCTTACTGAAAATTCACCTGAAAATTCACTACAGTGTCACGTGATCAATGTCACGCACGGCTGTAACCAACCACCACCACACACATGCATTCCGCTACAGCTGTAACGTTCAAAACACTATAGTATACAAAATGACACCTGGATTCCCAGGAACCGCTACATACATGTTAATCAACCTTCCTTAGCAGACTGCCAAACCTATCGTTCGACAAATACGGGATAAAAATCTTGTGACTACGCAACTAATAAAGCTGACCATCATTAGACATTTAGAAAAGCTCTTTTTATGTCCAGAATCCCGTCTCACGATGTAGCAATGAAACAAATAGATACAATAATATTCCTCGTACAGAAAGAAAATGACTTTTGTTAATTAAAAATTCTTGAAACGAATAGCAATTACAGAGACATGAACATATACATTCGTTTGTCAAACTCCAAAACAAATATGAAAATTTCATCAACGCCAAAACACTCCAAATTTATACATGATGCTATGACGGAAAGAAACTTTTCCATTTAAATCAAACGTGTGCATAAACTGTACATTATTTTATTTAGTAATGTTCCGAATGATGAAATTAACGTTGAAGACCGCTCGTAAATATCACGGGTGCTCTGTGAATTCATTTATTTGAGATGTTTTGGTTGAAAACTCTCCAAGATGGCGTGTATTTATTTTATTTACAAGACTTCATTGAAAAACAATCGAAATTTAGGGATTCAATCCGTTCAACAATAGTTGTATGTATAAACACGTATGTTATTTGTTACTTTGTTTAATATGATAGTGATTTATTTCTCTCAATTCATTATCAAAACAAAATTGCTGATACTTCATACTCATTTTAAACTACAAGTATATACTTCACGTATTTTTTTAAGTCCTATACAAATGTATGCATTATTACATGCAAGTATGTCCCCTGAAATGTTTGAACTTCTAACAGGTTATGTACCCGATCCAAGCCTCTATGATATACACATTGTATACAATTATTCATGTAGTACGATAAGTATATTGCCTGATTTTCCAAAATAAACTATCTATTTATCTATATATCTATCTATCTGTAATGGGAGGCATAAAATAAAGTTCCCGATGCTGGTCTCGAAACCGCGACCTTCTGCTTGCAAGTCAGCTGCTCTAGCAACTGAGCTAATTGGGCTGTCGGACATGCAAACTACTGTAAACACATATATTATATATACAACACTGTTACATTCCTTCTTCCTTAAATCAATTAAGGTTCTTTAAGATTTGTGTGTGTAGCACTATGATAGCACCGTTGGCAACAAACACAATGTATTACTATGGTTATCCTATATATTTACTCGCATTACTCGAAATTCTTTCTATATACAAGTTGCAAAGATTATTACAATTTCACCAAAAATTTTAATTTCTTTCACAAGTTACATTTAATTGAAATAAGTGTGTCGATTTTAATCGAGCCGTTTAGGACCGGTCCGCTTTGCAATTGGGCCGGGGAGTACACTTAGCCGAAATGGGCCGTTTGGACCCGAAACCTCTAAACCAATAAAAATGCTCGACTTCAACTATCATGTGACCACGGGCGTTAGGCGCTAGAAATGTGTGACTGAGATAAGACGCCATGTTTTCACAGGTGAGTTTTATTTTTTGCCTTTTTTGTTCGGAACGTATATCTACAAAATATTTCTAGGTCAATTTGTATGATGTTGGGTAATGTGCATGATGTTTTAGCCACGAAATAAATCACAATATGACGAACTTAGAGTGTTGTGAAATTTGATTTTCTGAAGCAATGTACGATAAGATTCATACAATTATCCATTGGTTGGTTTGATTTCAGGTTTTAGCTTACTGAGTTGATGCCGTTAGCTGCTGTAATTAGAAAAAAACATCCGGATTTCTACTTGGTATTTTATTTGATGTGGGTGGGGTACTGGACTTATCAGTTTATGGCCCCAAAAGTCAATACAGTAGGATTGAATGACAATGTTTTTGTGAAACAATTGAGAGCAATGTTTGTCATGTGCCTAATTTCACTTGCTTCAGGGTCATTTATTTCTGCCCTAATGATATTGTTTTCGTGTACAGTCATGCCTAAAAGATAGGTTTGTTTCCTTAAAAGATGTGTTGGCAGTCGGGATTTTATTTTTGGTATTTTTTAAATGCAAGGATCATTTTATCTGTGCATTCCGCATCCCAGATGCACATTTCTACCGTGAACATATTGTTTATAATCAAATGCACTTCCATAGGGATTTTAGACTATGTTGATGTTTTTGTCAAGAGACGTCAGATACCAAATACTGAATGTGTTTTCAGCATAATCATATAATAATAATCGTAAAAAGTCTACATTGTATTTTTTGAACGTTTATCTTAACATCAACTACAAATTCAAACTTACATTTTGTGTGCTTTTGTAATTCATGTCATTTGGAATGTATATGAAAAATCAAATCTTTACTACCGGTAGCATGCACATCAACCCCTTGAATTTTAAATTGTGATTGCCTGCACATGTCATGGTGTAATATATTCAGTTTTAACATATTAGATTAATTGTAAAACTCATATTCTAAATTTTGTCACAGTACTGAAATCAAACCACAAGTTAATGTATATATTAATTCATTTTGAAGAAAAAATAGATAAGAGAAATTTGATGTTGTTTAATATTTGATGCTTTGAAAAAATATCGTTGTATCTTGTATATATCTTAAATATTTAGATGTTTTTACTATTTGATGTTACTCTTAAAATGAAATAATAATAATGAATTGGCTGTATTAATATGGTAACAAATTAGAATATCAAGTACTGTCCAGTATTAGGTGAAGTAGTTTTGCTTCAGGTTGTGCGAGTTGTAAGTGTTACACAAGGATTGCATGTGATGGTTTTACGTTTGAAAGAAAGCTCCAATGCACAGCATTTGCGCAGAGAACTGATGATGGACAGGTATAAAAGGTATTCAGATTATTACCATTGATTCTTGTAGCATGATTAAGTACATAATATTTGTTTATCTTATGAGATTTGATATCACCTGATTTGTGTTGTAGAAGATTCTTAAACATTTTAATTATTTATAAATTCAATGAATTATTTACTTGGCTACGGTATGAACTGTTATATTATTGGTAAACATAGTTTAACTGAGACTCAATGAATATTTGTGCATATTAGTAACCTTTTGTCTAGTGTTCTGAATTTCTAATTCGGCTGTCATGATTACATATCGGATAGTCATCCGAATTTTGCCGAAACAGATTCACAAAGTTGAATGAGTGTCAAATAAACTGTCTGCCAGTATTTGATGGTTAATGTCATTACCAATTAATTACTGGCATGGTTGCATATACCATTGGATTATAAAAATGCACAAGAGATAAAAGTCAATTACAAAAATAGGTTTCCGATGTGTTTGTTGGAAAGAGTTATTTGCAACAACCATCCGATAGAATAAAATCTTTGCTCCACATGGAATATGACTCTTCTTTCTGTGGTAAAATATGTGTATTCAGTGCTCAAGGGTCGAATTTTGCTAGATTTTGTACTTGCTTTTTTAGCATGTAGTATAGTTTCTTACTTGCTAAGTGAAAAATCGGATACCTGTTTTCCAATTTCATTTGAATTTATACTGAAAAACACTATCTGATTTATGTCTATAGTAAAACTAATGCAGTGATAGAACATGGATGCCTGTTTTATTTACTCCGATTTCTAACTAGCTCTACTCGAAAATTACTTTGTAAATATCAAGTGACACAGAAAATGTTTCAAAACTATATTCATACCACAACTTTATGTTCAGGACAGAATTCAATATGTCATCAGTAATTGGAAATAACTTACATTCAAAGACATATAGCTAATATTAGATGGTGCATATTTTGTACATCTTGCAATTTTCATCACCAACTAAGGATTTTCCAAGACATCATACTCAAGATAAATATTAAATTCTCGCAGCTGCTATTAATTTTTAGGCTGGCCAATGGCTTTTTTCAGGTCAGGTTTTTAGGGTTTTTGCCTCAGATTGAGACTGCATCATTGTCTTCTTTTCTGCTATCATCCGCATTCCTTTTTTAAGAATGTGGGAGCCCATTATACAATTGTGCCAAACAGAAACGTGCAATATATATAAAAAAATCTGGAAAGTTGTACTCAGAAGTGCTGTAATATGATTAAACTGTATTATTGTAGTTCCTTCATTAGTAATTAATTTCACACCAAAGTGTAACAATTTACAAATACTCATTGCTATTTCATTATTTAACACACTTCTATTTTCAGTTCCATATGGTCTATGTAAATTAATTTTCTCTCTCTTTGATAGTGTTTTTAAACTTTTTGATGAAAAATAGTCATTTTTTGCTTTTGATTTTTCATAATCATAATAACACATATTACAAAATTTCAGAAGTTTTTGAAGACCTTAATAATGTGTTTACATGATATATATCAACCCATCAAGAAAACGGTAAATGGGATCATGTGTTTAGGTTTTTTACAGATATATTGGGAATGTGAGAGAACCAATGGAACTAGCTGTCTTAGTTTCTTTACTTGTAAAGTATTTGATAAAAAATAAAAGAAATAAAAGAATGCATTGTATACATACATTGTTTTTACGAATTCCATATATTTTCGGCAAAAGATCAGGTGTCTACAAGGTGGACAAAAGCCCCCCTGAACTTATTACAAGGTGGGCAAAAAATGTATCCACCTTCCGTGTCTTGATGAACTTAGAAAGTCAGTTTTCTCAATGTGTATCTGGACAAAAGTGTTTGGTTTACTTTTGTTTTTCAGTTGGTAACAAAAGAACAGTTACCCCTGAAGCAACAGCTGAAGAATGCATCAAGAAACACAATGATCCCCTAGGGTTTAGGATGGAAATGTTTAAAGACAAAAGCACTATTACATGCTGTACTGAAGAGTATGCTCATTCATTGTTATACTTTAATGTTCTTTTTATGATACTTAGTCCACCACCATTGTTTACACAGGAGGGGATTATAGGTTTGTCCTCTGTCTGTCTTATCTGTCCGGCTGCCTGGATCATGCGATAACATAAAGACTATATACATTATGTTGTCTATTCATGAGATGTTGTCTTATAATATTGAGCCAGAAAAAGTCACATTAACTCTTACCATCAGCAACAGCAGCACTTACAACATGGAAAAAAACAACACAAACACTTCAACAAAAAGTGCCAAAGTGTTAATGAAACCATGTTTAACTTGATAATATTTACTACTACAGTTACCTGCAAATCTTAAAAATGAACGCAAATAAGTATTTCTTAACATAAGACTTAATAACATCTTTGTAATGTAGAGGCGTAATGTCCGGACCTTTTAATCCGAAGGCCATAATTTTAAGCACAATTTTCAACTTACACATTAAAAAATGTGTTCATTCTACTGATATTCGCCACATGATATTTTAAGTATTTTTCACCATAAGGTAATAATAGTATCAAATAATCCATACAAATTCATACATGTATATAGATAGTAAATACATTTAACTTTCTACCTATCGCAACATGAAAATTGGATGAAGTTGTGTTAGCAGAAGATGCGATCTTAAATTGTTGAAGACAATAACGCATGAAAGAGTAACTACGATTAAAAAAAGGTGTAATCGTCCTTTTTATATGAGTACATGCATGTCACTTTCTATAAATGAGGTCATGTAGAAGACTTTCTTCGACTGGCGACATTCTTACTGTTCTACAGTTAAGCATATAGTTTGTTTTTGTAAAAATATAAGCAGTACATTGCTTTGGAACGAAAACTCATGATAATTACAGATCCGACATAAAGTTTGTTGGGCTAATCTTGGTAGAGTTGCATCCCTTGGCAAATTATACAGCTGATATATCCATCGTTATACTTATATCCGATTTTTTACAAATAATTGTGAACGACAAAATCTTGTCTAATGCTCTATTCACCGACATGGTACTCGTCCTTATGCCAGGGAGATGAAACAGAATTATCTATTTTCGAATGCCTAAAAACTGTTGCTGTTGCTGTTGTTGTTGTTGTTGTTGTTGCTGCTGCTGCTGCTGTATTAATCACTAAAATCGAACTCGATGAGCACTCCCATCCAAATAAAGTAGAACATGCTTAATACATTGATAATGTAGTACACTCCGTGACTAGTTAGAAACTGACCTTACATTCAGGATGGTATCAAGAATTAAAGACTTCAGTATCACAAAAGGAGAATCCAATCAGATTTTGTCGTCAACACGAAAAGTCTTGCTTATCCAAGGTAAATACCACAGGCCTCAAGTCACGTGATCTGTAGTTACACAGTCAAATTCTAATTTTATAAGAATGATAGGTGGCTGTAAGCAATCATATTTAATGAACACAAAATATAAAGCTGTAGAACGATTGTGTGTATTCGTCTAAGAGCTAACCTTTGCTAGCTACAACACGAAGACTCTTCTTGTTGTTGGTTTGTAAGTTTGAGGCTTGTAACCATGTTTGGGGGATATAACTGTAATGACAATAAATAATGTCTAACATAATGAATAAAGACAAAAGATTTTCTAGAAAAAAAAAAAACATCCCACCTTCCCTGAAATTCTACCATCCATAATACCTATCAACTCAAAATTCACATGGCAAATAGGAACATACAACAAATAGAGGATAAAACACAGTCTTCCGGACGGTACCGGCTTGGAACGGTCTGTAGGAAAGCTACAGGGAGCTTAATCTTGTTTTGTGGACCCAACCCACACTTACATCATGACATAACATGAGTCATAGTACTACAATGTTTCTAAGTAAAAATATCTGTCTTACAAAATAGAATTTGAATAAGATTTTAGATTACATTTGTTTTACAGTGGAGCTTCGATGACCACCTATGGGTAAATAACTTCGGTCTTAATAAAGAGGTAGTCTAATTATGGTGTTGAAAAATGGAGAAATATTGAAAACCGGTCTGAAAATATGTTATTATTATAATAAGGTTGTCGTAATTTGAGATGGTCGCTAAGTGAGGTTTTACTGTATTATTAGTAAGAAATTGTTTATACACTAAAACAGCATTTCCTATCATAATTCTGTGCAAAAAGTGGCGATGCTGAAAAACAACTTACTCGTTTCCGGTTTGAATATATTTGATTCGAAAGCTTATCAAACGCTTCAGTAATGTTGATATTTTTCTTAGCACTAGCTCGTAAAAATGGTATTTGTAGAGATTCGGCAAACTGAAATAAAGATATTTATATACAGACCGAAATCAAAAGTTTATGTTCGAGCTTGTGAACGGCCGGAAACAAGCTCTCCTCGGTCTATGTCTTAAGACTTATATAGCAGAAAATATCGTTGAAATACTGAGTAATCAGATCAAAAACGATTAAAATGTACTATTCATTGTGTCTCTTGTACTTATCCTATTAAACAAATCAATTTAATATGTTAAATACATTGAACTATCATTATGCAGATTTTAAAACATCAGTAGTTCATGTAAATGATAAAAGGACCTCCGTGTTATTATCTCTAATTAGTAATTATACATACGAGTATTTCACGTGTGAAGAATTTGTTCAGCTAACTTATGGAAGATCGGTGGTTCTATCCAAATGTTCGTTCGGGGATTTCCTCCACCAAGTTGCCATATGACCTTAGTTGTTTGTGCAACGTCAAAGCTCAGTGGAAAATGATCGCTTTGTCATTTTTAAAACTGGGGTTTAACGCCGTTTTTTCAACATTTTTTTTAGTTATATACGGCAACCAGTTCACTTTACCAGGTTTCCTGGACTGTATTCTAACCGTTACTAACTTACCCTTCCACAAGGAGCCGGCAACTTCTCCATCTATGGAGGAAAATCGATATGACCTGTTGCGACCGGAATTTGAATCCGGATCGCCGGGTTACAAGTCCAGCGGACATAATTACTGGACCACGGTCGCGGCCTGATTTTTAATTATCATATGACCAAACACTTACTAGTTTCGCTTCATTCACGGTCACGGCTAAGTCATGCAGATCTACTTTGTTTCCAACCAGTAAAAGTTCAGGCATAACATCACAGTTCTAAAAATATCACATATTGTCTCAGCAAACAACACATATAAACGTAATAAATTAGAATTATAATAAATAAATGAAGAATAATCGAAGGTCAAACTATGCGTATACTTTGAATAACAGAAATAATCTGGTACCTCACCAAACATATAAATCACTAGAAATTGATCAAATTTCTAGGGAGATTGCCTTCATACCTTCAATTAACAAGCCCTATTTGAGCAAATTAGGGGTTAAAATGTTCTGATACATGGTAAAAAACAACAAGGCTTGAAAATTAAAAATTCGATCGTTAAAAGTTAAACGCATGGTCAAGAAATATTTTAGCAGTAAAAATATATTCACCCCGTACAGACGCCATGTACTTTCAAGTTTGTTTGTTTTTGTGACTTATTGTCACTGAGCTTCAGCGCCTTTTTTTCAACAATTTTCCAGTTATATACGTCGACCGGTTCACCTAACCAGTTTTCCTATACTGTATACTAACCAATACTAACTTACCCTTCCACAAGGAGCCAACACATGTGGAGGGTTTTTTTGTCAAATTTTCATAGAAGGGTATATAGGCACATCTTGAAGAACATCGACATTTTTGTCAAATTTTCATAGGAGAGTATGACCTGCTGCGATCGGGATTCGAACCCGGATCTCCGGGTACACTAACCACTAGACCATTGCCGCGGCCGTACATTGAAGATACAACTAAAACGTAATTCATAACATTACCATTTGTATCAGATCTATCCATCTTCGTATATTCCTCAACGTTTGATGTCTGGAGAAATCAAATACAAGAAGTATACCCTGAATCAGAACAGAACAGAACAGAATATAGTTTTATGCTTTCTACAATATTTCAATTATACGCTTTCAAACAGTTTATTACGTTACGGGCAAATCAATAGCCAACAGGGTCCCCCGTGGTAGAGTGGTTATGGCCTCTGACTAGTAATCACAAGGCCCACAACGCTGTGAGTTCGAATCCCACCGGAGACCGGACAAATTTCACATGTGAGGAAACTGTACAGCTAGCTTACGGAAGGTCAGTGGTTCTACCCAGGTGTATGCCTGGGGGTCATCCTCCGCCGTTAAAGCCGGAAAAGTTGCCAAATGACCCTGGCTGTTTGTGCGACGTTAAACCCAAGTGAATAAAAACATACCCAACAACAATGGTCTACTGTCACATAGTTTACGTGGAAATACACTTTGAATATTGTATATTTTTCGGGTTTACCTTAGCCACACATTTCATGTTGTATACCAGTAGGCAATTAACCTAGCCAGTTTTCCCGGATTCTGTACCAGTGTTAAGCCTGTTCTCCACAAATAATTGTGAACTCCTAACCACCGATTACCTACGGTGAAGGGCGAACGACCTTAGACATAATGTCCTCAACCCAGTCGTCCAAGAGAACATGAGCTGTGCCCAGGCTTTGTACTCATGAATGGAAGATTCGTTGACTTCGTTTAATGTGTTTACTAAAATGGTCACTCTAATGTAATTTAGTTGGTTCTTATGGTAACAGTTTTAATGAAACAGCAATCAGGGTAAATGAAGTCTCATTTTATCGTTTGTTCGTACTATGAAATTATCATACAACGCAAGATTAGAAATTAAAATATTTTTATATTATTTGTTAGTTTGTTTAAGTCCCATTCGTACATGCGTATACACACTAAAAACAAATTATATGAACAGCTAGAATTATAGTTTGATAAAAGTATAATGACTACAAATATGTATATTATATACGGCATACAGTGAAACCTCTAAAAAGCAACACCCTTTAGGAAAAGCAAAGTGTTGTTGTTGTTGAGATGCTGTTGCTCCAGAGAGGTCAAATTAATAGTTAAGTCGTACAGTGGGAAAATCATGCTGTTATTGAAAGGAGGTCGTTGCTCAAGAGAGGGCCGCTCTGGAGAGGTTGCACTGTATATACTAATAAATTGTACGAAGACATATAGAATAGACTTTATCTTACCTGAGCATTCCTGTAAATACTTCGTATGATTGTTTTCATGTCTTCCTGACCCGCTGTGTCGCTGAAAAGCATAGTTTAAGATGTACCCTAAGTGATTTCAGTCTCGATTTCGGTCTGACATCAACCTCTGGGTCCAAGGATAAAACCTTGAGGTCGATATACCAGCTCATGTCATATTTTCATCTTAATTTTCATACGACCATTCTTTAAAGTAAAATTCCTTGTATAAATCAGTAAATAAATTTCTTAACTTACACATATGACAAACATACGTATTGGTCTGAAATAAGTCATGCAGAGGTACAAACACGAGATTTGAGTTTGTAGACCGATCTCAAGTTTTGTAACCGCGGATCCTGAAAATCACGATGATACAAAATTGCTGTAAAGTGTTTAAGACATTGCATTACAGTCAAATTTTGTCTTTCTTAAGAGTGACCTTTGATCACAGGTTTGACTGTATTCATGTATTGAGTGCATATACCTGTAAATAAAGTACTAATATCGCACTTGATTATTAATACAATAGATTTCATCACTTATCTTATCTTATCTCAGTCATGAGTGTCTTAAATATTTAACCATGTTCACATAAATAGTATCAGTGTGATAACACATGTACTAAATTGATAAATTTAATGAATGGTCCTCACATATAAACATGGTGGTATAAAATTTGTATTGTATTAAAATCACGTCCTCTTCACATATTGTCTGGCTTATCAGCGAGAAAAATAAGAACGTAACATTAGGTCAAGCCTTTAACAGAGAACGTGATCCCTCTAAACTGGGTTAACATATGTATATCTACTATGGGTGGAGTTGATCTTCATGTTCACGCCCGACCCATTCATCAAGTCCTGCACGATCATCATGACCGTCTCTCAGATAATAATTGAAATTATTTTTTACACTAATGACATCAAAGATAATATATCAAGTTCTTCTTTTGTTGTATTTTGAAAATCACAACTCCTTCCATTTCATATTGTAAATTATCCGTAGTTTATGTATTTCTTGTAAATCATGGACATGATGCTTAAATTCTAAAATCAAGATTGAAATAATTAATAAAAAATTACTTGTCAAACAACAAACCATTAACGAAATATTACTTACTAGACATAGAGCCATACTGGATTCCCTTCAATTTCAATTTCTTTCTTGGCATAATCTGAACCTGTAATAACCTTATCATAGATAGAGAATAAAACATACCTTGAAGAAATAAGAAAACAAACATCACGTTAGATGTCCTTTGGTCTAAGTCAATACATCGGCTAATTCCTTCACTTGATGAGAAACTGATTATAATAAAACTAGTGTATTTTCATTTATGTTTGTATTATATTTCTTTTATATTAGTATGTTGTAAGCTGCACTCAAGTACCGCCATCATTGTAATTAACTTATTTGGCGATGAACTTGATATTTAAAGCCAATAAAAAAATGTGACTTTTTTTACTTTTTTTTAGTGTGATGCCATAACGCTCCATCAGGGATGGAAATATGTGATTATTATTGGAGTAGGTGACATGTGTCCAAGATTAAAAAAAACTTGAGATCGGCCTCCAGTTTTACATCACAATTTAGAGATTTCATTAATCTCAGTACTTTTCATAATTATAATACATGTTTTACAACAATAATCTGAATAAAACCAAGAAATTAAATAGGAGAGACCTCCGCGCTCGTGCAGTTGAAGTCTCTGATTATTAATCACTTGCCCCTCAGCACTGCCAGTTCGAATCCCATACGGAAGGATAAAAAACATATGCGTGGAAGCTGTCCTGCAGGCTTACAGAAGGGCAATGCTTCTATCGTATTCTACCGTTAAGGTTAGAAACGCTTTCAAATGATCCTGGACTGTTGGTGCGATGTTAAACCTCAGTGAAAGAAGGTAATTAAGTTATTCGTTCGTTCATGTTTCAAACATACGTAATAAGTTGTATCCCCCAAAAATTTGAGCAGGGAGACCGATCTCAAATTTAACCTCGGACCTTGAGGCGTAATACAGGCACATTCAGTCTGGTATTTAAGGGGTTTGAATGAATAATAAGATCAACGTAAAGTTCAAAGTTAAACCAGAATAGAAACATTCGTTTTAAAATTTTGATGTTAATACAAATTAAACAGTGAAGCAGAGACCAAAGATTACAATTTTGAGATAGCGAAGATATTGGTGTTAAATTTATCCCAAAACGGATGCATGCACACGGGGTTAGTACATGTTAATCTAAATATATCCCTGGTTTTCGTGAAAGCCTCAGTTGTAATCAGAAAACACTTTTTTTAGAACGCCGAAGTATCTATTCACATGATACAAAGATTAAGACATTTGTTTCACTTTTTTAGTAATGACGGCATGGTTTCCAAAACTTATTTGTTTGTCATCATATCACAATGTTTAAAACTGGACGTCAGCACAGAACTTATTTCTCGGGCGCAGTAAGTTTGCAGATGCGTTAGCAGGTCATTGCACTTCTTTACTAATTATTGGTTTTAGCCATGTAGACAGGCAAAAATCTTGTCCACACATATGAAACAACTTACCGATAGTTTGTGCATAGCTTGGTCCATATTTTCCTCGTATATAGCGTTCAATAATCGATGTTTTACCACAAAAGGGGTCCCCCATAACGACTATGTTGTATTTCAAGTAAGGGGGCTGTTTTATGCCTTTCATTCCGCTTCACAAATCACAAACATTAAATATCCTATCTTTGTGTAATGCTTAAACTGTTGAAGTCATCTGTATTTCTGTATTTTGACACATAATTATTAGTCGGTCACTTTCACATATTCCTATATCTCACAACAAGTAAATCAATATTTAAAATCAACACACAAAGCAGTTTTCATTCATTAACGTATCCTTATTTCATGTATCATCAGTGATCAAAACTTTGAAATGAACGTTTAGGTCTATCCCCATGTCAGTAATTTAATTTAAATAACCATAACAAGATATCAGCAAGTTCTCCGTTTTCGTCCAATATTTTCACCCCGAATCTGATGCACCACTCAATCCTCTATTTTATTTACGTAGATGATTCATAACAATTCGTTATCAAATTAAGAGATAGTGAAATCAAGTTGATCCTATCATTCAATATTAACAAAATTATCTTTTTGAAGCAGACAGTGTTAAAATGTCCTGATATTTAGCCAAGATAACTATTCATAAGTCTGACCGTGAGTGCGCATGCGTAGCAATGTTTCTGAACGAAATGCTTCACTGTACAAAACATTCATTTTAGCTATCTTCGACATTCAATAAAATCAATTGAACAATTTAATGCAGATATTTCATTTCCGCAAATTAAGTGTTTACAATTTAGGGCGACAATTAAGGAGAAAATAAATCACATTGCAGAGAAAATACATCAGTACATATTTTATTCAAATATAACGATCAGTGTATATCTCTCCTACGTGATCAGGAGTGCAAAGTTCAGATAAAAATGTTACGTATGAAAACATTACTCATACTTGCACTCCTCTTTATATCATTGTTTAATTAAATGGTACAAATAACTTACCATGGTACAGATATTAACTTTGTTATAGACCGTTCACAAGAGGGAGGCTATGTATTCTCCTCTATTTTTGTATTGTCTTATGTGGTATGTGGGTTCTGCGCTGGGAGATTTCGAAGAAGGTGGCTTATTTTGCATGGGTGATTTTCAAGAAACCCCTTTCTTATCAATATTTACAGTCAAGCCTGGCCTATATTTTAATCACAACCATTTGAACAAAGGCAAATTGTTTAGTACACATTCATTTATATAATATACAAAAAAACATATGAAAAACACCAGCAATATATTAAGACCACACATTTCTATCCCATGTGTTCTGTTGTTTCATATTTACTGGTTTAAAAGCGAGTACCACCCGGACCAGAGGACTTTCACGAGTCAGGAATCTGTCCAGCTAGCTTACGGAATACCAGTGATTCTACTAAGGTGTACTGTCTCAACCGTTAAAACTGGAAAAGTCGCCAAATGAAACTGGCGGTTGCTGTGACATTAAGCCGCTGTGAATTAGATACTTTGTTGTAGATTATCTTCAGCTAACAAGCAAACAATACCTCCACTTTGTATAATATTTTGCGTACTTGTCAGACTGTACATACCCTGATTTACAAACAACATACACATATCTAACAGGACAAATTCATAACTAACATAAACACGAACTGTTGCACGATGTATTTATCTACCTTCCAATCAATACATAAAATTAAACATGGCGTAGATAATAGTATTTTTTTGTCACCCCACATAATATTGTTCACTACACAACTCACAACAATAATAATTCTATCAACAGATAACGTGGTCGGCGAGGACATTTTACCTCCCCATACCAAATCTTAAAGGGAGATCACTGTGTAGGCTATTCATATTCTTACGCATTGTACCGCGTGATCCATGGTACGTCACGCGGCTGGTGAACGCTGGTAGAATACAAAATAGTCAAACCATAATTTTGTTTTATCTGGATAGTCTACGTTGTGGTAGGGTCGAAACTTCAGTAAGTTTTTTTTCAAGTGGCTCAACAATGCTAAACTGATCAGAAAAATCGGTTGCCAAGGAATTTCATAACACTGATGAGATTATCAACTAATTCGTAGGCTGTTTGGACATTGTTCAACTTACGACTACATTGACAATAAATGAAAACAATTGCCTATTCAACTACTTGTATGCTATTGTATGTATTCCAAGAACACGTTTGGTATAATCTACACAGTCTAGCCTGAGTTAATGGCAACCTTTGAACAAGCCACCCTCGGATACCGTTTTCAAGTAAACCTCCGAATAAAGGCCGACAGTGAATAACTTTCACATTTCTTCTCTCCCTTTGATGACGTTTGTTCACGGGTTTGACTGTGACTGCAACTAGTCACCAATTTTAATCTTTTTATTCGGTCGTCCAAGGCACTTATACACCACACACGTCAACAGCTCAATGACAAGTTGTAACACTTCACACATGCTGAGCATTGACAGGCCGATCCAAAGACCCAGTGCTCCACCAATACTCGACAAAAAGGTAAAAGTCTGAAATAAGATGTTGTAAATATCTTTCAATTGTAAGAGTACATGAACTTTAAATATGTGCATATTATACCTCACCTGGTATTTACCTTGTTGTATGACGTTTTACTTGACAAGTTCCAAAGCCATGAAGATAGAAGCTAGCGGCCATAGGCGGATCCAGGGGGGGGCAGACTTGGCGTAAGCCCCCCAAAAACTGCCCAAGCAAAGGTTTTTTCTATCATGAAATATAATATTTATATGAAAATATATATAAATGTCAAAAAGATTTTCGCACGCTACACCTGCAATAAGTTGCAAGTAGAGTAACAAAATGACATAGCGTACAGTTCGCCCTGGACCTGGACCCCTAGCCTACTTGTTCAGTTTCCGCCCCCCCCCCCTTCACTAGTAATCCTGGATCCACCTATAGCGGCGATGGTGTTTTAGTTTGATTGCTTACTAAGTAGCTGATTTTATAGATTTTATTAATTTTACACTTCATTATTAGTATTTCAGTTATTTGCTCTGGTTTTTGTAACAGCTATAGCCTTGTTTCAGGGTGACAAACTAATATAAACCCGATTTTGTACTAACAATTGGCTTCCCAAATAGTGATGAAGTCGATGAATATGGACGATTTAATCCACTGGTAAATAGCGGTACGTCCTTAGATGGGTCATGTAGTGCCTGGTTCTGTTTCGGTTAAACGTATTTCAAATTAATTTTACATCAAAATCAAGATAAGAGAAAAGAATTTAATATAACAAATAGCGCTAATCTTTGACATATTGGTGTATTTTAGAATAGAAATTCTTAAGTAGCCAATATTTCGCTATTTTTTATTACAAGCTCAGTATAACGGAAATGCTGCAAATGTCTATAATCATCAATATTTCTGTTTTACGGCGGACATTCATTCCATTCACCCACCTGGATACTGACGTGTGCAATGTATGTGTATTATTGTTTTCCACCACCCCACGTCCGTAAGGAACGACAACTCCATCATGCGGAAAATGAATTAAAGCTTGGAGAAAAATAATCTTGCATAAATTTTAAGCTTGATGAATTAACAATTGACCATCTTGTGGATTCCTACTTACAGTTACTAATGGTTCCTCTTCAATGGATTCAAAGTTCAAAGTCTCATAGAAGATGTTCAAACGTACGAAGCTGTTGCTGTAAACGAAAGCCCAAAATATGAGAACAAGCAACATTACTGAATGTTGTCTATTGTTGACTTACCCTGTATGGTCAGGTCAACACATAAGTACACTAGTACAAAGATAACAAAGTTTTATTGTCACGTTATCACCCAATGTTTAGAATAAAAGGTATGGTATAAAGTTCGTATCTAATTTAACCAAATTATGAAATCTTAAATCACAAGGAACAAACAATCAACAGAAGAGCCAAAGTTTGATCGAGCACGGACACTGCTGGAGAATATGATTATGGTGGGTGTTGTGACTGTGTACGACTTCTGTTGGTATTTGTTGATACTATTATTGCAGTGCAATCAAACCTTTGAACAAAGGCCGTCCTTAAGAAAGACAAAATATGACCTTTATTGACAGATGATCTTAAAAATATTTGGAGGTAAGTATGCTCTAAATAATCAGTGGCGGGTTTCCACGGGATGGTCTGTATTCGGAGGTGGCCACAAACACAGATTGACTGTTGTTTCGTTTGTTGTTTATATTTGTTGTTGTTGTTGTTGTTTGCAGCTAAGCGCGCATGATTTAATGATGAAGTGTAAACATTAGAGGACACTTAATTAGAAACATGTTATCAATTATTACATCTTGTTTGTTTTCCGCATCCATGTAAATATGTAACATACCTTGTATCAGTGAGCTTCGAGAATGCTGTGCAGTTCAAAGATCTTGTTAAACACATGATTTCCTGCAGGTAAAGCTGAATAATCCAAACAGAAATGGAGCATGAAATCTACATACAAAAAGCCATAACTTTTTTGCTATAAATCTACAGTGTTTTCCAGCAAGTCGAAATCATAAATCAACGATTACCCATAACTGATGTTGCTTTTTATCCGACTAACCCCACGAGTCATAATACGTTAGGACATGGTTGTAATGAATTCCTAGGGATAATTACTTCATTATATTCATATTTCACTTTATCGATTAATGAAATAAAGAAGGGCGTGTACTGAAAAAAATGAAATGAAAAAATATACATGTACTTCATTGTAGCGATTTTTCACTATATCTCAGATCATTGTAACCGCGTTTGGCTATATGTTGGATAGCGCGTGAACATCTTAGTCAGACGGGAAAACTTGAGAAAGTCAGAGTAGACCGCTAAGCCCGACCGACACTACTTTTTTAGTCCCAGTCAATTTTATCTTGACGGTATTTTCATTTTCATATGGAGCCGCGGCCGTGGTCCAGTGGTTAGTGCGCTGGACTTGTAACCGGGAGATCGACAAAAATGTCGATTTTCCTCTATATGTGGAGAAGTTGCCGGCTCCTTGTAGAAGGGTAAGTTAGTACTGGTTAGTAAACAGTTCAGGAAAACTGGTTATATGAACCGGTCGTCGTATACAACTGAAAAAATATTGAAAAACGGCGTTAAACCTCAGTGACAATAAGTCACATGAAAACAAAACAATCATTTTCATATGAGTAATATCTCCGAGCTAAACAGTTTATCTGAAAAAAAAGTTCTACGGACTTACTGACCTCTCGGGTGACAAAAAGCGGAAAATAAGTCTTTTGTCGACCTTATACCCAACCTGCTAGATAACTTTATAAGATGAATGCATATCGACTTTACTCATAATAGCCACAACCACTACCTTTAGTAACAGTGACATGCTGTGAAAATGTGCGTTTTTATGCTATGGAAATTTTACTGTGCTGCTTAATATTTTGTGTGTATACGTACAGAGTATTCTACTGATGGCCATTGTCTTGAACTAACCGATTCTGTGTAATAAACATCTCTGAAAAGTGAGGACAATTTATAGAATAAATAATAATTATAGTTTGGTGACTTTTCTTTTGGAGGGGACAGTAGAGAATGGCCATTGTGAAATCCCGAGGATCCGAATAATTTACTTCACTATATCCAAAGTTCACTGAAAGTGACCACAACAATTATACATGTACTAAGATGAAGAAAGGTTTAGTCAGGGAAAATAAGTATTTCACAATATCCAGTTCACTATAACTGCGCTTTATTGCATTGAGTAGGGATTAGCTAATTATGTGAAGTAATGTACTAATAAGTATGTTAATAACGATGAATTGGTAATTAAAATAAAGGCTTCGGTGACATGGCGGCTCGCATAGAATGAAGATAGAGCAGGGTGTATATGAACGAGTGTCCGGAGGCTTGTCTAGGAGCATATTTTTAATTAATTTACATAACAGTTCATTGATTTTGTATTATTTTGATTTTAATTTTTTTTAGAATTAATCACCATCAATGCCAATGACTGGTCCCTAGGATACAAACTAGCTCTAGAGGAATGGAGAATAATGTAAAAGTGTTCCGGATACGATGGTATTTGAACCCATGAAAGTATAGGTCCTGATAATAAACACGCCTCGATGCGGGTTGTTCTTTTTGATAATTTATTTATACTTCATTGAATTAGTCGACTTACCGGCAAGCATTCTCACAGTTACAATCTATTTCCTTTTTCTCAAATTTTGATATCGCATTTCTCATGCAATTCATTTCTAGAAATATAAAGAAAACAAGAATTATTACAAATCCTTATAATCCTACGAAGAAACGGTAGGAGCGACTCTCACATACATCGATCGTTATATTCCTGTTTCAATTTTAATTTGAATGAAGTAATGGTATGTCTATCACACTCACCAAAACAAATATAAAAACTGCAATAAAACCTCAATATTAAAACAACAGGGAGCTAGCACGTTGAATAGATGGTGTATAATGGTGTATTAGGCTTAAAATGGCCACACGGACCAAAAACACCTATATTACATGTATTCATTTACATGGTTAGCACGCGTTGTCATTACTTTACCTGTAGTTTAAAGGTGTATTTAGTGTGGTAATTCTGATCAATTTGGCGTTGCGAGGTCGCGTTCGACTAAACGAAATTGACGATTTTTCGGAGGAAAAAGATTAAATATCTGCTTCATTGTTTCGAATTGGACAAAGTGCTTACCGGTTATGTGTAGTATAATGTATTAGCTATCTGTAGACACCAGTTATTGGAAATTTAAGCGATTCCTTAAAAAGTTACGCAGTTTTAAACAAACTTGGTGCAGAAACTGTCATTTTGGAAGTTGTAACCCTTGTATATGTATATATATATGATATACGTGTTTTTGGTCCATGTGGCCATTTTAGGCCTAATACGCCGTTATACTCAATCCCTTCAACGTGCTAGCCCCCGTGTGATTAAAACCGTTTCATTAATTAGTCAACATATTAATATAAATTACATTCTTTTTAAGTACTTTTTTTTCAAGTATCTTGCTGTTTTATTTATGATTAATATCATACTTGTGTTATCATGATTAAGACATAAAGTACGAATTTGGAATTTCAGAGTGATCTCAACAGCTGCGTAGCTAAACATCAATCTCTTAATTATGTTATTATTTTATACTTACCTCTTGTAGTATTACACATGTTGAATCTATTACCCGACGAAAGGGCAATCAACTCATGCATGAAATGCCAGCAGTTGCATTGTGTCCATATGTAGTTAGCATGACACGCTACTGTACAGAGCTGTAAAGATAAAATGAATTCCGAAATAAAAAAACGTGTCCCAGAAAGTGACACGGGTTTCTTTACATACATAGTTTACTCGAACAACAATACAAGTATTAGTCAAACTTACACTCTATATAGACTACCCGGCAATACAAGTAAGTATTAGTCAAACTTATACTCTATAGACTACCCGACAATATGACTGATATGCTTTATTTCTAAAACATTAATAGGAACTTGTAACTTGTAGCTCAATTCAACCGCTGGGAAGACCACTTCCAATACACATGTAGACCGCTTCAACAATAGACATCCAATAGATACCATTTCCAAAATAGACTGTCTCTAATAACGAAAGCAATAAATATAGTCCGCCTATAGACCACTTCCAACATAAACTGCCTCCTATAACAAACGTTAACATCCCATCCTCCAATAGGACTTTTATATATATATAGCATATACAAGTTTGTAGAACAAACTGTCTTACCTTTACAGTATATTCTATACCATACTTTTGCTTGAAATTTAAGCCATCACGACATTGTCCGTACGGTGAACCTAGTCTTGAAATAATAGTCTGAAATAAATAAGACACTAGTTATGGATAAAGTTGTGTTGATAATTTAAAGCAAAAAATAAAATGTTTGACAAAAATGGCATCCAAGTATCTAATACGCAGTACACGGGAGAAACTAAAACCAATGTGGCATATCCTGAAAACACGAAAATATTATAAACCTAACACTTGGCCTCCTTTTCATATGGTAGAATTTGGTTAACTATTTCTTAGCACCGCTCGGCCAAATATTCTAGGGGCATCCCAGAACACTGTTTCAGCTACTATTCTAGGCTACACACGGGGTATTGCTTGACTATTTTCCCAGGAGTATCCCAGAGGTTTCACTTGGCCTATTCCGGGAATAAGACTTAGACTGGTCTTGCTTGACCAACTGTTAAAGTAATGTGCAACTTCATCATTACCTTTTTCAAACCAATACTTGTTTCAGTCCTAGCAGCTACAAAAACTCCGTCTTGATCAGGTAACGCTTTTGTACCAGGTTCGTGTATAATTACTTTCGCTCCAAATCCAGTCGTAATTCCCTCAATGAACTCGTCTGT
This sequence comes from Lutraria rhynchaena, assembly GCA_008271625.1. Lineage (NCBI taxonomy): Eukaryota > Metazoa > Mollusca > Bivalvia > Venerida > Mactridae > Lutraria > Lutraria rhynchaena. The sequence continues at coordinate 17,805 of VIBL01000142.1, read as the reverse complement.
TTGTAAATATAGCGTCAACGTTAATCCTGAAAGGTAGAAAAATCTATATCGTTGAATACAGATTGTGAATAGTATGACAAAAAAGTCTCGAACCATAAAAATAACATGGAATTTAAAGTATTGATTAAATTGCTATAAAAATACCCCAAGTCTTTGACAGCTTCGATTTTTTAGTCAGGTTTTGAAATCCCTTTGTTATAAACATATTGACAGATAACTAATATTAAAAATTGAAATTCTCTTGTCCTTATCTAAAATTTACGAGAGGCCGTACCTACTTTTAATATTTTAATAATAATAAGTATATTCATAAAGAAAAATAAAAGACTATTTAAGCGGATTTTACCACCATTAGGACCCGCTGTCCTAGCAACCAATTTATCTGTATTCAAGGTAAAGCAATTTCCATACGTGGGTGTCTGATATAGCTTGAAGTTCCTACAACAACATTAAAATAAAATACACTGAAATAAAAAAAACTGAAAGCTTTGATTCATGTGTACGTGTAAATCTACACGATTTGGGACCCGTTTCATATCTTACCAAATGTAGCAGTTTTTAATTTTAAAAATCTTGCGTATGATATTCAACTTAGGCATTTACCTTTAACAGTTGACAACACATTCTAAGAACAATCAAAAAGGTAAAACTCATTAAATTAATCAACAAGTAGTAGCAAGATTTTAAGGCAAATAGCTGCCATCTAAGCTAAGATAATGTCTATGAAACGAACGCTTGGAATGCAAACAGATGTTGGTACTCTTATGGGATGAAAATGGTGTTTCTCTGAGACTAAAATAAGGGTAAAACACATTTAATTTACTAACAAGATTTTTAACTTCGGGCAACATAATTTTGCACACTGGTAGGGAGAAACGGGCGTTTCATATAAATAAACAGTTACAGTAATTCATACACAGGTGGTCGTTAAATCAGATTTGACTGTTTAATATTTATCTTTACATTTGGCTTGACAAATATTCCCAATGGACAAATTGCATCGTTACAACATAAACAACTTCATATAATGTATTTCTACATCTATTCAGTAACTATTGACTGGTTTATTAAGTAATTTCCATTAACGAGTGTTTGATGCAATTTCTATGTACAAAAGTAATGTCTAAAACCAATTCACTTAACCTCCCGCGAGGTAAATTCGCTTTATCAATGTGACGATGTAAGAGACAGAGATTGTTAGAAGTAGGGGACTCTTCAAAACGGGACAATTGGGACTTACTTTCCATTACATATTTTGTCATTGAAGCTACAACTGAACAACATTTCTCTGAGATGGTGGCCAGATAATCTTCTTTGGTGCCTGGAATTTACGAAATACAAGTCACAAAATTGATCTTCATTCTCTTGTCCATCCCAGACATTTGCGCGTGGCGCTGCTGTGATATATCTGTACTTGATATCACTCGTAAATTGCCGGGTTACTTACATGTCAAAGTAAGTGAAAAATGGAAGTTAAACCCAGCCGAGTTTATTGCACAACGAGTTCAATCTTAGACGTTTATTCAAAATGTTCAACTGCATCACAAGGCATTTCATGATAGTTGATTAATGTAATCTCGTGATACTAAAGAGAGACCAGCTCGAAATGCGCGTGTTTCTGATTTAGCACAGGTTATTTAAGCACAGCGACTATTTAAAACTCCTGATATATGAGTTGTGTATTTTTCAACCGACAATCCAAAAATCCGTTTAAATCATGGACAAGAGCTCGCTCCGGATTTACTCTTTGGCGGCTTACAGAGTGACCTACCACATGAACTTAGACATTTGTCTTTTTATTTGTTTGAGTCGTCAGACCAAACAAATAATTTAAATTCAAATCTTGTAATTCATTCTATGATATATGCATTTTAACCGGTCTTTATTTAATACTGAATATCAGTTTGTTAACTTCGTAGTTTATACTGTAGTTTTATTACCTTGAAAGTTTCATGTAGTAGAAACGGAAAAGAACTGAAACAGATGACGACATAGATCGTTCAGTTGTCCATTCGTCAGTGTCGTCCAAGTCTGTATTAAATATGTCATCTTCATCCTTAAGTTGAAATGCTTTATTCTCTTTGAAGACATCTTCAACAGCTTCCTATAAATTCGTAAATTGTCATTAAGACACAACAAATGGTCATACAATATTCATTTATATAACATAAGCACTCGGATTCCGTGATTTTTGTACCCGTACAGACGACGTTATTTTTTTTAATGTAAACTCACCAAACAACGCAAATCTGTCGGAAAATCTTGCATGACAGATTAACGTTGTTTGATGCGTTCAAATTTAAAGTATGACGTCTGCACGGGTATAAAAATCTCGGAAACCAAGTGCCTATGATGTATAATACACTGAGCCGAGTTTCTAAACATCCACATTGTATTTCATAGCTCTGGAAGAAAATCATCGAACACACTTGTCTGATTACTTGGTGGACTTTTGATAAAATTCAATCGAAGATTTACTTTAAATACCCGGGTTCCTTGTGTAGATCAATTTTAAGTATGATAAAATACAATAATTATTTCGTTTATATGGTTTCTCCCAAGAATCGGGTTTTAAAAGGTTGATGTTTAGAAATTCGATATAGTGTATGTATTACTCGTATAAGAAACAATTGTGAAATAAAAGAAATAAAACCCCAGTGTCCTGAAATCAACTTTTCTTCAGCTGAGGCCGTGGAATACACATTTCCAAGCAATATGAAGAAAATTAAAGAGTAGTAAATCATTTATCCTGAAGATATTTTACATAGAAATCAGAATATTTACCATGTGTGTTCTGTTGAAAGTCATATTACCGTCTGTAGTATTGATGCTAAGCAGGTTAGCCTTTCTGATGGAAGTTAAAACGTTAATTGGCTTCACCGCTTCAACTAAGTCCAACATCTCCTGGCTGGCATGTCTCGCCATAGCCGAACGCCTCATAATGTTCACGTTACACACGGTAATTGCCGGAAATTGCAAGTTCTGAAACCCCAAAGAAACCTTGGTATTGACTGGTCTTCTCAGAAACTGGATGAAAATCATGTATAAATGGATCACCAGGGTCACAATAGCACAAAAAGAAAGAAATGCCCAAAATAACTTCGCCAACGAATGTCTGGACGTGTCTATGTATCCCAACCCGTGCATAGAGGTCCTCTTCATAAACCTTACCAACACTGAACGTATTTTCGACTCGAACGTAGTCTCACGTTCAATATTTTTAATTTTGTTTTGAGTCTCCATACTTAATTTTTTTCACTCAAGTATAATCGACTATAAATGTACAGAAAATAAAACAATGCCGCCTTTATTGCGAACGATTTTGTTATGACATGCGCACGCACGGCAGTTATAATTATGGATTAATTGTCAACAATCCATTAATCTCAGGAATTCTCTGGATGATTTGTGAAATCTCTTTAATATAAATTGAAACGATCAAAATTTATTAACGCAACTGAATGTTATCAGATCATTATGTACTATGATAAATTGGAAGGGTGTCCTAAGAGACTGATACCATTATATTGTAGCTGGTTTAAAATGTTACATTACTAATTCATGATTAAGTATTTATGCTAAATTCACACATGACGGAGTGTTAAGTTGTTGACAATATACAGAGTTGAACTTTTCACTTTTCCAGTGAAATTGATCAACATGATTTTAAAACAACAAATGAATTTATGTTGATATGAGCAAGCGGGCTTATTTCACACTAATTGTGCTTTTAATTGAACGCTTAATTACAAGTCGCGATGTGAACGTTATGATAATGGCACAATTCAATCATTATGATTGTTAAATCTATCTAGGCCTATAATTTATATTTCCATCAACAGCAATAAATACACTTCACCAGCGGTCACTCTTCCACGGCCCTCTGCTGTAGATTATCATCAATCATAATACTATTCGGGCCATAGTTCATGGTTAATATTTTTGCATGAATTCTGCGGGCATGTGTGATTCATAAAAACTCCCATTAAAAACAGCATGATATTTTCCCGCTGTGCGATTTAACCATTAATTTAACCTCTCTAGAGCAGCATTAATATCACTCTTTATTGTAATTAATAAAGCAAAAAAGAAGAGTTTCCTGCATAGAATATCATAAATTTGGAGTCCAAGTTCCATTAGAGTAGTTTAAATATATACATGTATTAATAACCACCTACGGTGAATGCATTAATAGATTACGCATTAATGGCATTAAAACATTTATCAGATAAGGTTGAAATAATGTGACCCTGAGGAATTGTCCGACTGATAAACATTGTATATATATCAGTGTATAAAGTCGAGTTGCATTTATTATTCATTCAAATTATCCACTAAGGCTAATGTCAAATTTTGGATACAAATTACTTTATTAAGGATATTGCTTCAAACTTTTAGCAAAAAAGCAACTACAAAACAACATGATAATTGTACTTGAAAATGTATGAAATCATGCAGTTATTTCTCTGCAGTTTACAATTCTGTCAACAGCCAGTTATTTGGCAAATTTTCCAGTGTGAACAGTGGAGGAAGACCCCAGCTGTACATACCTAGGTAGACCCATCGACTTCCTGTAACTTAGTCAGTGACCTCATGTGACTTTTGTGGGTGGGCTTTAATCTCGCACCATTGAGGGGCTACCACTCAACCATAGAGGCTCTGTGAAATTAAATCATGTATGTTAAACTGCATTATACAGATATTGGTACATGTACAATTCTTACTTCATGTAATAACTGCCCACCAGCTTGGCTGAATTTGAGAAGCTTAAGGTCAAAGATCCTTGGCTTGTAATATCAAATCTAGGTGTGTCACTGGGTCTCTATGATAAACCGGTTGAAGACATTGTGTCTAATGTTATTTTTCCTCCACCACTGATCGTTCAATGGGAGAAGTTGACAGTTGCTTCCAGGGATCAAGGTTAGTACTAATACAGAAATCAGGACAAACCGGTTGACTGAATTTGAAAATATCATAAAACCCAAATCATTTTCGTAATTTATTTTGTCAGCCATACAGTTAAAAATAAGCCACAATTACATTTGAATTTAGCTGTACAAAACAAGTAAAAACCAACAGCAAAGGTTGTGGTAACAAAACATTGTATAGCTATTACACTACAACAAATGTGATTTGAAGAAATGACTGAAGAAATTAATAGGTCAAGCACAGATAAAAGATATCATAAAGAGATCAGAAAACATCCCATTTCTGTGAAAATTTGTAAAATGAATGCATAATTATAAACAATCATAACAGTCTTTAACAAAATTACTCCAGGATGATTCACAATCCATAATTGAAATATTAAGAGAGACAACATGCTACATTTTAGCAAATATCAGCCATTAAGGCGTGCATAAAAACCTCACAATCAAATTAACACAATGTAACTACAGTAAAACTTCGTTATTACGAGCATCAATATCACGAGCTCTAGGCTTATCTCGAGGAGATCTTGAAGTCCCGTCATTTTTTGTTCTTAGTTGTATATAAATTTCCATGTTTATTACGAGCATCGTTATCTCGAGCACAAATCATAGTCCCTTGACTTATTTTTAAGCGTTAATTACCTCGATTACCTCGAGGGGTGTCATTTTGGATATCATTCGCACCTGCACGCCGGCGATCACCGTGTTTTCTACACATCGTTAAAGTTACGCAACAAAAGAGCAAATCTTAATCGAGTACTTTGTTTTTCACACGTCGTTAAAGCTACACAATAAAAGAACGAATCTTAATCGGGTACTTTGCATTTCACATGTTTTGACAAAAAATGACAATGAAACATGTACATGTATTTGTTTGTTGTAAGTTTGAAGTAAAATTTTTAAGATCAAAGACTAATGTTATAAAAGTTAATAATTATTGAGAATTTAATCACGAGACCTTAATTATGAGAACTTAATGACAAGTTTGAGAAGCAGGTACTAATAAAAACAGAGACAAATCTTTTATTAACATGCTTCTTTTTTGCTACACACGTACATAACACATGTATCTTTCATAATCTTTCGTAATTATATTTTACGATGAAATAATGACATAGCACCAAAAGATCTTTTTCGACTAAAATTTCTATTTCGTCACACTTTAGGTTCATTTCTGCAGATAATTGAGACTCTCCTGTCTTTTACTATCTTTCTACCTCTAAATGTTGATTCTTCTTCCTTTAGAACTTCGTGTGTGTAGTCATACCTAGCAATATCTCTGAAAAAATGTCACAATCTATATAAATATTACAAGAAGGGCCTCCGCGGACAAGCGGTCACTAGTTGTTGGTGCAAAGTTAAACCCCAGTGAAAAAAAAACAAAAAAGTGTAAGAATGTATATATCTAGACTCCAATTAGTAAACTTAGAGTTATGGAAGACAAGCACTAGTAAAAAGGTGAGAAACTCCTGTCTTGTAAGCAATATAGAATGTGAGAAACTCCTGTCTTGTAAGCAATATAGAGTAAGTATTTATGATCAAATATTAAACAGTCTCTCATACTGAGACTAACAGAACATTAAGAATTCATTAATGCAAATACACTACATCATGTATTTCCTGGGCCTACATCACTGAATTAATTCTACTATGATTAGGACTTACTTCATGATGTAAAGACATCTTCTCTCCAATAAAATGTCTGCAAACTTAGAACTGTCTTCATTATGTACAAGTCTCATGATAGCTGGTGACATTAAACATATACCAGCAACTGTATTACCGCAAAACTGGAAAATCAAATGTTAAACTTTTATAAAAAATAAAAACAAACATATTTGTTAAAAGATTTTTATTGCAATGAGATCACTAAAATAAAAAGAGCAACCCCAAAATTACAGAATTTTGAAGTTTCTAGATTTTGTAGGAAAACTCAAGTCTTGAGTCTAGTGCTTTAAAACTGTGCTGTAATATAATTTGTATTTCTAGTGTAGAAATTGAATAACATATCTCTAATCCAAAAAATTTTCAATAAAAACAATTGAAGAATTAAAATTTCAAACATCAAAGAAACTACAAAAGTAGTCATTTCATCATCAAGATTTTTATGTGACAGGGTTTAACACTGTTTTTCAACAATTTCTCAGTTATATACCGCGACTGGTTTACCTAACCAGTTTTCCAGGACTATATACTACCAGTACAAACTTACCCTTCCAAAAGGAACTGGCAACTTCTCCACATGTGGAGGAAATTCAACATTTTGTCAAATTTTAATAGAAGGGCACTAACCACTGGACCACAGCCCTATGATTTTTAAAGTGCTAGCCCAAACTATTTGTGGGCTATTGAAAATAAACAATTTACCATCAGTCCCGATACACACTTTTAAAAAAGTTCACTAACCCAAATAGAAATATACTAGCCCTGGGCTTAGGCTAGTGGATTATCACAAAGACTGCTAATCAACAAACCTTCACTGCATCAACATGTGGTTTAATATATCCTTCTTTCTTCAGATCTAAAACATGTACGTAAGCAAGCTGAGGCGTGCCAGGAGGGAAAGCGACATCTCTCACACGCTGTATAATGGCCGTGTTCTTCTCTGTCCATTTTCTTCTTTCTGTTTCTCGATAACCATGAATTGCCTAAAATCAAATCATGAAGAAGTATTAAGTTACAACTGAACAGGAAGCACTACCTTAAGCTTAACAAACAGAGAAATCTGAAACTGAACCAACAGAAAATCTACACACACCTTTATTCATCAGGATCAGCAAACTGTCACAAATTTGATAAATACTTTGGAAACATATATCTATGATTTTCAATAAGTATCACTGATTTTTTTTTTAGAATTTCCAAACAACCTGAAGGGGAAAGTATAGTGCAATAAATCTGGAAAAAAGGGAAAATTTGAAAAAATATCACTCATTTATATAGTACTTTTGTGGTAAAATATAACTGAAAAAAAACACTGAATATGAATCTCACAAATAAACATCTAAACTGCAATCTGACTTAAAGAAAAATAAGTAATAAGAATCATGATAGCATGATGATATTCAGTACTTTTTTTATCTTTAACTGATTCATCAGTTAACATATGAGATAAAATGTGAAAGAAATGTACATAAGATATCTTAACACTTACATCATCCCAATGATTGCTCTCATACCTCAATCTCTTTAAATATGGTTCAATTTCATTCAGAAGCTGATTTTCTTCCTCTTCAGAAATAAAATCGTAAGTAATTAACATGTCATCTTTGAGTTCATTTTTAGTGTTCTCATCACTACATTTCATATACTGGTCAACATTTAGTGGAGTCTGACCTTGAGCTTGGGCACACAATTTCCGACAACTATTGTGTACTAGGAAATGAGGATGTCTCGTAAGACCATAAAGATATTTATTAACCACGGAAATCAAATTGGTGCATGTAAAACTTCTATTCAATGTTCTTGATGTCTTAATATTGCCCAGAGAGCTGTAGGTGACATTCGTCACGCTGTGGTATTCGCACGCTGAAATAATCCGTCTTGCAAAACTTAAGTTCTCCCAACAAAGAATCAGAAATTTGTGTCGAGCATGCAATTTCTGAATAAAATGCATAATTTATGCGTTTCTGCAGCAATGACACAAACAGACAATAGAAAAAACAATACTAGTATTTAACCCAAATACTAAAGATTTATCCGCACCGGGCGACCTTTAGAAAGCGTTCAGTGTCACAGATCAGAGAGCGGAAGCGGAAATAGCAAATCTATGTGGTTGTCAATGGTGATGTTGATTACAAATGGTGGATATAGAAATTCATTGCATGGGTATTGTTTTAACTACAATTTATCAATTAGCCTTTTACTTTAGCTTTTTATGCTTGTTATGTTTTATTTGTATATTATTTACTTATGAATATAAGCATATTAATGTATGTATGCAGGTTCATGCGAATATAAAAAATGTAAAACAAATGTAGAAATTAGGTAAACATTTAAGTTGCATTAAAGTTTACATGGTTTCATAGCAAGGTGGCGACGTTTGTGTTTTTTTGTGTTTTAGTATTTTGTAGCATTACTTACCTTTGGCTGGGTCAGTTAACTGTCTGTTTTTAAAGTAATTCATTGATGGATGTTTTCAATAAAGCATTTTATTTTAGAATTGAACATAACATGTACTGCATTAGCTTGTTCATATGTTTTCATTTCAAGAAATATAGGGTTGACATCTACCTTTTATACAGTTATAAAAATGTGTACCATTGTTCAATTTTCTTTGATTATCTGCAGTGTAATGCAAATGTCATTTGGCATGATATTTTTTTTTGAAAACTTGATCATTTGCCATTATTTTTTGTTCTTTTGGTATTTATTTTTTGTAAGTTTGCTTGTTTTATCATTAAGTTTTTCTCTCAGGTTTATTTTCATTTACTTTTCAGTGTTCATCTAATATAACCAAAGACATGTCAATTGCGATAGCGCAGGCCAGGCACATTTTTGGCCTGAAGTCTGGGGTCAGTGGTAACATCTGTTATCATGATGAGCAAACAATTGTATACCCCTCTGGGGCTAATTGCATCCTTTACAACATTGACCAAAAGGTGCAGAAGTTCATTCCTGGTACTGATAAAAGTGAGGGTATGACAGCATTAGCTGTCAGTCCTAACAGAAGATATGTAGCCATTGCTGAGAAACTTGAAAAACCCACGATCACCATCTATGATTTACACAGTTTGAGGAAAAGGAAAGTATTGAGTTCACCTGATGTTGCTGCTGCAGAATATGTCAGTCTTGCATTCAGTCCAGATTCCAAATACCTTGTTGCACAAGGTGGAAAACCTGATTATACACTTCTGTATTGGACCTGGGAGAAGTCAAAAGTGATGGCTGTTACAAAGACATCAAATCCTCAAACAAACCCACCAATATATCAGGTATTTTAGAAATACAATACTTATTAGTTGTTAATTATTTATTTTCACTCACTTGTCTTTCATAAAATCTGTTCTTCACCTTTTAGCTACAATTTTCCTTAGTAAATACCTGCCATCAGTTACATATTTATTCATTGTGAATTAAAAATAAATAGCTCTAAAGTACTCATTAGCTCCAGAAAACTTGACAACAATAGGTTTGTTTGTTTTCCAGGTCAGCTTCAATCCTCAGGACAACACACAGCTCTGCGTGGTTGGCAATGGTATTTTCAAGAACTTCCGCTACAGTGAGGGTAATTTGAAGACATTCAATATACAGAAAGTTGAACCACAGAATTATCTCTGCCATGCTTGGGTATCTGAAGAACGTGTTATTGTGGGAACTGACACTGGTCGCTTGATGTTGTTCGAGGCTGGTGAAATGAAACATGAATTCAATATAGCTGCCATGGAGAAAGACAAGTATGTTATGTTTTTCATACACAAAAATGTTCTAAAATCTGGTTTTGAATATGACTACCCTGTGTTTGATGACAATAGAAAATGTTAATACAGATATTAGTCCTTTGATTAAATTGGTGCTTCAAATAACAATTGATGACAAAGTTAAAAATTTGAATTACTTTTTTTCCCATATTTGTATTGATGTTTGTTATCATTCAGATTTTTTATCCAACTACAAACATATTTATGAAGAAATACTAATAATCATTTCCTTAGAAAACAAGGTGAAGATGATATTTCTACTGGACCTCCACAAATAACAGCCATTGTTGCATACTCTAAGGGATTTGCATGTGCTTGTGGCCCTGGTACTGTCCATCTGTTTGAGAAGACTGATGACAAGGATTTCTTCAAGAAAGCTAGAGAAATTAAGGTGCTGTATTGTCAGTTGTTAAGATTGAAAAAAAATCAATTTGTACTGCTCATAATAATTTCATATTACTATGTACATGATTTTTTCATGAGAACTGTTATATGCACACCTTTATGCAATGGTATGCTCTTTTTAAACAAACAATTCAGTAATTAACTGTTGAGAGTGAAGGCTATGGATTAAACTTTGAATAAGCGATATTGATAGATAGTACAAACTGTATTTATTCAAAATGTAATAATTATGATATGTTGTTTGTAGATTCCTCAAGATTCAAACAGTGCTGATCCTACCAAATCACAGCAACAAATTATTACTAGTTTGACTGTCAGTCCATCAGAAGAAACTTTGGTTGCCAGCACTGACCTTAGTCAGCTCTATTACATAACATTATCAAGTGCTGATATTGGAAAGGTATTATTGTATACTATATTTTTAGATGAATTACCCAATTAGTACTCTGTTTTTATTATCTATTTTATAGTTTTCACCAAACTTATAACAGGTTCATACTTAATTTGACCTCAACTATTATCTGTAGATCTTATTTAAATTGATGTTTTTAGATATAAAAATATTACTGTGATATTGGTGCATTAAAAAGCATTATTAATTATTTATCCTCTATTTAAAAGTGTGTATCACTCCAAAATGTGTATGTTTCTATAAATTCTTTATTTTATTTTGTCTTCAGGGAGATCAAGCTCATTTTGAAGTTTTAGCTCAAGCATTCCATTATGGTCAAATCATGGGTTTAGATGTATGTGCTAGGAAACCATTGATTGCATCTTGTTCCATGGATAAATCTGTGAGAATCTGGAATTATGAAACCTGGTAAACCTTCTTAGTTTTTTTTTTATTTTTCTATGATTTGCCAGCAGGCAGTAATGAGTAAACTCACATTGCATTCTTTACTTTTGATTTGTTGATAATAATGTGGCTTAATTTTTAATAATGTAGAGTGCTTTATTGTAAAGCATTGAAATTAGTAATCTAATCATGGGTATGTTTACTTTTGACTACTATGATTATTGTGGATGAATTTTGTTTACAGAGCTGTTTACTATAAAACCTTTCGACTTTCTGCCAAGGTCTGAATATTGCGTCTTATCTAAAATGATAGGATATGATATTGTTCTATTTGTTTTCAGTAACTTGGAATTGTATAGAGAATTTGCTGAGGAGGCCTACAGTATTGCCTTACATCCATCTGGTCTCTATATTCTTGTTGGATTCAGTGATAAACTCAGACTTATGAATTTGCTCATTGATGATATCAGGACATTCAAAGAATTTACCATCAGAGGATGTAGAGAGGTTTGTTGTTTTAATATCAAGATTTAACTTTAATTCTGACTCTAAAATCCTAATCTTTACAAATATTTTTATCCTATTCTTATATGATACATTATGAAAATTTATCATAAAATATTCGCACCCTTGATTATTATAGTTAACTAGAATTGAAGAATAATCTCAGCAAAAAACAATGACATCAATGTATCATGATATGATTTTCTTTTCAGTGCGCATTTAGCAATGGAGGAAACTTATTTGCTGCTGTTCACAGTAATGTGATTCAGATCTACTCCACAATCACTTTCGAGAATGTTGCTAATCTGAAAGGTCACAATGGAAAGGTTAAATCTATCGTCTGGAGTGCTGATGATAGCAAAATAGTTTCCTGTGGTTTAGATGGAGCTGTATATGAATGGGAGACATACACAGGGAAGAGAGTTGGTGAATCTGTCTTGAAGTCCTGTCACTACACCGGTGTTGCTGTTACACCTGATGGAAAGACCACATTTGCTGTTGGCTCTGATAGATCATTGAAGGAGATTTCTGATTCCTCCGTAAGTTTGTCACACCTGTAATCTGAATGTTGAAGAACACTATGTATATAAAAAAGTTGGAAAATTGATTAAAACTGCTGAAATCCTAGAAGTACATTAGCATACTACATATGATGCACACCACCTGATACTGCAAAGTTTGTAACTGCTACTAATCTTTATGGTTGTCTTTTGTACTATCTAGTTATATGGGACTTCAGAATTTAGAAATAATATTTTTGAGAATTGTTTACATAAATATTGTAAACCTATTTGGTGTGAAACACAAATAATTACATTAATTCTTTTTCTATGGACAGATTTTGAGAGAAGTAGATGCAGGGGAGACAACTCTTAGTAATGTTGCATTGTCTCATTCTGGACGTATGCTCTTTGGTGGTACTTCTAAGGGAACTCTCTGGTCCCTTAAGTTCCCTTTGACAATTCCAGGTGAATGGCAGGAGCTTCAGGGCCATGGTAGTCAAATTGCAAAGGTAATTCTTATTATATTTATTATTCGTATGCACCATCATTCTAATGTTTATCTGTATAAGTAAATTTTGCTTCTGTATAGGAAATAAGTACTTGTCTTCTATGATTTTGCTTCAGGTATTCATTGCTTGTTGTATAGTTTGTGTTTCGAAATTCATATTCAGAGTTTACGTTTTATACTCTTGTAGATGAAGATCACATATGATGATCAGTTCCTTGTCACTGTTTCTGAAGATGCTTCAATAATCCTGTGGAAGATTCAAGATAAGGAAGGACGTGGTGTCAAGCGTGATAAGGAAGTGGGTTGGGCCGAAGAAATCCTCATCACCAAAAGTGACTTGGAAGAGAAGAACTCCATGATGGCAGAACTGAAAACTAGAGTTGATGAATTAAAAATGGAAAATGGTTACCAGCTAAGACTGAAGGATATGAATTACAATGAGAAAATCAAAGAGCTGACCGAGAAGTTCATTCAAGAAATGGAATCTCTTAAGACAAAGAACCAGGTGTTGAAAACTGAAAAAGATAAGGAAGAAGCCAAACACGAAGAAGAGACTGCTGAAATTATGGAGAAACACAGCAAAGAAATGACGGATTTAGGTATTACTTGCTTGAAACTTTTCTTTCACCAGAAGTTTAATGTCACACCAACAGCCAACACCAATTAAAACTTTTGAAATGATAAGAAGCAAATTGCTAATTATTTAAATCTAGGTCATGTTTATATACCAACCTTGTTTGAAAACAATAAGTATAAGTGAGAAATAGTATTAGCTTACTTATGCTATATTTATTCCTGTCTGGTTCAAAGCATTTTTTCTGATGAAATTTGTATCATAAAGGTTTGAATAAAATTATTTGTACTAGATTTTGGTACTCTGATCATAATTATGTTTTTCAACACAAAGAACTATTATTGATAATTAATTCATTTTTATGGTTATTTTCAGAATCTGCTAACAATCAGAAGCTTATGTTGGAATACGAGAAGTTCCAGGAACAACAAGCCAAAATGATGAAGATGCAGGAAGACTATGAGAGACAACTTGCTGAAATGGAAGAGAGCAAACAGCACGCTCTTGAAGAGCTCACTGAGTATTATGAGACAAAAATACAAGAAATGACCACAAAATTGGAACAGGTATGATTATTGCAACATGTGGATTAACTTATTTAATATTGGTTTTCAACCTAATCATGATTGTATTTTGCTTAATACAATAAGAGTGCTCAACAGATATTTATAAGCATTTTCGTAGCCTGCTGAAAGTTCTAATTCATCATTTTTGTGATAGGTATAGATACTTAATAAGTTATTCTTTATTCTTTGCATTTTTACATCGTTTAATTCATATTTAGTGATATTGACATACAAAGTGAGTCATTCTTTCATTCTGCTTCTCAAAGGCTAATGATGAAACTCGTCAACAAACTCGTGAATATGAAGAGACCAAGAAACAGATTGAAGAGGATGCTGATCGTGAAATCCTTGACATCAAAAACAAATATGAAAGACGACTCAGAGATGAGAAGGAAGCTAACATGAGACTGAAGGGAGAAACTGGAATCATGAAGAAGAAGGTGTTTACCTTTTATTTTCTTGACTGTGATCATAGATTTCAATATGTTGAACTATGATGAAATTTCAGTTCCATCCTTGTAAAAACAATATCAATTTTTAGCAATCTGCTTTATGATATTGGAGAAAGGTGGATTTTTTTATTTATTTTACTTATTTCAAAATAATTTCATAAACTGATGTTTTATATATCTGTATGTGACTGATTGCAAATATTTTATACTTTTTTTTTTGGAATTGAGATGTTACAAAAAATATGTGTGCAATGAAATTGTTTTTTTATCATAATGTATTTATAATAACATTTTTGAAAATCCTGTCTTCAGTTCACAAGTCTGCAGAAAGAAATTGACGATCATAAAGAGGAGATCAAGAAATACCAAGCTGAAAAGGCTAAACTTGAAAACATCATCCGTAACTTGGAGAAAGATATTCTAGGTTTGAAGAAAGAGATCCAGGAGAGAGATGATACAATCCAAGATAAGGTAAGGGATATGTGAAGATAAAATACAAGTTAACGAATAAAATTTACAATGTGTGACTGCTGTTCACTAATATTTGTAGCATTTGAATTGCTGAATGGCATAGTCTGTAATATATACTGTTTTAAAAATTTCTTTACTGATCTGAAAATCATAAAAATTGCATTTTGTTTTTGTTTTCATTAAATCTGAAAATCACTCGTTGATCAACAATTTTATGCTATATATAGATATGTATATGTATATGATGTTGTCTGTAATGATCTAACTTTTAATCTTTAGGAAAAGCGTATTTATGACTTGAAGAAAAAGAATCAGGAACTTGAAAAGTTCAAGTTTGTTTTGGATTACAAGATTAAGGAACTGAAGAAACAGATTGAACCAAGAGAGACAGACATCAAGAACATGAAGGAACAAATCCAAGAGGTACGTTGTCAACTGCAGTAGAGCTTGATTTTTGTGAATTCGTAGGGATCTGCATTATTGCTTCGTTATATCTATAATTCACTATATCTGTTCTGTTTTTGTACTAAATGCATGATATTTACTCAAAATTGTTGACTTTATTTTTGTTTTATGTGTTACATATAAATTCTATGTATTACATTTGTCATTTTTTGTCATATGCTGTAAGTATTGTAAATATTCTGCTGAAATGGAATGATGATCTGATAATTGGTAAATAATTGTCATTAGATCTATATTTTGTGCCCTGAGCTGTGATATATATTATGAATGTTTCTGTTTTAGATGGAAAGTGAACTTGACAGATTTGATAAACTCAACACACAACTTGAGCTTAACATCACTGAACTAAGACAGAAACTGAAGGCTACTGACAAAGAAATGCACCAAGAGAGACAGAGGGTGAGTTCTGTTTACTGTCATTTTTCAATCTAATAATTTTGCTCTCATTAAGGCATTATACAGGTTTAAGTGTGTTCATAGATTTTAATCTAACTGAATCAAATTTAATTATATTTGCATGCAATACTTTGATGGGGACATTTTTTCAGTATAGAAAAATTACCTGATTATATTCATTTTCATAATTTATCCGGTTATATAGTTATTGTGATATTTTGTTGTCTTAAATAGGTAAGAGACAAAGAGGCTGTTGTGAAGAGGTTCAAGACTGACTTACATAACTGTGTAGGATATATCCAAGATCCAAAGATGTTGAAAGAAAGCATTAAGGCTTTGTACCAGAAACATGTACAAGAAGACATTGTAAGTTTATAAACATTGGTTTCATTTCCTAACATGTTTAGGTTATTTTTCTTGAAAAATTTTATGTTTATGTCACAGGTTTTTGCCATTTGCATATTATAAGGGGAATTTCAGATGTCATTGTAAAACAATGTCCATTTCTAACACAGTACTGTTAAGTTGACATAAATGTCACACATTTGAAATTAAATTGTTATCTTAAAGATTAATATCCTATACACACAATTTTGATGGATATTTTTATTCGTTTCATCTAGACTGAATCTGCCAGTGTGGATGCTGATATTCAGAAGGAATACAGTCGTCAGAGAGAACATCTTGAGAGATCTGTTGCTTCATTGAGGAAGAAGTTGGCCAAGGATTCAGAGATTCATAGAGCAGATAATGTTAGAATTATGCAGGTGTGTAGGAGAAATTAAATAAGTCTTTTAAGAACTGATTTCAAATTTGTTTTCAGTGTATAAAATATTTACCTAATTTCTTTCATAGATATGCAATTTACCCTAGACTTCAATGGAAGTATTAATCAATCAATCAATCAATCAATCAATCAATCAATCAATCAATCATTGACCAATTATGTAAGTTACTTATAATATGCAGTTTAACAAACATGACTGGAACAGAAATAAGTATTATGGATGCAACATATATCTATTAATCATACACATTTCTATCTTATAGGAAAATGTCTCATTGATAAAGGAGATTAATGATTTACGTAAGGAATTGAAGATAGCTAGGACACAGATACATGATCTTGAAGCTGCTGTAAAACAATACACTAAGAGAACTGGTGGTGAGGATACGGATGTCTTTGCTGTCATGCTGAAAGCACCAAGTGCATTGGTCGAAAATGAATTGGAAGAGAAGAATAAGATTATAGATATGCAGAAGTTTGAAATCAGAAAATTGAGAATGGAACTTGAGACAGGTTCAAGACCCAGTTCATCTTCTCGACTACCACCAATGCAACCTGTTGAATCATCAGCATAAATAAAAACAATAATGGACTCATTGGACTTTGATTGGTAATAAACCTGTTGTATGAGAATGTGTTTATAAATATTTGTTTTCAGTGCAAATGAATTGTTAAGGATTTTCTTTTCTAATGAAATTTATAGATATTTTTTTAAGCAATAAATATAATAAAAATTGTATTCTAGTTTCAAAACTTGAATAATCATGGTCATGTTAGTATGTTTGCTTTCAGAACAAATTATTTAACTTGATTATTATTTGTTTGCTAAAGTGATAACTTGTCCATAACATGTGGTCACTCCTGAGTGAAGGTGTCTTATACTGCACTTGTTTCAAGCAACACCTGGTTTGTCCTCAAGATGGATAATTTTTTTAGTGTGATGAATACTTAGTACGTACATTTAGCATGTTTGTGTACCAGTCTGTTAGCCTGGATTTTCATTGGTTTAAGATACATGGACATAATT